>WAAE01020754.1:0-61219 GCA_013400495.1 Nicator chloris
AAGTAGTGTGTTACCAAAATCTGTACTTTGACTGTGGAGAGAATCAGAAATGGAGTTTTGTACTGTTGACTCTGCATTAGTAATATAATCAGATGTATCTGGAATTTTTTGACGTGAAGAACTAACTGTATCTGGATATGACACACTTACGTGGCCACTGCATTTATCCGAGTAAGGGGATGCTGTTTCATACATGGTGGTATCTGATCCATAATTAATAGTGGTTTCCAAATAGGCACTGTTCTCATCTTCATTTTTCCCAACCTGCTGAAGTTCAGCGGTAATGTTTGGAGACTCTGGCGGTGTTGCGAACTTCTCAGTTCCACTGTCAGTATTGGCTTCATCCAGCAATGACTGACAGACTGGCAGGTTGTCCCTAACATCAGATTGTTCCAGTTCAAAGTCTGCTAAAGAACTACAGTCACTCATTGTGAATGGAGTCCCTTCACTTGAGGAACTGTCACCAGATAGATCAGCTGAAGCATCTTTTTCATCTGAATGTATCCTTTTACAGTCCTGCTCTGTAAGGGGAGGGTTTTCTATTGTTTCATAGATGCTTAAATTCTCAGTATCTGCATCTCTTCTGGAGCTACTGGGTGAAATAAAATCTACAACATCACTAGGTATATTATTGCCACTTAGACCAAGTTGTTCTTCACAGCTTTGCCTTCTGTGCTTAAATTGTGTAGTGTGCCTGGGTTCATTATGTGAAACAATACCTTTTCTTTCCGGAGAACCTGGTACAGCTTTTGTGATCTCAAACTGCAGCAGACCAGAGTTGTTTCTTACTTTGCTCCTTGGGGTTATTTCATTGCTGTTCTGGTAATCCATCCTTACAAAAAATAGTCCAGTATCATAAACATTTGTTTCATTATTGTCAGTACTAGTTTGGACTTTTGAAAACACTGGTGTTTTCTTCATGTTGATCTCAGTATTGCTTTGCTTCTGGTACTCTGCTTTGGGATTTGGTGAATGTACACCACTGCCAGTGACATTTTGATACACAGTCGAAGTTTCTGTAGAAAAAATCTGTGTGTTTCTTAAAGAATTCTTATCACAGAGTAACATATTATGCCGTGTATTTGTTGGCTTGCTTGCAGAAGGCTCTCTGCTCAAGGTTGCATCTGAAAAAGCTTGATTAGAATACACGTGTTCTGAACCTGAATTTTTGTTCCTGCACATGAGTCTCCACAGGCTTTCCAGGTAGGGTCTAGCAAAAGCACCCAGACAAAAAGCACAAACAAATGTAATGAGCACAGAGAGGGAGACAGCCAGTGCAAAGTTTGGCTCTGTTTCTTTCTGTCTAAAGCCAGTCTTAGTGTCCCTGGCTTTTCTAACCAAAAATGCTGAAACTCCTTCTCTCACCTCTATATTGTAAATGAGATATTTCTCTTTTGTTGTATTAAAAAGACACAAATATAATCCTTCAGCAGTTTTCTCAGCATTGTATATCACTAAATTGTTCATTTTATCCAGTGTCATATGAGGAAGACTGTGATTTTTTGAAATTCTGCCCTTAGGTGTCCACCAAGAGATTCCATTGCCTGAAATGAAAGAAAACACAAACTCAGTCTTTGTTAAAAGCATGGTACACTTGGTTTGCAGGGTCCAGTGATGTTTTTAAGAATATACTCTGCACTATGTCTCATAATTTTAACAGTTTATCATAAACCCCATTTTCATCCATCCTAAGTAATTTTACATGGTACAAAGTCTGTTAAACCGTATTAGAGGCCTGTCCCCACTGCCTGCCATCTAAAAACAGTACATGTGGGGTCTTGATTGCAGACTTTACAGGAAAATGGTAGTGTGAGGGAGGTCACTGAAATCATCTAAGCAAGTTCAGGGTTGTACTAGAAACATTTGCTGATCTTCCTTGTGGAAGAGACTTCTACAGCCAGCTGCTCTGCAGCCCAGCCACAGTCACTGTGTGCAGCTGTGGGATAAAACATCACCTCTTAGCTGTCAGTGTTTTAACCACTGGGATTTTCCTATAGTTGCGGATCTGACTGCAGCAAAATATCTGTAAATCAAGGGTGTATGTACAGACTGAGCAATTGTTCCAAACTTGAGCTAGTGTGGGCTGTGCCTGGTTGTTGGCTTTTAGCAGTTTGTTTCAAGGTCATATTTTTGGCTTTGTCTTTAGATCAGCTTTCATTCCCAGCTGAGTTTTGCTGCAATCCAGTGTGTTGATTTTAATCCAAGTTTCTGTGACTTTTGTTGTAAACAGACAAAGCAGGTAGCATTTCTTTTAGGTCTTGCATATTTTCATTTGGAGATGGAATATTCCCAGGGGAAAGCCTTACCACCTCCAAGTGCTATTAGTCCATTAGAGTTAAACCATTTTGTGTTACGGCACATGACAAATACACCTTCAGCTCTAAGTTTGGTTTTAGTTTTCCATCTGTGTGGTAAATCTTGGCTCTATAGGTTTTGTTGCTTATACCCTCAATGTTCTCTATTAATTTTAAATGTAAGTGAAGTGTGTGCTACAGTAGCTGTACTTTTTTAGAAGAAATAGAAATCTTTTTCCCTGCAAATAAACGTTCATTTCATTTTGCTGTAACTGAATATTGAAAACTGTTGCATCCTTCTTGGTTTTCTACATGCCTCTGAAGTGCCACCCCACTATTTGGTCCTTTGTTTCAGTCCAAAATGAACCAATACATTTGCAATGCATTACTTACTGAAACTTACTTGTATATAATTTGGCATCACTTCCTCCTTTAGTGTAAGGAAAGAGATGAAGACTTGGGAAACCTAACTTTCAATATTCTAAGCAGAATACTACTTTCTGATGAAATGGTTTTGCATGTTAAATTGTTATTCAGTTATTTTTAAAGAGTGTCTTTAGAAATACACTTTTAAAACTGTATTTATTTGATCATTCTGCATTCATTTGGATTTTAGCAGTATTTGCATGGAGTGCCTGATGTACATACCCCTTATGTTGTCCAAGTTACAGGTCAGCACTGATGTCTTCCCTGTTGGGACTGTGGCCCTTTTGAGCAAAACATTGTCCCTGCAGTTTAAATGGAAACTTGAAAGATACAGCAGAGGTTTTTGGGAGTTGTTGGCAGACTTATTGTATGAAAGGCTCCATTTTTTCCTTGTGGAGTCAAAGACAAAATGAAATAAATGTTTAAAAGCGTTTAGCCTGCAGTTAAATATCCAGATATTCTTTGAAAAATACACTTCAAGTTGAAAAAAGTTCAAACTGACTAGTATCTGTGGTAGAGGGATTGTCAGAGCATTTTCACGGAGATCCACAACCTATTTGGAAATAATACAGTATTAATTTGATAAGGTTTACAATGGAATTCTTATTGCAACATCTTAAAACAGTGTTTTAGTGTACAAGCACTTCTGTAGTTCTGTGAACAATATGCTTAGGATTTCGAAAATGGTGATCTAAGCTTTTTGATGTAGATGAAAAGTTAAAATTATGGTGTTTAGAATTCTCCCATTGTAGACTTACCTGTGTGGGAATAGGGAGCTGCAGGGCTCTTGCCATGGAAGGGATGGGGGTAGGAATGGACATGTATGTGTTTAAGGCAGTTATGGATTGGTTTGTGGCATAGAGAAATTGTGAATTTATGGTTATATCTTGTACATTTCAGTGTGTGTTTTCCTATATATAAAAAGCAAATTATAAAAATATTTTCACCATTTGTTCTAGTTTTTTAATTGTACACTAGTATTATAATCAGAACCATATAATCATGCTTAATAGTTGATAAATAATATCTTTAATGATTAACATAAAATATTGAAACAGTTGTGTTGCTTTATAACCTGTAATTTGTTGAGATCTCTGAAGGCATCTGGATGAATTTTAGTTATCTTGTTGTTTCGCAGGTCAATGTCCTTCAGCTGTGAACAGTTTTGAAAATCCTTTGAGTCAATCTGTTGTATGGCATTGGATGACATATGGACAGTTTGTAAAGACTGCAGGAGGCCTAGTCCTAGGAAGAAAAAAACCTATTTTACATTTCATACTCTTGTTTTCCCAATTACATCAAGTGTCTTTATAAAATTCTTTGCAACAAAATTCCTTCCATTTCTCACTATTGCAATGAGTGGCTGCAGCCTTTGTGTTATGCCTTTCCTGGTCAGGGGTTATCCCATTCTAAAAGCTGCATAGCATCAACAGCTGGCACATAAAAACATTCACAGTCAACAAACGTCTTAAAAAGTGACACTTTAATAAAAGCACTAGCATTTCTTTGTGCTAGCAAAATTATTCTGACTGTGATCTCTGAACAAGCTTCTTTGGAGAACTGGAGGTAAGAAAGGAGTGTGAAAAGGGTGGAATATATTGAGGTGACAAGATCCAAATATGTTAATTGTAAGTAAAAGATAGAGATGCAAAAGGTGATAAAGTATCTCCTATCCATTTGCATGGGCAGTTTCATGGGAGTTTTTCATATGTGGAATTATATGAACTGTATTCATAGGATGTAAAACTAAATGAAAACAAAACCATGTAATTGCTTATGCCTATCTGCCTGTGAATGATGAAGCAGGGCAGTATAATCTTTAGTGTGTATCCTTGTTACAATAACATCCACCTTACATAAGGAACACTTCTGATTGCTGGAGACACCTCGTTTTTTTGAGGTGCTGTGCAGGCAGCCTCTGAAGCTCCAGCCTGCAAGGTCCAGTGGAAAGGCAGGCACTTGAACACTCATCATCCCCACTGATGCTCAGTGTTCAACACCACAATGTCACTCTAAAGTGATTTTTGATCATACAGCATGGTTGAGAAGCTACTAGGTCTTAACAATTTTGCCCTTGGTGTCACCTTGTTTACCAGAAACAGCTTTTCTCAGCCAGCAGTTCTGTTTGCTGAGTTATTGATCTTTGGGTTTACTGTGAAAAGCAGAGGGAATGATTCATTCCTGGTATAAAACTAGAGGGAGGTGATGGGAAAGATATACAGTTCAGGAAAAGTTCTGGCAGTTCATAAATTCATCACTGCACCTGCGTGAGGAATTGTACTGTGGCTGCTTCCCTGAATTTAAGCTTGTGCCAAAAATACACACTGGTATGGCAGCAGTGGGCAGCAGCCTCACTCCTAGGGGAGGGCGAGGAGCTGGGAGAAGGGTTTCTCTGCTATAGAACTGCAGTTTGTGTTTTTTTTCCAGACCTTAAACCTCGGAAATTTAGTAAAGTATTTTGGACAAGAATAATGTTCTGAACATGTATTTAAATGAATACAGGATTAAAGTATAACTTGAAGTATGGTTGTACCATGCACAGCAATTTGAACTTAAAAAATTGAGTCTCTTATAGAAGAGGATTGATCTGTCTGACCCTCTGAGGCATCCTATAATGGGCAGTCATATTTATCTATCAAATCTTCATCCATGTAGTTTATAATGTAAGCTTTTCTATACAGATACCTTATCTATACAGACACTACAAAATCATTAAGTGAAATGGGTTTCCTGTGTACCAGAGAAAAATGGAACTTTCGTGACCCTGTGTAGAGGCAAATATATTATCTTTGTGTGACTTCGTGGGATAAGTGGTATTTTTGTTTGTCATCACTTGTCTTTCTGTATTTTCAAGCTCTAATGAATCTGATGGTTATCAGACATCAATAAATTCAACATTTTGTATGGGACAGGGTTGCCCATCTGGTAGCTTCTGCTTAATTTAAACCGTTTGGCCACTGTGAATCATCCCTGGATAAAGGCTAGGCTGCACAGCATAGTTCAGTGACCAGCAAAGCCTTTCCCAAAGTCTCTCGAAACCTTGCAGCCCTCTCCTGATACACCAAGGTATTGCTGTGATTGAGTATTAAATGGCACTGAGCAAAATTGTTTGGAATGAATAAAATATATTTTCCTGTCTTGAAATACTGAAACTGCAGGAAGTTTTATTTAAGAGCGTTTACTTCCTTCTGAAGGGTAGTATGAAATTGATGATCTGTAATTTTTTTGACCTTAAAGTTCACAACTGGGATGTGGAGGCTGGTGTTTTTCCAAAGATCCTTACTCCCCCTTCCTTATACAACAAGCAAGAATACTGCTTGGGCTCTTAAAGGATAAATCTGGTTATATTTGACTGCTATTAATGCAGTACAGTTGCTAAGACTGCCTTAAAAAAACCTAACAAAGTAAACAACCAATTCACTTCCGCCTCTGTGTTTGCTGGTGGAACTTTCCCTCACCTTAAGTATAATAAAATGGGAAAGTCACATTCTGGATTCAGAACTTTCCCTCACCTTAAGTATAATAAAATGGGAAAGTCACATTCTGGATTCAGTACAATGTATGAATTATATCCAAAACCAACCTACCCCTTAGGAGTCAAGTCCTTAAAGATTCTTGAAATGCTTACCTTTTGGAACTGTATTAAGATTGTTTCTTTCAACTGACAATACTTTCAAAGCAGGCAGGAGACGATCAACAATGCTGTACTTTTTAGACCCATGTGCAGGTGTAGGCATGTCCAGTGTGAGGGTGTGGATGGCATTACCATTGAGGTTTAGAGTTTCTAAAGTGGGTAAATTCGTACAAGGAGTTAAAGTGAGTTCAGAAATCAGGTTGTTACTGAGGTTCAGGTGTTTTAGCATCCACTCTTCATTTCTTCCATCAGAGCACACAAAAGTTTTAATACGATTGTAACTCAAATCAGCTGTTACTGCTATTTGTGATAGATCTTCTGGAATAGTAGATATTCTGGTAAAGGAGCAATTCAGTAAGAACTGCCCACCCCACCGGCACTCTGAATGGTGATGTGCAGCAGGAGGAATCCGCTGTGACTTGGTTCCCACTGATCCAGGAAGATTAAAGTAAAGGACCACAGCTATGACACGCAAGTGAAGGTTATCCATAGTATCTATGTGTAAAATGTAGAATTATGGTTAAATTCAGCACAAGAAGAATAGAAAGCAAAACCAGTTTGACATTAAAAAATCAACACTGAATAACCACAGCATTACCAACAGTCTGTCTTAAACATTCAGTTTTGGAGTCTTATTTTCAAAAAGAACATTCAAAAACTGGTAACCTCCCCCTCCCTCCATCTATCCCAAAAAACAATTAGAACCTTTTTTTTTCTTTTCCAGCCTTTTGGTCGAGAAGCACAACTTCTTGGAAGCTTGAGATTTAACAACAGTGGAGACTTTTGAACTGTTCTTCAGGTATTGCACACAATTACACTGAGCAAAGTCCACCACATACTATCTATGACAAATGGGTGTGGAACAGTTTTTATACTTCCAGTTTCCATATCAATAACACAACAATGTATTTTTAATAAAAACTGTATTCTTACAAATAACACTTCTGAACTGCAGCTGAATCTTAAAATTTATTGTTTTATTTCGAAACAAACAAACATTTGAAATTCTACTGCCTTTCACCCATTAGAACAACCACCACACTTACAGATGGTGAGAACTCTTCACAAGCAAGTTGTTTCAGCGTACCCAGTATGGCATTTTACACAGGCATGTGGAATGCACTTTCTACACACAGAATCTTAAGTGCATCTGTGGGACTAAAATAAACAGTGTTCTACTCAATGTTTTAAATACCTACAGAAGAATGTACCTTAAACAAGTTAATGGTCAACAGAAGGCATATGTGGTGCCAACATTTCTCAAACTGTGTAACATAAATATAAAATATATTGACAATACATAGTGGCTAGCAAATTTGATAATTCATTTCATTTGGTATTTTTATGATTGGTTTTGCTACATTTTGACAAAAAAATCCACAGTTCAAAAACAATTCGGCAGACCATGATTTAAGAGTACCTTTGTGACAAATCTTTCAGCTATACATTGCACACAGTATTTTAAAAAGAACTCTTGATAATTACAGGAATCCAATATAGGTATGTCTGTATTAATCAGAGAAGAGCTTTAATACGTGTGTAACCTTCTTGACCAAAGCATTTTCAAGATGTACTTCAGCTTTGAGGATACTCCTCTTTATATTTTTTAGTATGTGTTTGCATTTGTATACATAAAGTGACAAGCTTCCATTAGCATGGGAGTGAAAATTCAAAAAACATTAATTTAGTTCCTCCTCTTAGCTGTAACAGATATTGAGGCACTGCTTAGCAGCAAAGATGGGTGTAAAGCAGCAAAATGTGTTTTAAAGTGTTTAGTAACTATTAACTTTGATAGAACTATGAGGTCCATAAAGGCAGTATGCAAAATGTTAGTACTTCCCCATAATCTTTAACGGGAGAACTCAGTGTTTTTTGCTACATTATATTCTGCTTATTCTGATTTTGTCAGAACAGCTCCACTGCTGTCCAGCCCGAAACCCCAACAACTACTGAGCATCAAAATCTGGCTTTGCCTTTGAGCAGTGAGAGAAATACGACTCCTCTGACCTCCCCTGTGTGCTGTAATGCCTGACTTACGAACACCCCTCCAGAAATCACTTCCACCCTTACACATTCTGCATGAGCGTTTACTGCCTTCCACAAGGTTCAGAAATTGGGACCTTAGATAGGAATTTCTTGTTACAGTAGGAGCTGATTTGTATTTTATGGAATCCTCTGTACTTTGAGCGCTGTAAAACAAGGGTAGATAGTTTACCTTTGTGTAACAAACAATCAATTCTGAAGTTAATGTGTAAAACTCGCACAACTTTTGGGTAAAGAAGTCTGTGCTTATCAAAAAACTTGTCAAAAAGCTGTTACAAAGTCACTTTGAGACCTCCAGTATTAAGGTTACTTGATGCTACTGCAAAACAAAGCTATTTTAAACTGAAGAAATACATGGGGTGGGGAAAGAAGGAATCTTATAAATAGCTGGTCTATGTTTAGCACAAAACACATCACTGCTTCAAAAGCCGTTGGAAGGCTGTAATAGGCCCCAGTTCACCATAGTTTCACTTCTGACAAATTCTGATACACGTGTTTACCCTGATGCCCTGCTATCACCTTTAGAATTACAGACCTGCAGTTTAACTTCAGAATTTAATCCTGATATTCTCAGTAATGCATCAGTACTGACATTTAAGGGGAAGGAGAGATCTGACCTCTGACACTGCTGCAACAGTTATGCTTAGATTATTACCTATCGAGTAATGGACTCAGGCACTGTTCACATTAGAGCACCCAGGAAAACACTATTTTTGGGTAGTAAGCAAGTTGTAAGAACATCTTTAAAAATGTACTTCTAATATAAACACATTTTATAAGTACTTCACATAAATTAAGCAACTGCAGAATGCATTAACTGCACAGACAGACTGAAAGTTTAAGCAACACTTCAATAACCGCAAAACTATGTAACTACTTCAAGGTACATTTCCATACTCTATTACTTTGCAAATATTATTTATGACAGCATCATTTTTTAACAACATGAGAATATGTCGCAAAAATAATGGGATATTTTAAAGTGAATCTGCCATTACCCCTCTCAGTACACATCTGGTAAACCACCTAAGTTTGGGGTAAATCATCATATCAAGAAAGGTCTGCCACTTCAGCCATCCTAGGAAAATCTATTTCGAACAAAAAATTGACATTCCTGTTGAAGGACTTCAGACTGCAACTGTGTTTTCAGCGGTCTTCAAGGCCTTGGGACACAGGACAAAAACCTCCTCTAGAGACAACTGTAGGCAGTAGAGTTGTTGCCAAGATCATGTTCTTTACATATATTCTACTGATCCCAGTTCAAGAAAGTACTTCAGTATGCATGTACACTGAAAGCTTACAGATTCAGTGCCAGTGTTGCAGCTAACAGGATGATGACCTAATACTGCTGACTGTAACAGCCTTTCCTTAAAAACACTATGTAAGAAATGTTAGTATAAACTGCTGTAAAAAAAGAAACCCTTGAAGGCATGCAATTACTTCATCCAGATATATGTAAACGCAAACGAGACCTGTCCCAGCAGCAGTTAGTTCTAGTGCGTGGCTCCGCACGGGTTGACAGAGGTCTGACAGCCCATGTTCTGCCCTGTCACCTGAACCTTGAACAGCGTCCCGTCCGCGCACATGCAGAGCTTGAAGCGCAGCCAGTTGCCGTTATTGAACTGTTCCCCTTGAGAAGAACTTGGCAGTCGTGTCGGGCTGACCATCACAGTTCCGTTCAGGATGATGCTGTTTTCCTATTAAGGAGAGAAAAAACAAAACAAAGTTGTAGAATTACAACTTCTAATATAAATAAGGCAGATGTTTTTGAGAAGGACAAGATGGTTTAATGGATAAATAGCATCTCCAGGATGACTGTAGAATCAACAACAATAAAAAAGTATGCATACAAATGTTTAACTTTTTAAGGACAGTTATAGCAATGCCTATGGATTTCTTGACTATAGTCAGCAATCTACTTTGCTATTCCAGTGGTGGATTGATATTGAGAAAGACAGCAGTACGGTGACTTTCCACTTTACATTCTTATTAGCAAATGCAGCAAATATAAAATATGGACATGAAACAGGAAACAGTGTTTGAATTCATACATGAAATTCATTCACACTTGAAAGTGCATATACCTTTATTTTTATCCTTCTTTTCCATCGTTCCATATATACTGCCATCTTTATCTCCAAAAATCTTAAAGGAATGCTAGTGAGTCTTACAGCAGCAGCACAGAAGGTAATATTCCAAACTATATGCTCTGCTCTTCTGGCAAAGGTTGCCAACTCTTAATCTCCAGAGGAGATTAACTCCCTTTGGTATTCATGTCAGTACAGAGGCCAATAGCTTAATTTAACTGCATAGTAGGTTTTTGGTGTCTTAAAAGTAGTAAATCAATGTTACCTGAAGCTACTCAACCACTGCTTAACAGCAAGGTAATAAACCATCTATTTAAATCCTACTGACTTCTGTGCATGAGTAATTTATATAAAATTTGAAACTATACAAAGCTGCATCAGTTTACTCTCAGCCTAAATTTGAAACTAAGCTGTTAAAAAAAATTGCTTTGATTTGAAATACTTACTGCTTTAAGTTCCATGTTTCCACCCATTCGAAACTCAATTGTCTTGCCTGTGATGAAAACACCTTCATTTCCCCGGACAATGGCACGACCATCAACCTTTATGTTTAGATCACTGGTTGCATTGCTGGTAATCTAAGAACATAACCAAAAAAACTGTATTACAGATTAGTGAACATGTGCCACTTGTGTTTGTCTTAGTAACTTTAATTATCTTAAAACAGTGCTGTGCAATTTAATAAAAACTTGAATGTACTTTTTGCCCTTCTGCCATTAGCTTCTGCATATTTGTTATTTCCCATGTTCAATTTCAAAACAGTGTTACTGAATTTTGGAAGGTATGTAAAATTAATTTTTTGTATAAAAATAACAATTCATATGACAATTTTATGGGATACACAGCTAACACTTGTACCATATACAGGCTTCCTGTTAAGACAGATTATGTAAACTTACCCCTCCATTTTCACTTAATCTGTTCCTCCTATGTATTTATAGTTATGGGTGGTTTTTCTGCAACAGGATTGCTCAGTGCTTCCAAAGGCACACTCAACCCTCTATAAAACCACTAACCCTACTCTACTGTTACACAAACAAACAATGGGCTGTATTCTTATTACTTACAAAAAATAGAAGAGACATACCCTCTCTGTAGAGGCCTTTTGTACATTCAAGATTTTAACTCCATTTGGCAGATGAAACTCATGAGTTTCATAGTCGGTGCTGAACAAAGTATTTTGTGTTCGTGGGTCAACAAATTCCATGCCAATATCGCTGGTAATAGAAGTTTTGTCTTTTTCCACGCTAAGCTTGGTTGTTCCTTGCTGAAATACAATCTTCAGAAACAAAAACACGAACTTAATGATGTTTCAAATTAGCAACATGAGTGTAATTCTCTAGTGTTACCCCCAAACTTTCAATTCATGGTGTAACTTACAGGCTGATTATTCCCAGTGATCACCAAGTCTTCATTCCGTCTCCCTCCTACAGTGCTTTTATATAAGGGATGTATAACACCCATGTCAGACACTTGCTTAAACCGCAGCAAGCCACTCTCATGGAATTCCATACTGTCACAACCATTGGGACCAATTCTTATCACTGCCCAAATAACCAGGGTAATCTGAAAGAGAAACACATTTTCAACTATTATGTTGATTGTTTGCATCTTCCTACCACAATTACTGTATTAATGAGATGTTTTATTTGAACAATTATTAATGCCAGTGTTTAAGTGAGCTTTAAGAGTGAGTTTACTTTAGCCTGTTCCTACTGAACATCGTAACACATTGAATTATGAAAAGCATTTTAAATGATTTCTAGACTTACTTGAAACAGTAACTAAAATGATTTCTCTATATATAAAATATTAAATCACATCCATACTTACATCTTTTTTCTGTTTAAGGGTAATCACTGACTAAACAAATTTCCTGAACAGTTCAGCTTGCTAAATACTTATCGTTGAACTGCAAGAATGCATCCTCACAAATGGATGTGCAATTATGAAAAATAATTTATTACTTCTCATTGACCAAGCAATCCAAATGTGGTTATTTGAACAATGAAGCTTTAAAGTGCAATGGCTGGTTAATTCTGAATGTTCACATACAGTTCTGTAATGTAAAATATAACCATGTTTTATATGCAACATATCCTGATTGCATACTAATTAATTAACCTTATTGTACTAATAACACTTCTCATGGGGTGACCATGATAAGCAAAATAGCCATGCCTAAACTTACNTATGTTTTATATGCCACATATCCTGATTGCATATGTACTAATAACACTTTCTCATGGGGTGACCATGATAACCAAAATAGCCATGCCTAAACTTACACCATTCTTCTATCTAATCTTGCTCAGACTACAAAAGAACTAAAAAGACAGGAGAAAAATGAGAATCTCCATCAGTACATTTTAAGTCCTCAGCCATACTGGAAAAGTTTTATTTTTTTAATGAACTGTCAGAATGAAATATGACCTAATGTTGCTTCCACTATAGCTAGTATACTCACGATTAGATTGATGACGGCCAAAATAAAAAGAACAACAATCACACATATGGCCAAGTTGCCTTTTCTGCCACGTAACCCTGTCTTATGGAGACGGTCTTCATCAATTGGAATGTATCCTGCTTTGAAGTTACTGTTGTGCTCCTTATTAACGTTCCTGCGTTCCACAGCCTTCTCTCGCATAGACTTTTTCACTGGGCCGTTAGAACTTTGCTGTGACACAAGGCATGGGTTAGCTTTAAAAGGCATGTAAATTAGCCACAGTGACACACACATATGTATGCAAAAAACGTAAACCGACTAGTGGAATATACTGGATATTATGTTCAGTATAAGATTTCAGTCTGCCACCCTGCTGTCAGAATACACACTCAGAACCACAGCAACCTCTGCTAACACAATAACTAAATTTAAAATCCAGATACTTCCATACAATATATGGCTTTATAGCTCATTTTTCTCATGGCAGATAGGAATTATTAATTACATTGTTAGAGTTAAAAACCTAAAACCAGCTACCAAGATATTAATCAAGGTTTTACCTCTCAGAGATGATACAGGACATAATCCTGCAGGTCATCTGCCAATACGCAGGATTTTAGTTCCCTCCATGCTCATGTGTGATAGACTCTCAGTGACTATTCAAAAAGAGTGTGGTGGATACAGTTTTTAAAATAGTTTGACAGCACAGGGTTTGCATTCAACTCCTGTTGCTTGCATGCAGCATTGTGAGGCTTCAAACCTGGCATGGGGAACTTGGCCAGAGTAGCCTTCATGTAATAATCTGAAGTTAGGAGATTGTAAGGGATATCCTGTCAAAGTAACAAATTAATAGAGGACACTCTTGTAGATATTCGTAGTGAAAATAAACCTTTAATGTATTTTTGTAGCTGCCCAAAATTTTGTTCCACTTCCCTTGAATGGAACTGTTTGTTATTTAGGGATTCACATCTTCACAGAAGAAGCTTGATCTTTTGGATGGAATTAAGTTTGATCACTTGAAATGAATCCTAAAGCTACACCTTAAGTAACTGCACTTGTACATGTCTGCGCTAATGTAACAACACCGTGTTTTCTTCTGCTGCTGAAGAGCTACTAAGAGAAAGTTGCTTGACCTGAACAAGTTTATGGAGGGTTCCCTCCCTCGGAGATGTTCTGGACCCACTGTGACCCTGCAGAACACACATAAACTGCGGGGCCGCGCAGGCACCCGCCGCCGCCCTCGGCCCCCTCGTCAGTGCCAAGCGCCTCGATAGGCGCGGCGGCCCCGCAACGCTTAAATGCCAGGCGCCTCCGTGCCAGGGCGCACAGTCTTTCTGTCTGTCACACACCCACGCCTGCGGGCAGGACGGCGCCGCTCCGGGCCGCCCCGCCCGGACAGCAGGCTCGGGCCGCCTGTCCCCGGCACGGCCGAGGCCGTCCAGCCCGGACACCGCCGGCCACAAGGCGGGAAACACCGGCCGAGCGCCGTGTCTCCCCTCCCCAGCCGGAGCGCTCCGGCACCGCACCAGCCTCGCCCACCGCAGCACAAATGGCGCCCCCGCCCGAGCGCCCCTTCCACGACCAGCACCCCCTGGCCGGACCGCCTGCTCGCCGCGGCCCCAGTCCCCCCTGGCCCCGGCGGGGACGACGGCGCCACCGCGTCCCCGTGTCCCGTTGCGGACCCACCTGCTCGGGGGCGGCCGCCGCCATCTTCCCCCGCCACCACTGCCGCCGCCACTGCGCGGGGGCCGCGGGCGCCCCCTGGTGCCGCTCCGCGAGCCGGGTCCCTGCGGCGCGAGCCCGCTGGCGTTACCCGGCAGCGTCACCTGGCGGTCGCGGGCCGTCCTCGCTCCCCGGGAGGCCCCGCGCTGCCCCCCCTGCGTTACCGTGCACCGCCGCCGCCGCGCCGGCCCTCGCATCACCACCGCGGCTCTAAGGGCCCTCGGACGCGGCTCAGCCCAGGGCAGGGGCGCCGGGCCGGCTCTACCATCTCTGTTACACCTGCGCCGCCCGAGGAGCGCTCCCGGAGAGACAGAAAATCAACGCAGAGCCCCCGGGAGCGAACTGACATCTAGCCATGGCAAAGGACTTAAAGAGTCTGGTGGGCGCGGGGAGCGCCCGGGAGCTGCAGGAGAAGCTGGAGAGTTGGGATCAGAGCTACGAGGTGGGTCCTGGCTCTCCTCGGGGCAGGAGGCAGCGGCCACCGCTCGGCGTTCCACCGGCCGGTTTGCCACACCGCCCCGCACGCGCCTGCAGTTAGCGCAGTTTTAACACCTTTTAAGCACCCACAGCTTCGGTTTTTGGCTTTTTGTCCATGACAAGGTTCCCTGAAAACAAGGGTCAGAGGTTAAAAGTGAGGTTTCAGCGATACTGGCTGTATTTAGAACAGAAGAGAGCGTTGGAGTAAAAGACTGGCAGGTGAAAGGACCAAGGGTGGGGGTGTGCTCTGAAGGGATCGGCTGTGGCCCAGGAACGGTCAGGAGCACGTGAGGAAAAAGGCAGCTGAAAAGTGAGAACGGGTTATCCAGCACACCAGCTCTTCGGGTGGGGAAACCCGTTAGAGCTGAGAGGCTGCTGCAGGGCGGCACGGCCGCCGAACGGCTTCAGAACGGGGCTGAGGGAGGAGTGTCGGGTGTGAGGGGAAGGCTGCAGATGGAATGTAGTGGAATCCGTGGAGGAGTAACGGGAAGCGGAGGAGGTGAAACAGTGGAAGCTATAGAGAAGGTGTAAAATTAGGGAAAGATGAGGCGGAGGAACATGAGACTTGACAGCTGTGACTTAGCTCAGTGGAAAATCTTAACAGAGTTTTCACTGCTGCATTCCCCAGGTTTCTGTAGCTTCAGAATGCAGATAGTTGGTCAGGGGCCTGTAACCACCTATTGTGTGCTGTGGATGGTGAGAAAAGAGATGCAGCGTTTTCAGGGGAAATCAGTTATTTTCTTTTACTTCATGGTTAGGATAGGAGTTACAGTTACATAGCCAGTGTAACGCTCCGCAGGATTCATGACAAAGGACAGTTTGAGGGAGTTTGAGAGTAGCTGGTAAAGCTACCATAGAGGAGGAGCAGTGCCATGCCTTTCAAAATCTTGCAAATGGATGGTGGAGGTAGACCTTAGGAGGGCTGAGCAGCAGTGGGAGCTGACGTCTCCATCATATTCTTCTGGCAGGTGCAGTAAAAATTGCAAAATTTTCAAAATTGCATTTGCTGAAAGTGGTGTAGTTTTGCTGTTTCCTAGGCATAATTCTGGATTTTGCTCCTTCAGTAGTACATGTTTCAGTTTGTAACTCTTAAAAATCACGTGAAATTGCTTGGAGACTTCATGTGAGTGCTGACAAAGCAAGATAAGAGCCTTATATGTATTATTTCAGCTAATATGGAAAACCAGATTTTGTTGGGTTTTTTTTTTTTTTTTTAATCCAACAGTCTGCTAGATTATTATTTTAATAACTTGAAAGGTGTTTACTCAGATTTACAATTTCTATGATTCTTCTTTTAGAGACACTTGTGGTTGCAGCCTCTTTATGATGGAAAAGGACTACATTTTCTCAAGCAGTGAATTAACTGGGTCATAGAAGTCCTGATATCTTGTTCATTTGTCTATTAAAAATGTGAACCTTAAAAAATGAGTATTGTAATGGATCCAGTAAGAAAATGTTGGGAAGATGTAATTATGGGGGGGGGAATGCCATGGCTGTAACTTTAAGTAAGAAAGCCCACACAGATGTAGTAATGCACATTAATTTACAGTGTAATACCAGTGGTGAAAATCTGAGCCGATGCTGTGAAATGTTAGAACTGAACACTGCGATTCAAAAGCAGCTCTTCTCAATTCTCACTGAAACTCAAGAAGGTAAATCTTGTGCCTTGTCTACGTACTAACATGTTTCACATATGACATTTTTTCCAACTCTGGCTCTTTCTATAAATGTTCTCACCATTTCTTGATGTATGTGTTTTCTTAGATGACTGTACAGGAGCAATAAAATGCTGTCGCCTGCCAAGCGTATGCTGTCCTTCAGGATGTCCAAGTGTAAGAAACTTATTTTAAGAGAATAGAACTGTGTGAATTGATACCAGGAGAAGAACTCTAGTGACTTTCTGTTACTATTAGCCTCCCTCTCAGATTTCACTTAATGAAATATGTCCTTAGTTGCTTGTGAAGACGCCTACGGAGACAACCATGCTATTGTGGAGGAATTTGCTTTGTATAAGAAGTCTGTGTTATTATACTGCTTTCCTTTTCTAGGGAAAGATTTGCTATTTACATTTACATTTGCAGACACGTCATAAAAATGCCATTTTTATGATATCTCTGCAAATGTAAATGTATATTTATGAGATATTTGTGCCATATCTCATTTAGAAAAAATAACACGGTGAAAATATGTGTGTAAGCTGAAGGTGTGCATAAACTCCATGCATTAATCTGTGAGCTCCTTTTATTTTTTTTTTAAGAAAAAACTCTAAGAATATCTTAACACTATATTATTTCCTGAAGTGTTAAAAAACAAGAAGTGTTCATGTGTGTCATGATACCACCATGCTCCTGCCATGCATGATATTTGGAGTTTGCATGTATTTGGTATTTACTGAAGGGGTTGTAATACCAACATTTTGGCAGAAAAGACAGATCTGTTGTGGCTCTCTGCTTTGAAAGAAAATAAGAGAGTTGGCTAATTCAGGCTAGGGGAAGTTCTTCAAGATCCTGAGATTTGACAGTGATATCTCCATGTTCTTTGGTTTCTCGTTTTTACACCTGCTCTGTCAAAATCTTTCACAATTAAAATAGGACAAATAAAAAGTGATATCCATTAAGAGTCAGAGTCTAGTATAATGCAGGAGTGGGGTTCTGCCACCCCCCCCCCCCAAATATAAAATAACGATGTTATTAAATGACAGTACACCAGGCATACCAGTTACAAATTTGTCATTGCATGTGACATTCAAATTTAAAGAAAACCCTGTTGCACAGTTACTTACTTAATTCCAGTACTAGCAGGCCATTCTATGGGTTGTTAAAGGCAGCTGCATGTATATTAGTGTGCTTTCTGGAATGATAATACTTGCCTCCTGTGTTCTAATAACTTTTTCTGTTGTTTTGTGTACATGAATTCCCAAAAAGTTTACTTGAGTTGGTGATGTAGTAAATCAGAAGTTGGCTAACTGAAAAAAACCCAACTGTGCAGCACATCTGCAAAATGCTTTGTACTGATGATTCAGGCAGTAAATCTGCATATGCAGACCTTCCATAATTTCTACCCTGAGGTAAAATAAGTGAATATTTTTCTTTATATAATTGAGTCTTTGTTTGGTGTGACTGAAAGGTATTGGTTATGTCTCAGAGAGAATGCAATTGTTTTTGCTCTCAGTTTCTTTAGAAATGGTCGTTGCTGAAATATTTAGAAATACATCTGCCCATAATGCTATAGTACTTTGCTGAGGGAATCTATAAGGTAGAACATTCAAGCGGTGTGACTTCATTTCCTGCTAGGATTCAGCTGGGGGAGAGCTACAGCTGAAAGATTTGGCCTGCAAGCCGAAATGTCGACTGCGTGAGCTGGAGGACAAACTAGCTGAAACTCGTGTGGAGCTCTGCCAGATGGAACAAGAGTAGGGAAATTACTGCAGTTTTTCTGTTTGCTTTTTGTTTTTCAGCAAGCCATGTTTTTCCCTTGACGTCTAAATATTGATGGAGATTTGTAAAATGTTTAATTTCTGGCCTAAAACCAGAGTTTCAAAATACATCTAAGCTCTGCATTGTGTGTATGTATCCAAAGCGGGGTACAAATGATACAGTCACATCCACATTCATAAATTGA
The DNA here is from genome assembly GCA_013400495.1 of Nicator chloris. Classification (NCBI taxonomy): domain Eukaryota; kingdom Metazoa; phylum Chordata; class Aves; order Passeriformes; family Pycnonotidae; genus Nicator; species Nicator chloris. Next base: position 18,751 of record WAAE01020754.1, read on the forward strand.
CTTGGTGGGTTTTGCTTCTGGCAGAGGTGTTGAAAAACATGCCAGTATTCTACATAAAAAGGTTTTGTGTAGTCCATGACAATCCCATGTGGAAATATAGTCTATGAAATGTTGCATGCTGAGCAAACCCTAAATACAAAATCAGTTGAGTAGCAATAGTGTAACATTTATTGAAGGACCTACAACATGTCACAATTAATTATGCAATGTAATTGATATGTAAATATCTGAGAAGATAAAAGCCACTGTCATAAGATGGAGGAAGAGAGATAAGTGACTAGGCCTGAATAGCTTTTGTGTAGTTGCATAAAACACATTTTGTGCAGCACTATGATATAAAAGTTACTAAAGTGCTTCAGATACAAATTTGTGCAGTTATTACCAGTTCCAGGGCCATTTAAGAGGTAGCTCCAAGTGGCAGACACATTATCATGCATCCTATTAGCATGAGAACAATGACTGTTCACAAGTCTTGGATCAGTACATTAAGTGATTAAGTTCATGCCCTTACTAAGTGATTCCAAGAGTATCAGTTTGGTATTTCCCCACGTCTATTTCTAGAACTCATCTTCCCAAATCTAATTGTCTTTCCCAGTTGTCCGTTAGAGTAGAATTCTTTAGCCCTCTTTTACCACTATTCCTGCTAGAAGTCTTTCCTCAAGGTGCTGACTAAGGATGGAACTGGGCCGTCTTTCCTCTTAGCAGATGTTGCTGGCCTTATTACCTGTGGTCATCTCAGTCAGCCTGCTCCTTAAAAACGTGGAACAAGAATCTTGTCAACTGATAAGTGTTAGAGCTTTCATTGGTTCTGATCCTAAAAAATTTCACCCCAGTCCTCCAGCAAAGAAAAGGACAGAGTGAATACCTTCAAAATAAATAGAAAACATTTTTTTTTTCCTTCCACTTTTGGTAAGAGGAAAGCAACAGTAATACTGGTGTTTGGAGGGAAATCAGAGATGTTGGAATAGTTTTTCATATTAAGTAAGAGTGAAGGACAGAAAATAAACTTGCTTCGCTGGTTGTCTGCCAGTCTTTAACAAACACTCCTCCTTTTGGGGACAGCAGGAGAGGAATTGTTAACTTTGGTATTACTTGAATAAAATCTGTGATATCCTTTGACTAATACTTTACAGCAAAGAGCCCAAGAACCTGATAGTAGAAAATACCTAGGTTCTTAATCTGTAGGAAAGAAAGCTGAGCTGGTTTAGTTAACATCTTAAATATGAGAAAGAAATTAGTTTCTTTTAGACCTGATCATCTGAGCTAGTGTAAGGACACCAAATGTTAACCGGTGATTTTTCCCATAGCACAGAGTGCTATATCCACTCTCCTGCCACAATGCACTTATACAATTTAATTAAGATCAAGGGTCTGGTTTGTTTCATTTGTTTTTAAACTCTTGATTTTTCCTGTATTTCAGCATAAGGAAAACATGCTGGAATCACTCAGCAAGCATAAGGAGCTTGCTCAATAATTTTCCTCTTTTATCTGCTCCTGTTGTTTGATAATGAGGATTAATTGATAGATAGTTTACATTGATCGAAGGACACTTTGTGACTGACTGTTCTGTGTGATTAAGACTGAAGAGTGCTCAAGAGTGCAAAACCTTGAGGAAGTTAAAGCAACTGGATGACTATGAGCAGCAGCTTCAACAATTGCAGGATGAGATTTCTATCCTGGATTGCCAAAAGTCTGTTCTCCAGTGCAGGTAGAGGCCTTAATCAGAGAAGTCCCTGAATCATAGAAATTGGTCAGGTTAGGTAGCATGAATTTCCTCCTCATTTGAAATTGAAGTATAATCAAAAGCTAAGCTTTTTTACTTTGTTATGAAGGAACACAAACTCTTTAGATGATTTCTTCTAGTGCCCAAATAGTTTATTTTAAAGCAACTATCTGAAGTTTTAGACGAAACAGTAAATAATGCAGCTTTGCAAAATATATAGGGAGCAACTGTATGGAATAAAAAGAGAATTTTTTTCTTGATGAGTCCTCTTATAAAAAGTTCCACCTTGTAATTGTACAGTGTTCAATTTTCATTTGTTTGACTTCAGCAGTACTCTTCAGTGGTCCTGAAAGAGGAGCAAATCTCCAAAATATAACTAGTTAAAAGTGTGTTTTGTAGGAAAAAATTGTTTAGCTGCACACACTTTAGGAATTACTTTACTTTTACCATTTATGCTTTAGCTCGTAAAACATATTGATGAAAATGTCTTTATATTAGACTAACCAGCTGCAGCTTCTTTAATTACGTTGGCTCAAAATCTCACCCTACCCTTGTAAAAGTTAAATTGACAAAAAAGATCTGCCTTAGGGAAAGACATCTGAGGATGGTAAAGTGACATGAAGCTTTTTTGCACGTATGTCGTAGGCTTGCGCGGAGCTGCTCTCCTATCTGCTGTTCAAGCAAGTGCTGCCTTCCCTGCGGTCCGAGCAAGTGCTGCGGCCCATGCACTCCGAGCAAGCCCTGCCTCGTGTGCTGCACGACCAAGTGCTGCGACCCGTGCACTCCGAGCAAGCCCTGCCTCTCGTGCTGCACCACCAAGTGCTGCGGCCCGTGCACTCCGAGCAAGCCCTGCCTCGTGTGCTGCACGAGCAAGCCCTGCATCCCCTGCTGCACCACCAAGTGCTGCGGCCCGTGCACTCCGAGCAAGCCGTGCCTCGTGTGCTGCACGAGCAAGCCCTGCATCCCGTGCTGCACCACCAAGTGCTGCGGCCCGTGCACTCCGAGCAAACCCTGCCTCGTGTGCTGCACGAGCAAGCCCTGCATCCCGTGCTGCACGACCAAGTGCTGCGGCCCGTGCACTCCGAGCAAGCCCTGCCTCGTGTGCTGCACGAGCAAGCCCTGCATCCCGTGCTGCACCACCAAGTGCTGCGGCCCGTGCACTCCGAGCAAGCCGTGCCTCGTGTGCTGCACGAGCAAGCCCTGCATCCCGTGCTGCACGACTAAGTGCTGCGGCCCGTGCACTCCAAGCAAGCCCTGCCTCGTGTGCTGCACGAGCAAGCCCTGCATCCCCTGCTGCACGACCAAGTGCTGCGGCCCATGCTCTCCGAGCAAGCCGTGCCTCGTGTGCTGCACGAGCAAGCCCTGCATCCCCTGCTGCACCCCCAAGTGCTGCGTGAGCTGCTGGTCACCTGGTCAGTGCAGGCGGGCCAATGCTTCGCGTCGTGCCTGCCTCATAGCTCGCTTTAACTTCATTTATGCTAAAGAACGCTTGGATGCAGAGGTCATTTTGAAGAAATTCATCTGTGACATGGAGATGGTGCAGAGGATAATATACATTGCAGCTCTGGTGAGAAAGAAGTATTATTTTTTCTTTTACAGGCTGGAGGTGTGTTGGAAAACACTATGTCTGCATTGGATTAAATTGTGGGTAAATTAGTGTTTCTGTCAAGTGCGGAGAAGAAAAGCTTTCTTCCTTTTTTTATTTTGATTTTTTTTTCTTGCCCTCACGCTTCTACTTTGAACTCTCAACGTAGTGTCCTACCTGACCTGTCCTGAGATTTGGAACAGTGTCAATGATTTATTGTACAGGTACTAAAAGAAGTACTGATTTGGTTTGAAAAGTAGATGATGCTTGCAGTGATCCACATTGCCTTAGTTAGAAAAATTCTTTTGGGAATGCTGCATTAAATACTACTATGCTAAAAATCTTTCCATATCATGCTTTCCTTACGCTTGTAGCTATGTGCTTTTTTGGTTTAATTGGGTCCCTTGAAACCACCTAGATACCCCATATTTACCATGAACTCAGTTTGAAGAAACTTGTTTTCATTTTTTCTGTATTGAATCTTTTCTATAAAAATGATGTAACACACACCTATGTTACAGAGGCAGCATCTCTTAATGTGTGATCCGAAGATTATTCTCCTTTCAACAGTTATTCAGTTTACACTCTCCAATTCAACCTCTTTTCCCAACAAATGATGTGTTCCTGTCTTATATGTTAGGCAGTGGCACATAAAATGCTGTTACTCATGATATCTTTGAATGTGATTGCATTGATCATGAGTGTGTGATGAAATCCTGTGCAAATATAGAAGGTTATGTGGGAAGCTTTTCAATCTTACCTTCTGCAAATAAATTACACTCAATCAGAGAATTTCTTCCCAATGAGTTAAATTTCTCCTTTACAGCAGTGTATTATATTCCTCCTTATAATGATGATAGTGGGTTAAATTCATTTTCTCAGATAACTGATAAAAATTAATCTTGGTCTCCTGTATTTAACCAGATGTTCTTTATGTTTGCAGGAATCTTTCCGTGCAGCAAAGAAGGCCTTCTGGAAGGTCAAAATAAGCGTAAAAGAGACTATGGCTCTAGACCACTGCGGGGGACCTGCGTCACTTGAAATGTGTGCCCTGGATTATATAGCTTGCCACAAGGAACTGTATGATGTTTCTTGCAGTGTCCAGGTAAGTCAGGGGCAGTGGGGAAGTGGTGTGGTGTTCTCTTTCAGGAACTAGTAAATTCAGAATATGTAAACTGAAGGAGAAAAAAGTTACTGTGCAGACTTTGTCTTGTAGCAGTTTACTTTCCAGAACAACATTGCTAGGACTAATGTATGCGTGACTTAGTAAAAGCTTGTTTTATTTGTTAATAGCAGCACATTCTTTCTGAAGCTATTGTTTTCTGGAATAGTCTAGGGCAACATTACTATGAGCTTTTTATACTGACCTTTAAATGTAGAAAGCTGAGAGGCATATTTAGGGGGGATTTCTATACTTGCTTGTGAATAAAATTGTTGGCAAGTGCAAATTACTCATGTATGCTTATTTTCAGGAAGTTATTTGCTCCATGAACGTGAACCCAAAACTTCCATGTCCAGCAGACATTGATTTCAATGTGATCGGCTGTTTTATTCGCGAGTTGTGCTGTTTGGCTTTTTCAATGCAAACACTCGCTCCTCCTCTTGACGTCGCCTTCGGTATTGATGGAGAACTTTTCAATAGGGCCATGTAAGAAATCTTTATATTCAGTCAGACTCTTACCATTAAAGGTTGTATAGTCTACTTGGTTCCTAATTAACAGAAAAGTTTAAGATTGCTAAACATTAATTTGGGGCAAAAACCCCTGGCCTGTAGTGAGTTTGGTATGTCTTTAAGGTTTAGGATAGTGTATAAATACCAGCATGTACACAAGTGTTAACAATTTTTTTAGTGAACAGCAGAGCAATTTTCTGGGTAAACTTCACTCTCAAGAGCATATTTAATTTATCATTTAAGAAGAAAATTATCATCAGCTTTCCCTGTTTAGTCTCTATCTGCCTTTTTAAAAATGTTTACATCTTTGCTCCTCCTCACTGGCCTGTTCTGTAAAAGTCATGTTTACTGAGATCTGGTAGTTGATGTTGCCAGGATCATCAACATGTTTGCTGCAACTTCCAGGCTGTGGCTGCTGTACAACATACGAGTATTAATATGCTCCCAACTCTTCTGGTTTAGGCTAAGCAAAACCAAAACTGTCTCTTAAAAATGGGAATTTGTTAAAAAAAAATTCACACCATGACATAATTTTTCTTTTTTCTGTAGGGTCAAGCTGCTCTTTTAGTAGGCAGAGAACTGTAGGGTGTGCTTCCATGTTATCTAGAAAATTAATGGGATTGATAGGTCATAAAAAATGTCTCTCAAAAGCAAAAAACCTTACACCACTAAGGAGGTTTCCAGTAATATGATTTAGAATAGAATGGAACCCAGGTGGTGCAAAGCTTGAGAAGTCAAGGAGAGAAATAGAGAAGATGAAAGTAGGCTTTCTATAGGAGAATGCAAAGTCATACAGGACTATTCAATGATCCTATCCAATTATGGGGCAATTAGCTTTTAACACTCAGAGCTATTGGCTAAATTAAGAAGCACCAACATTGTGGTATAGTCTTGGGATGCTTTCTCCACCTACTTGGTGTATATGGCCTTAAAAAGACCACATGTAATATGTTTTCGTGTGCTGCTGTGGGAGACACATAGTCCCATCTGTCTGTCTGTCTATCTAGATAAATGTGGCATATGTATATGTTTACATGTATAGCACGTATATATGGTACACAGAGATGAAGCAAACCTTGTAGAAATTAAAATATCTCTGTTTATTATATGTGATAGCATTCTATAAAGAGCCAGCCTAACATCCTTGTACCCTATGCCTTGCTTCGTGCCTCTGGTTACGACATTGTTTTATGTAACTTGCTATTGTCATACATTACTAAAGTATAGACGCATGGCTTTTTAAAAATTTCTGTTATTTCGTATTTGTTCTGAGTTTGAATCCATAAAGCCAGATGTGTTATTTAGCTAATATTCCAGACTTAGAAAGGTAGTATGTATACCTTTGAATTAATTTGTCATAGCTAATATGTCACTGTTTCGTTATCAATATATGAGGATCTTGCTAATCAAGTTGCCTCCTGTCTCATAGGATACTAGAAAGTAACTTTATAGCTGAGTATTTCTGTGGTATCCTTTATAGAGGGCTTGTTTTAGCAAGATATTTCAGGAAGAGGGGATGATTCTGTCTGCCACATTGCTGCTCAGAATGTTTAATGTGTTAGTGGACACAGGGGCCCTGGTTTGTTTGGGGCTTATGCAAAAATTAAGGTCTAGTGGCCTTCTGAAGTGTGAGATGGCTCTATTAGAATGTCTGTCAGTATAAGTAAACAGTATGTTCTGCTAAGTCTGTCTTCCAAGTCCATTTATTTTACAGGATCACATAAAGAATACATATTTTTGTGATGTGGAAAGATGTTAGAGCTTTAGCTACTTTTTATCGGCACTCATGATTTGAAATGTATTTGTCTTTTGGCACTTGTATGCAGACATTTCTTGTACTGTTTGTTTCAACAGGTACTACCGTAGTTGTGACTCAGATTTCACAGCTCCCTTTGTGGCCTATCACATCTGGCCTGCTCTGATGGAAGATGGTGCTGTCCTTGTGAAGGGAGAGGTAGTCACTAGAAAAATGGTTCAGGTAAGTATTTTGTTAAAGGAATATGTTAAGAGAAGTCAGTGGATTTCAACACTGTTTTTAAAAATTAAAAAGATAAGTGTTTAACTGTTCCCTAGATGAGTGGAATAGTATATCAAATATCAATTAGGTTTTAGTGCCTCATCCTGTATGTAGGATGAATAGTTCCATTTTCCTTAATGTATTAATTATGCAGATGTATGGTTGTTATCAGAGCCTGTTCTAAGGAGAAAGCTTACGGTGTTTCCTCTCTGTCTTCAAACCTTGTCTCCAGTATGTCAAGTCTGCTTGCAGAGTCTGTCTTTATTAAATCTTCTCTCTCAGAAGAGGTTTTCCAAACTCTTCTCTTGCAGTGTTATCGCAGAAGCAGAATGAGAAGCAGAAGCTGCTGCTGTTCCCGTCGTCTCCTGCCCGGTCAAGTAAGCCTTAGCTGAATGTTTGTGGTGTTAACAGCATCAAGTATTTTAACTAGAAATGTAGGCAATCTGTTAAAAATGCTGATGTGCCACATGTACGTTTTAACACTGGGAATAAATGCCTTTGCTTGATGGTCTCGAATGAGGTGAAGCTGAACTGACAGATAGTTATTGCCTGGTATAATGATCAGCAGAGATACTGTATGAGAAGTAGATCATAGTTAAATCTCAGAAGTATCAACTGTTTATCTTGGAATGCTTTCCCCCTACTCCCCTTAGTGCCCTTCTGAATAAATAATTGCATCATCTGGAAGTGTTTTAGTCATTTTAGAGTACATATACAACACATAGGTCCTGCTGCCTGGAATTAGTAACCTATATTTACTCCTAATTTACTAAATGCATCAAAGGAGTGGAAAGTAAGTGTAGGGTGAGCAGAAAGGGAAGGTGGTACAAATAGATTTGTGAAACTTTAGCAGAGTTCTGCATGTGGTATGGTTACACAACATTTTTAATTATTTATGTAAAAATGTGTAATTTTTCTAATTGTTAGTGTTAGCCTGTCTTACTTAATGGGCATGGGTGCCCTGAACTTAAAATGTGAATATTGGAAATGTGAGAGGCTTTGGCTAGGGCTCACTTTTTTGTGTGTGTGCAGGCTGTGAAGAAAAACCTAGAAAGTTGTTGAACTTGACTTTGTAACAGTAGAGCTGTACTGATAGACATGTGCAAATTTTCTGAATGTTGATGGGTCCCCGGATGGCTTTTTTGGGTACAGTTCTTTAGCACACCTGATTTTCCTTTTCTGTTTGTCTTGCAGGTGACTCGAAGCCGCAGTCTTTCAACAGTGCGGTTCAAAACTCCAAGTAAGTTGGCATATTGGTTCCTAGTTACTCATGGTTTTCACATTAAGCCCTTGTATGATTGAACAAAGGAACAAAATAACATGTTGAGCATCTTTGATTCTAAAATACTTGCCCAAGTCTTATTTTTAAATAAATAAATTTGGTAGCCCTTTTTTTATGTGTGGAAAAAGGCTGAGATTTCTGACTTGGAGGAGAACTTGTTTTTCACTCTACCTGGACCACTGTCATGGTTTCTCTCTGCTGCTTGCCTTCACTGTGGCCAGTGCTGTAGTAAGTAAAACTTGCTTCCTTTCCTACACAAGACACAGTTTGCTGCTGCACACCTGCTGGCTTCCTGCCTTTCAAATTCCAAGGAGATGGCTAAGTGGTGACAGTGAAGGGAGGGATATCAGGCAGTATGAATATGTACCTATCTTGAAGCCAACCCAGTTTAGAGATTTAGAAAATACAGTTGCACTGAAATGTACCTTTTTCTTCCATAGGGTGCTGTTGAACACGTTCCTGCGGCGCAACTACATCTGGATTCAACAACTTTGCTGGTGCCTTTTCTCTTCAGAAATACCTCAAATCTCTCAATAATCTCAATGGCAATTGTCACTTCAAATGGAGTTCAGTGTGGTTTTTTTAGAATTATAGAGGGCTTATTTATAATTCTAGAATTATTTAAAGAATTTAAAGAAAAAAAAAAGTGCATGCAGTACAGGATCATTTGGCAAAATTTGCAAAGTTCCCAGGAACCCATGATGTAATCTTGCAGGTGGAGAGAGAATTACTGCATCTAGAAAGTTTGCTTTCCACAGATTGCAAATGATGCAGTTTATCTTGATAGGATGTTTAATATAACCGAAATGGTGAATGTTACAGAATGTTGAGGTTAGCTGTTACTTGAAAACAATGTAATTAATTGGCACTTACTTACAATTTTAGAAAGTAGGTATAATCATAGGATGTGCCAGTCTCATACAGCAGCCTTTTAAATATAGCCTTGTGATCAACGCAATTTTCTAACTACAATGCAGAAGTTGCACAGAACAATCATAAACTGCCAATACTCCAGCAATCCCCTGGGCTTTATTGACATTTATGTATGAATGCACATGTCTCCTTTAGTAAGGCAGTAATAGTCCTTGTTTAAATACATTCTTAGTTAGAAATTATTGTAATAAAAATTTGTAGTTTGACACTAGAAGTATTTTGAAAGTGTGCCACTGAATATTTGTAGGCTTGAAAGATTTGATTGAGGCCTCTTCAGTGTCACACTTAATGGGCTTTCATACTGTATTGATAGATCAGTAATTGTTGTGGATACAGTGAAAAAATTCTGTCCAGTTATCTCTTAGTGTGGGCATTTTTTGCACTTTAAGTGTAAAAATTGGAGAGACCTGAAGAGATTTAATAGTGATAAGATGTGGTATGACATGCCATCCCACTCATACCAGTTGGCTGTCCAAGCCAGAAAGAGATGGCCAGCCCCTGGGGAGGGTGTGCAGGTCAATGGAGAACACCTGGAGGAACAACACCAAGGAATTCCAGCCACTCCAGGCAGAAAGTCAGCTTTACCAGGAGCCCAGCTTAAGTCCTCTATTCCAAAAAAAGGTAGGATGGGAAGTAAACAGGAGAAACTAGAGACATGTGCAAGCCTGCAGGGCTATGACCTTATTGGCATCCTGAGAAGTGGTGGGATGGCTCCTGTGTCTGGAGCGCTGGAATGGAAGGACAAAGGCAGTTTATGAGGGAAAGACAGGGGAGATGAATGGTGTCACCCTCTCTGTTGACCAGCTGGAGTGCATGGCTGAGGAGCTGACTGAGAGCTTATGGGTAAAGATTAAAGGGAGGGCAGGAACAGGTGTCATTATTAGTGGGGAGCTGCTAGAGGCCACCTGGCCAGAAAGACCGAGTCAGCGAGGCTCTCTACAGACATGTAGGAGCAGCCTTATGTTCGCAAGCCCTGGTCCTCCTGAGTGACTTCAACCACCCTTTTACCTGTTGAAGGGACAACACAGCAGGGCACAGGCAGGTCAGGAGGTTCCAGAAATTGATGTGAAGCTCAAAGGCAGCCTGAGCTGCAGTGACCACAAAGTGGTGTAGTTTGAGATCCTTGAATCAATGAGAAGAGTGTGAAGCAAGCTTGCTACTCTGTGCTTCAGGAAAGCATACTTTGGTCTCTTCAAGGATCTCCTTGATAGAGTGCTGTGGGACAGAGCCCTGGAGGATAGAGGGGCCCAAGAGGAGCTGCATTATATTCAAGGGTTGTCTCTGCAGGGTCAAAAGCAATGTATTTCTACAAAGATGAAATCAGGGAAGAACACCAGGAGACGTGCATGGATGAACAAGGAGCTCCTGGACAAACTTAGGATAGAGGTAGCTTACGGAGGGTGGAAACAGGGAAAGGTAGCCTAGGACAAATGCAGAGAAATTGTCCCAAAAGCCAAGGATCTGTTTAGGAAAGCAGAAACACCAGCAGAAGTAAATCCGGCCAAGGGCATCATAGGTAATAAAAAAAGCCCTTCAGGTCATCAGCAATAAAAGAAAGATAAGGGAAAAATGTGGGTCCTGTCAGGAAGGATACAGGAGACCTAGTTACCCAGGACATGGAGAAGATTGAGGTATTTAATGACTTTTTTTGCCTCAGTCTTCACCAGCAAGTGCTCCAGCCATACTGCCAAAGTTGAAGAAGGTGAAATCAAGGGTTTGGTGAATGAAGAACTGTCTGCTGTAGGAAGAGAATGAGTTTGAGAACATCTAAGGAGCTTGAATCCGTGACATCTGGGTGATGGATTCAGACACAAGTCCATGACATCTGATCAGTAACATCCACAAGAACTGGCCAAGGAAGTGACTAAACCACTATCCATCATATTGGAGGAGTCATGGCAGTCCCATGAAGTTCACATTGACTGGAAAAAGGGAAACATAACCCCCATTACTAAAAAGGGAAATAAAGAAGACCCACTGCTTGTGGAAAAACCAGATGCATCCTCATCATTTTCACTCTACAAGACAGAGTGCATTTTAAATGTAAGAAGGTGTCTGGTGCTCTCTGGCTTGTAAAATGTTTTTGTTTTGACTTTGCAGAAACTGAGGGAAAAAAACATTAAAAGGAGAAGAGGCACAAAATCAGATAAAATGATCTGAAAATGTTGATAGGAAAAGCAGGTTAAGATGTAACTGGCAATTGCATGTGTGTGTGTGTGTTTGTGTGTGTGTGTGTGACACGTGCAGCAGGGCCGAGGACTCACAGCAGGGACTTGGTGAGGCTGGTCTTGCTGGACAATGCAGAGTAGCATTGCTTGCAGTTGGGCTGGGTGCTGTCCCTCCTGCCTATGGGACCCTCCTGGCAGGATGCAGGACTTGTACTCCCTTGGCGTGTACCCAAACAGGGGCTGTGGTTTGTAGAACACCTTGGAGCAGAGCAAAAACCTTATGGAACCTTACCATAGTGACTAGAAAGGGCTAGTGGGGATTTTAGATGGAAGATTATATGTTAACTTGAGGGAGCCAACTTAAGGGTAAAAAAAATTACATCTCATTTTCCTGAGGATTTGTTTGTCTAAGAAAGGCTCTGGGCTCCTTTGCGTAGCATAGGGCATAAAGATGACTATTCCCCACGAGGTGGCACTATTGCCTTAAGAACAGAAAATCAGGTTTTCATTTCAACTGCCGTTAAAGCTATGGCCATAGTGAGCTTTGCCAGTAAATGCATAATAGTCACAGATGAGAGCAGTATCAACAGATGTCAAATGGAGAATTAGCTTGCTGATTGAACTGTTGAAGTTTGCTCCCTGATAAGAATATGAAAATCCTGACATATGTGTTGTAAGATGAACATCACTGTCAGTACATTATTGGAGAAACTGTTTAGGTTTTTTTCCTATTGAGGGGTCAATTTGTCAAAATTAAATTAATGAGTCTTTCCAAAGTGACTGGTGTTTATCTGGTTGTATCTTGACCAGATAAATCTTCTCAAAGAACATATATAAAGACAAATCCCAAACTGAGGATTGGGATTGCCCTGCAGTAAGTTTTGCTAAAATTTACTGCAGGGCGATGCTTTGCATGAAGCTGCCTGAACAGATTTTAGTAACCAGCCTTACAAAGTTTCAAAGTAGCTATCTGGAGCTTGATGATGCAAAGGAAAATATCTTACTTAACTCTATTTATGTCCAGTTTGCCAAGAGAAGAAATAAATGTGAAGAGTACCACTATAAACTTGTTGAAATATAGGAGACCATTCAGTGGACAGGTCTCTGTCAGTATTAACAGAATGAAATACTAGAAATGCCTCATGAAAAGAATAGAAGTCATATACCTGATTGTTTGCAGCAAGAACTTTAAATAACAGTGAAATATTTTGTAAGTCATCTAACCATGCCTTTTGATTTATTGATGACATGGCTCTCATTTCTTGAGACATGCTTTTTTTCTTAGTTGTATTTGCCTACCTCTTAAATTTGCCAAGGGCCTTCATAGACATCTCTACTGTTTATCTATAAGTCCTGGATCATCCAGAGCTTTGAAGTCTGTTCTCTTGGTTGAATGGCACTTTCCCCAGGTTATTTGGTGCCATCGCTTCTTGTCTGAATTATGCAACCAGTAATAGGCAAGCAGTCAACATGTACAGGATTGCCTATGTCACTGAAATACCCTGTTAATGTATCTAAATCTCTGTGCACCCACAGGCTTTCAGACTAAAAGCTTTTCTTTGGGTCAGGAACAGTTTATTACCTTTTGTGCAGCAGGGCTGGATTTCACAGGTGATGTGTCTGCAAAGCAGATGCAGCCTTACCATTATCAGTGCTTGGTGCAATGTGCTTCTCTAGTCCCATGTGTTGGCTCAGGACCCATCCACCCTCCTGTTGCACAGCATCAGTAACTCTCTGTGCCTGAGTATTGTGCACTTAGAACAGCTCCATCAACTAATATAAATAAAAACAACCCAGGCATCTGGATGAGTGTTTACATGCACAAATTCCTATGTTTAATAAAGGCAGGGAGTAAGGATTAGAGGGAATATGATCAAAAGACAGATTGCCTCTTACATTAAGAGCTTTCCTAAGTCACCCCTGAAATATATGGGCCTTTAAATGTTCTTGAAGGTAATTGTACACTTTTCCCTTATTTTTGAATACAGTTAAAAGTAGCTTCCTCCTTATCTCCCTAAAGCATGGAGTGTACACAGGGAACAAAGCTGCTTGGGAGATGTGGCTGGGCCAAGGACAGATTTTTCACAAGGTCAGCTCTTGCCCCCTAGCTGCTGTCTAGGAGACTTCTCAGAATTTGAATAAATAGGCTGTTCTTATAGGGTGGGTTTTGTTGCTGTTGTTTTGGGGTTGGCTTTTTTTTTTTTTTTTTTTCTTTTTTTTCCCCCAGCCTTGGAATAATATCAGAAAAATGAATACTTCAACAAACGGTGAAAGTTGCCTGAGAGAAATTGCTTTTGGCGACTGTTCCTCCTAATTAAAATGAAAGTCTGAGAAGCCTCAGTCTTTGGGAACAATTAATCAAATGTCGACACTAGATAAGATACAGATAAAAGCTTTGTGCCTATTAACTGCTTTCTACAATTAGCATGTGTGTGTGTTCAGCCAAATGCAGCCTGCCCCTGATGTGGTAGGAAAGAGAGGTTTGGATTGAATGAAGGGCAGCACCTGTCACTTGCCCTGCTGAACCAACCAGTGCCTTCCCACCTTCCTGCTAACAGCAATAAGAACAATTAGTAGAAAGTTTTGGTACTGAGAGACTGCCAAACTGTCCCCAGGACCCTGCAGTGGGGAGCAAGGGACCTTGTTCTGGTAGCTTAGATGCAGCAATTACATCTCTGTAAGTGTTTGAGTGAATGGCCAGACAGAGAAAAAGAGAAAGGAAAGAGAAATTCTCTTCTGCTGGGGTCCAAGGTACAAATTTCCCTGCTAGGGACTAAAATACTGATCTTGAGTGGTTAAAGACAGGTGTGCAGGACCCCCAAGTTGTGTTTAGATCTACTTATTTCTCAAAGTGTTACATAATTAGCAGTTATCAAAATCCTGAGGAAATCTGTCCTCTCTGGCCCCTGGAGTGGCAGCCTCAAGGCCAGGACACTTTTACAGGGCTCATTTAACCTCTGAAGAGGTCAGGACTGGCAGCTGGTGGAGGTCCTGGAGGAAGCTCTGCATCCTCGGGGACCTCAGAGGTTGTCCCTGTCCTCTGTCCCAGCTTGGGAGGCCAAAAACACATTGAGAAAGTGCTGAGCCAGGAGCAGCAGACAAAACCAGTGTGTGCACATGCGTGCAGTGGTCAGGTGAATCCCCCAGAAAAAAACATGCAGCCAGAGGCTTTTGGAGGAAATGCTGGATTTATGGCAGCCCAGCAGTAGGAGATGTGACCCCAAAACCTGAGGGATAATGCTGGGCGGGAAAGTGTGCAGGCAGGCGCCTGGAGGACAGCCATGGATCTGCACATGGGGAAGGGACATGCTGGAGCCTGTGGGACCCAGATGAGACAGAGCAAAGAAAGAAAGTTTTGAGCTTGTTATCTTCGTATGCAGAACATGTGAGTCAGGGCTGTGGGAGAGCTGAGGATCCACATGTGCATGCATGAAAGAGAGAGGAGCAGCCAGCCTGCTTGGCTCAGAAACAGCAGATACAGGCGCTCAAACAATGCCTCCAAAGTAAACCCAAACTGTAAGGAGAGTTTCAGACAGCACACAGTGAGAGTTGAAGATGACAGAGCAATGTCATCATTTCAGCTGGCCTCACCCCTGGCAGCTAAAGCATGGAAATAGAAACCAGTGAGCGCCTAAGAAAATAGAAGTACTGTACAAGATAAAGGGGCTGGTTGACATATCCATTCTAAGCAGGGCAAAATGTTACTGTGTGTAGGGGCATTTAAGCATAGACAAGTACCACATTTTAGGAATGGCAGCCCCATGGGAAGGTCTGAGCTAGACATGGGGGAGCTCAGGTGCTGTGGGAAACCTTGCCTTGTGGCCCAGGCAGATTTCCTCAACCGAGGCTCAGAGATGTGTAGAAAAACTGTGGTTAAGCAAGCCATGTATAGGAAAGTATTCTCAGAACTCGCTTTAGCCACTGCCACAGCCTAGTGGTTTCAGAAATGTCTGCAAAGTAGGAGTGCTGCTCCTCCACTGCTGGGCTTAAATTCATGGGAGGGGTTTATACTACAGCTCAGGGTGCGTGCATAAGCCTGTTTTTCCTTTGCTTTGTGTGCAGGAATGAGGGTTGAGGGTCTGGGTCCATGGCTGCTCTCTGACTAGGCTTATTCCCAGAATAACTCCTCTCCCAGCCTCCTCTGCCCCACAAGAAAAAAAAATCTTTTACGAATGTATAAACACTGGCAGCCTTCAGGTTTGTGTTTCTTTCTGAGCCTAATTTAAATGAACAGCAGACATTTTATGGGCTTTTCCAAGAGAACCTACAGGGGCTTATTTGCTCGAGTCTGACTTTCTGACAGCTCTCTACCAGCCTAATCAAAACCAGACTTAGTCTCATGTGAAGCAAAATAATATATATTAATGCAGCTACAAAGAACCAGGCTAAATGTAGTAAGCCATAAACCACTACTATGGCGGCAAGCATTCAATTGTGTGTGTACCACACTTGGATTTTGGAACAAGGGGTGCTTTTTTTTGTTCCCATTGTGCAAGGAAAGTTGTGGTGAGGAGCCGAGAAAACATGCCTTACACCTAGAAAATGCCCCACTTATGTAACTTGGAGTTTGTAGCTACAACTCAAAGGGTATCTCTTCACTTCTGTCCTCACAGGTGGGAATGTGGAGTTGATGTCTCATGGTAGGTGCACCCAGTTTCCTTAGGGAAGCTGTGGGTATGGAAGGCACTCCCTTGGAGGTGGGTAGGACAAATCCTAGGGTCAAGCTGGATTTAAGGGAGATTTGTCTTTATAATCTTTTTAGGTTTTTTTCTTCAATACATAGACCATATTTCTGAAATGTTCCCAAGTGTTTAGATGGATTTTGGATGGCATCGTTAGAGTGGGCAATTCTGCGGAGATATTAAATACTTAAGATGTTTTGACAGACAGCTCAACACTAACCTCTAAAAGAAGGCTTTTTTTATTTCTATTTCTAATTATCCCATAGTGTTCTCATCACATAATATCACCTCTCTCTGTATAAGTTCATGTTCAGTTCCTGACATCTGGAAGAAATTTCTCCTTATCTGGCATGTGCATTTTCAAGTGAAATTGTGAAAAGAGCTGCTGAACTGATAAAGTAGGGATGTACCTTTGGACTGGATGATGAGGTGTTGCAAGCAGAAGGCATTCTGCCCAAAACAAGGAGGAAAGGGAAGGAAATATCTAGGATTGGGCCAAGATGGAGGAATGGTAAAATCCTGTGCCCATTCAGGAGTTGTCAGTCTGTTTAACCTTCCCCTTCTAGCAGAGACCTTAAGTTTTTCTGAAGCTGGAGGGACATCAGGGAGCTTTAGATTGTGAGCTTTCCCATCTAATTTAGATTTCAGTGTTTCCAATTTCTCTGTTGAACTATTGCATGACTGAAAATCTTATCTGGTAGCAGACAGTCAGCATTGGTCACAGCGTGTCTAATATGATCCACCTGGTTTCCTTAAACCTTTTGCTTTTTAATATAGATCAGCTATTCTATGCTGAAGACACAGTTTAGCTCTTGCTGTATTGTCTTAGTGATTTTAGAACAATGACAATTGCTTTTACCTTAAAGTCCTGAATTACCTTTTGCAATATGCCTAGAGGAGAGATTTCAGCCCATGGGCTGAGATTCCTTTGGGCACAGTTCCCGTCCAAAGCGGTTTTTGACATCCCTTCTTTGTTGTCACCCAGTCATTTGTTGTCACCCAGTCATTTGGAAGGAAATGATTCTTTCAAAACAAGCCTGAGCTCCAGCAGACTAATAGTTTTTTGTTTCTAGTTAAATAAACATACTCGTGTCCATTGCCATTGTGCAGAACACATCAATTTGAGCTGTTGGGATTCAGTGTTATTTGAGGTTCATCTGGCACCCAGTGCAGGAAAGCATCTCCCACAGAAAGTTTTAACAAGACCAAGACAGAGAGTTACACCAAATCCTACATGGTCATGTTTGATTGCCATAGAGTGACTTGGGTGGATGTCAAAATCATACCAAATTCATTTTGGTTTGTTGTTTCTTCTAGTGACTTTCACTGAGTAAAGAGTGACATTTACTTCATCTGCATTGATTAGACTGTTTGGTTTTTTCGTGGACACTCAGAGCATTCAGATCTGCAATTTTGATTCACGGTCTGTTTAATTGAGATTTTTTGTGGATTTTGTTGTTGTTTGCTTAATTCTTTTTTGTTTGTGCTCTTTACTTTGTACAAAGCCAGCACACAAACAAACGTATTAACTGCATGGGCCATGTACTTGGTTTGATGTCATTTTTTTTCACTGCTCTCTGCAGAACATTATCGCTGATTTTTTTTTTGAGAATATGTTGTAGCTATTTGATAGGTTTTCCAGGTTGTCTCTCAGCACAATGCATTGCAGTATAACTTGCTTTTGGAAGGGTGGATGACTATAGATAAAACATTATCTAGCTTTATAAGTATGGAGGACCTTTTTATTCTTGTTTTTATGAGTACCATCTAGTTTTGGCATGAGAACAGCCATACAGTCAGTATAAATCAAATTCTTTTAGATACTTACCTTTTCATCATTTTCTAAGAATGTGGATGTGTTGACATTTTATGAAACCACCTTTAAAGTATTTTTGGATAGGTGATTTATATTGCACCTTTTTTTAGGCTTTTGTTTTGATCTTTCAGCCTGTCCAGTTTTATAGGTGTCATGGTGACTCTTGGAAA
This sequence comes from Nicator chloris, assembly GCA_013400495.1. NCBI lineage: Eukaryota > Metazoa > Chordata > Aves > Passeriformes > Pycnonotidae > Nicator > Nicator chloris. Next base: position 36,799 of record WAAE01020754.1, read on the forward strand.
CAGAAATTTATGTTTCTTTATGTTGCTATTGTAAACAGACAAAGTGATACTAGTAGTTGGTTGAAAAACATCATATTTTGGTAGTGTTTTTAACCTCTATGTAGAAGGTGAAGGCATTGGAACCCTCTGGGTGGCTTTTAGCAAGATTACTTTTCACTGTGGACAGAAAAAATTACTCAGACAGAAGCAATAATGTTACTCTATTAATACAAAGGCTTTTAAGGGGTTTAATAATGCCTCTTTCACTATATTGGAATAACACGTGGACACTTTTCTAGGAAATGATTATTAAAACTGTAGTTCTGGATTATGTATGAATTTGGTCAACATTTGAAGAGTATCACCAGGGACGATTTGCTGCCTGGCTTATGGTGTCTTCCTGTTGCTGTAGAGGCCAGGGCAGTTCAGAGAGCAGAAGACATTTTTACATCTGAACACCAGATTTTGTATCATGCAGACTCATGGAGTGGAAAAAGCCTGTAGATGAAAAACCTATATGAAGAGAAAAGCCATTCTCCAGGAATGTTGAAAAAGTGACACTTGGTAGGTTGTCCATAAAAATGGGTGCAAAGGAGAATATTCCACATGTGCGTGCACCTGACTTCACAGAGGACCCCACTGACTTGTGCCCATTTGTTCTGTAAAGGGGAAACAAAAAGGCTCATTCTAGGTATTTTCATGCATAAAATAATTGGGTCAATTTTTAGATTGCCTTTCAATGCTAAATAAATTTTGCCTATGCCCTTTTATTAATGGTGAGTATTCAAGTTCTGTGTACAATTGAGGAAGTGGCTTTTTTTCTAAATTTGAATGCCTTGTCTTGTGGCAGCATAGTGGAAACCACAGTAATAATATTAAATCAGGTTACATTGAAAAAAGCAGACCTGTGCCATTTGGAGACAGCAGGTTCATTAGTGAAGGACAGAGGCATAGTAATTCACAAGATCAGATTGGTAAGACCAGAACCTCCTGAGCTGTATTTAGCTGTTCCCTTACTCAGTTATTTCTCATGGGAAACCCAGATCCTGCAGAAGAGAGTGCAGCCACATGAATGAAGTGTGAGTCAGTTTGCCCCTTGCCAGCAACAGCAGTCATTTCTTTGTCTCATTTGTAGGTGATTTTGAGATCCTGTCTGGGTAGTTTTTTTCCTGCTTGTGTAAATAGTCTTCTACATTCCCGTTTTACCAAATCTGAGTCACAGTATCAAACTCCAAACCCAGTGTTGTTGCACATGGTGCTGGCAGTCTTTTCCATGGCCCCTGATTACTTGTGGTGATGTAAATACCACTGGGGTGCTAGATCTCATCCACAAATCACAGCCTGGTGGAACCCTCTGACTGTGCCATTCTTAAAAGGTTGGTAATGAACAGTAACAGAGAAGGTTTTCTTCTGGACGCAGAGCATCAAGGTATGTGGTTTTTGGACCCAGATGTGTTCCTTACTGCTTGGTAATCACTGCATTCCCCAGATAACTCTGTGATAATGATAATATTAGCAAAATTCTAGTAATAGATGTGCGCAGGAGCTTTCAAGTATATGAGAATTTCCTGCTTGAAAAGAAGGAGGTTCAGGTATATTTTTTCTTTATTATCTTACTAGGAGGATTGTCTTACATGTCTTTAAAAGGAAGAAAACAGTGATACATATACAGACTGTATTTTTGCTACCTCTCTGATTGCCAGCAGGTAAGAGCAAAATGGTTTCACTACTGCAAAGCAATTATTTTTATGCCTGGATATTATGCCAAAGTTTTCCTTTTCCTTCTTTCTTTTCTTTTTTTTAAATTTTTTTAAAGGTAGGGGAAAATTGACGTTTACTGCTAAGTTATTTCTTACCAAGCTTTTTCAGCTGCAGGATATAATGGAAGCCAAATTCCTTGGAACTTATTAAGGCTGTCAGTATAATCAAGGGAATTGCATGGTGATAAAATTACGGATCTATGCCATAGTACTCATGTGTAATGGACGGCTGTAGACATATATGTGTTTTTTATGCCAGGGTGCTGTGGCACAGCTCCATATTTTTCTTCAAGTGCAATTTCTCTGGATTGTTGTATATAGGTGTACATACACAGGAGAGAGAAAAAAAGAAATATCTCCTCCCCTTGCGTTGTCTGAGCCTTTGAAGACAGCATCTGCTCATAATGATACAGTCATTGACAAGCAGATGTTCCAAAGCTGGGTTTAAGAGTAGCATAAATCAAGATTTCAACAATTCCTTTAAATTTTGATATGCCACTTTCAAAACACCATGTATTTTGAGTTTATGAAAGACAGAAATATAAATGCTTTCATTTTGTCTCATACCTAAGCTGCAGTAATGTTTTGGGTTTTTTTTCAGATGACAAATTCCTTTGTCAGGAGCCATGTTCTATGGCAAATTTTCCTAGTGGAAAATTTGAAAGAAATAATTTGTTCAGAGCTGGGCTTGTTCAGGGTCTCTCTGCCTTGACTAGTATTTGGAATGCACCAGCTTCCTAAGAATGGTTCCCATCAGGGTATTTAAGAAGATTTTTGTTTGCCAAAGGAAGACATGGCTTTCACTCAAATATAACATATAATGACTCTCACAGCCAGATCAGCTTTTATGAAAATAGTTTTAAAGGCCCTGCTTACAACAGAACATGTGAAAAAATGTGTGTTTGAGTCAGAAAACCCAACCTATGTTCTTAAGCCTGTTGACATGGGAGGGGAGAGAGGGGGCCAAGGTAAATGTAAAGGGGTTGCAGGAGGCTATTGCTGTGTTATACCGTCCTCCCTTTCCCAGTGGGAATCTTCTTCTGAGGATGGTGCAAGCAGAAGGTTTGAGGCTGTGAAAAGTGAGAGATCCTTGACCATTGCTGTTTGCCACTGAGCCCTGCCCTGCATCTGCCAGCTGAGTCCTGCCTCCCTGTCTTCTTTGACTTGCCTGTTGTGTGCTTTGAGGGCAAACTGTCCACAGGTCACCTGGTGCTGGGATGACACGTGGGAGGGACACGCAGACAGGCAGAAATCATCTAAGGGACAAATAATGTCCAATGCTCCCAGAAGCCTGTGCTTTAGCCCAGAAGCTCTCTGGACAGCTCCCAAATCTGAGGTTAACTCAGAAGGACATTATCTTGTGCAATTTCCAATGGTTTTTGATAGGATGCAGATGGTCAGCAGCTCCTTCTGCAGGACAGTCTGCTGGCCAAAGACACGGTCTGGCCCAAGGAGATCATGCATTACCTGCGATCTTAGACTCCACTGTGAAGTAAGGCCAAAAGACTCCCCTCATTAAGATGATGTTTGGGGCACTCTTGGGTTTTGACCAAGACTCAGAAAGTAATCCCTAACAATGGAGGAGGTTTAATTGCAAGGCTGCAGGAGTTTTCCAGAGTTACAAGATAAATAGGACACAGTGGTTCTGTATTGTATAGCTACACAGAACACATGGCAGGATTCAGCTGCGTGAGCTCCAAAGCAACAGTTTGTCTCTTATTGGTAAGTATTTGTCATAGACAGATGAAGGAAACCCTCAACAAATCCTAGTTAGCTTTTCAAGCTGGGAGTTAATTTGTGCATAGTTAAACAGAAGATATTTATAGAGGCATTAGCTGGTTGAACAAAATACTTCAGAAGTTTTTTTAGAAGTGATTGAAATCAGCTGTTGCTGAACTGAAAAACCAGCCACACAAGCTAAGTCTACATCCCTTTGTCTTTCTGTTGTCTGTTATTGTAGCGCTTTCTCCTTCCAGCAACATTAGTAACTCAGGGAAATAACATCAATCTGTCTTTCGTTGGTGGGTATTAATGATTCAAGGATTAAACTCATCATTAAAGAGGGCAATTTAAGTGGGTTTTAATGAGAAACTGCTCCAGTTCTTATATTAAAATATATTTAAAGTATTTCCATGTTTGAGAAGGCAAGCACTGAAGCATCAGGAAAACCAGTGCAGCCCCTAGCCAAAGCCCCCTTTGCCAGCAGTTGTAAACCTAGTCAAAAGTGAGTAATGTGGAAGATAACAGAGGGCCCTTTCCTTTCAGAGTCCTGCAGGTCAAAATCCACCACTGCAGTTAAGCTACAATTAAGAAAATGCTGGTGTCAGTGTGAACCAGGCTGCTCTGTCCTCACCCAGCCCTGCTGGCTGCCCCTACAAATGCAGATTCCTTTTGTTTTGACAGCCCTTCTTATCCCCCAGCAAGTTGTAGACCCAAGTACAGTGGCATGTTTTGTACAAACTGAGTAGAACAAAAAAAGTCCTTAGGGTAATGACTGAACCTCCTGTGAAAAGGAGCTTTCCAGATGATGCACTTCTCAAGGCAGTTATGCTCTACTGGTGCCCTTCCTCTAGGCCTTTCTGTAGTATTTTGCTAAAAACGAGCATTGCTTTGACTCCTATAAGATACTCAAACAGATCATTGATTTCAGGGAACTAATCACTATGTTGATAAGCAGCAATTTGCTGATATTCTTTTTCTATTTGTTTTTCTTCCTACACATAAATAAGTACCATTAGTTAAATAATGTGTTTAACTTGATAATATTTAAATACCCTAGGACAACTCCTCTTATAACATCCTCATTTATGTGACAGCAGTGATGGCTCCACAGCTCAACCAAACCTTGGCATTCCTGTCTAACACCTGCACAGCTCAGAGCTCTGCTCTTCCTTTGCATATTCTCTGGTGGGAACATCACAGCCTTGACACTGGGATTGACACTGGGATGACTTGATGTCTCCCAATGGTGGATGATTTTCTGGGGGCATACTTCCTTGATGAATAGCATGAAAAATGCTTTCACAATAAAAAATGCCAGAGATGGCCTTAAAAGATTTCAATACATGGGGCTTGAATGTGAGGTAAAAGGAAAACTCTCCATATTTAATCTCTAAATTAGAAGTTTATTGCTGAAGTTTACACAGATGCCATGGAGCTGCAGCCACTGCACATCTGGGGAGTAGGTGGCTAAATCTCCCTTCCAGTTTTTTACTGAAAACACAGGCAGAGGAGGCTGGCTGGCAGCATGAATAAATCAACGTGCTGCCCAGAGGAAATAAAGAGATGGCTGGAACGAAGCATAAATAATGTAATACTAACATGGAGAGATTATTTCACACATCTTTTTCAGAGGACTGTAGTGAATGGCTTGCTGGAAAATTTCTGAGAGCGCTGCTCTAAGTGCACGATTATGAATGATCTCTTGACCTCCATACAAAAGGCTGGATTAGCAGGATTCCACATGGCCACAGACACAGAGGCAGGGAAAGAGGTGGGAGAGAGAAGACAAGATGGAAAGATATTTTGATATATTCTATCCTATCTTTGATAGGGGAGTAAAAGAACAAAGACCTTTTGGTTTTAGCAACATGAAAAAAGTGATTTTGTCTTTTCCATATAACTTTGCAGATTAAAAGAATGAAGAGGCATGCAGTTTTTTAAATCATCTGCTTTTCCCCGTAAAAAAAGATTCCATGTCTTTGAGAAAAGCAGAGTTGCTTGCTTAGTCAGAAAATTTCTTCCCAGTATTATTCTTCTCTGAGCATAAGTTCTGACCTCCCTCTACCTGCTTGCACCTGGGCATGGAAGGAGAGGTATCAGCCCAAGGGCAGTGTTTGCAAGAAATCTGGGTTGAGACGGAAAAACTTGGCTAATTGTTCAGCAGAATGGGTGGTCTGGTGTAGCCAGAAGTGCTACTCAGGGGGTGTCTTAGCAGTCCCATCAGTCATGGCTGGGTGCAATTTTGCCTTGTGCTCCCACTGGTACCTGCTTCATGCTGGGGTTACACTGCTCACAGCCTTGAAGTCTGCAGAACCTCTGGAAGCACTCACTTGCCAGGTACTTTAGGAAGACTCATAGAAATCCAGGAAGATGGTGACTGGAGAGCATAAGCTCCTAAGAAGGCTGTTGTTTCCTAACATGCTCTCTCAGGTTCCAGGAAATAAAATCCTTCAGATCGTGGTCCTTGCTGAGCCAGAAGAGGTCCTGGTGTTACCACTTTGCAAATCCATTGCAAGCCAGCTGGACAGGGATGTTGGGTTGGACTGCTAAATGCCTGAGAAACACTGTTACAGGAAGTTAAAACTCCAATTTGAATTCCAATGACTTCCCATTAGATTATGGGCACATGAGTAGGTTTCCAAGGCAAAATGATTAGAGGAGAAAGGAATAGTGAGATTTTCTGAATCACTACGGTCGTATTTAATGCAAAGCATACGCATGGTCCAAGAGAGAACGCACGGAAGATCCTGTGCTAGGCACAGCATCTATTAATGAGAATTTTGGCTGCTGGCAGGGTCTCTATTTCCCAATTTGTGTGTTTGAAGCTTTGTTTCTGAAGTAGCTGTGATTGCTAGGAAACACCAGAGCTGTGCCAAGGATAATTTATATTCAGATACTTCTCATGGGTGATGTAATTGTTGATCTGTGAGGTCTTAAATTATATTGTACCAGACCAGCATTATTTCATGGGGTATTTTTTGTGTACTTGTGTCAAAATGCTGTCCCCAAACCATGTGCAGTAGCATCTCTGTGCAGTATTAGGAATTTCGAGGTACAAGAAAACCAAGACAAAAGGGGTCATGAGGGATTCTTAAAATTCCAGCAAATTTTCATTGTATTCAGGTGATCAGAGAAATATTCTCCTGTTTCCACTAGGTATTCCAGGTTTTCCAGGATCCTGTAGAAGCTTCAAATGTATTTTCTGTCATGGCAGAACCCTACAAAACTCTGCACATCTGTAAAGCTGGAAATTTGGCTAGTTTTGCACAGCCTTATTTTGCTTTTGTTGATGGAAATTCCATCCTTGCTGATTATGCTTCTCTGTTGGTTTGGGTTTTTTTAGCATGCAGCATGTTGGAATTTACATTTAGCCAAGATGGTTAGAGAGGTCTGCCAGCTATTCCAAGATCATCTGTGTTCTACAAGCTGTTGCAACCACAGTCTTTTCTGTTGACTCAGACTTTGTGCTGTAGACTTTCCCCCATCTTCTGCATTCATTTGCCATTGCTTGCTTTTAAAATCCAGCACAGAAAAATAAGTGGGTCCACTCTTGCACCCAAGGATAACAGCTCTGTGTGTGTGGAATACAATATTCCTTCACAGTGACTTTGGTAACTCCTCTGTGGCCAGATCTAGACGGTCTCTGATGTGTTTTTCTTTAGCTAAATGATGGCCAAAGTGTCTGAACAATCTTTAATGGCTTGTAAGATGACTTTGTCATTTGCAATTACCAAATGATGAGGTGGTTGTTTCTGGAGCCTTTTCCCTCTGCCTCAGTCTGTTTTGGATTGATACTCTATAAGTGATAATTTCTGAGATGAGGACAGTTCCTAAACAAAACATATCTTCAAGGCTGAAGGCATTGATTTTAGATCCACCTCATGCTATAGTGAACCAAACTGAATCCAAATAAATGCAGGAAGCTTCTAGCCTAGAATATTCTTACTTGTTTTATGTTTTTCAGGGTTGGCATCTTCAAGATAGAGACACCTTTTTGTTCATCTTCCCAACGATTTATGTGGCTGGATAGCTAACTGAGAGAAATAGGCTTCTTAGCAAATGATCCTCCTAAACAGCTATTGTTTTCCTTATCTGATGTGAAGAAATCTGAACTCTACCTTCTGAACCTGTATAGGCTACAAAAAGGTTGTGAAATTCCTGTTGTAGCAAATTTCTCTGGTGGCTCCAATTCGCTACCCAGGTGGTGACTTTTGACTGAAGTCTTAACATTAGAGCTTTTGTGGTTCTAATGCCTCTTACATCCACCATTTTATTGGCAAGTCTTTGCTGGCATATATGCAGAGAAGCCCAGCAGACTGGCAATCTGAGGTTAAATTTGTAGTGCAGAGAGAAGCAGGGAGACCAGCAGAGACTCAGGGGCGGTGCAGGGATGTGGCGCCCACTGAGCCTGAAGACCAGAGTGTTAGACCTTGCAGTAAAAGCTAAACAAAAGCCTCAGTCAGGGGAGTCAGGAAATTCTGATACACAAAGGCATGTGGGCTGAAGCACAAAGATGGAAGATCAGAACAAAGAGACAATGTCTAGGTGGCCAGAGAGATTACAAGAAGATTCATTTGGCCATTACTGGCTGTGAGCTGTTATTTTGTGGAAGATTACTCCTTGTATTGAAGGTAGAGAAATGGCTGCCTGATGTATCAGTCACTTCAGCAAGACTCATGTTAGCAACTTCCAGATCAGTTTAAAAGCTCCTGGCCTCTCTTGTTTCTTGAAAAGTCTGTTCCTCAAAAGTTAGGTTATGCCAGCGTTCAAATTTCTCCTCAAATTTGAGAGAACTGCCTACTTCCCTTACTGTTTTCTCTGGTGAAATCCCCTTATTTTAAAAGGCCAGAGAGGCTTATTTGCTTTAAAATGAAAGTAGTCAAAAAACAGATTCCTATTTTCATACAATCACAAGGCACATTTTCTAACATCTATCCCAGAAAACTCTCTGGTGGCTTTCTACCAGTGTCACTCTGTGACTCTGCCTGTGTTACTTTGGACAGGCTCAAGAAGTGGGTACGTGGAAATCTCATGAGACTTAGGAAGCCCAAGGGCAAGGTGCTGCACCTCATTCAGGATGTGAGCCTCCTCAGCTGCATACTTGGGGAAGAGTGGGAGACTGCAATGGCTTGATGAAATCAAGACCAGTCTGGTCTCCCTGTAACCATGCTTCCAGCAGCTGCTTAAGGAAAGGGAGCATGGCAGAGGAGTGATTCCTCTCCCATACACCCTCGCAGCCTTTGGGATCTGCTGTCCCAGAAGAGACAAAGCTTTCAGAAGTCAGATCCTTCAGGCCCAAGAAGGGTAAAATTCACAGAATTTCCTGCCAGCCCTGGTATTTCCATATTATTGATTTCTCAACCATGGTATGAGCCAACATCCTACAGGCTGTTTTGTGACCCTCAATTCACGTTGTTACCGCGTTAAAGTCAGACTCTTACTTGTGTTCTGGGTTGTGGTTTGGTATGGTTTCTATGAGTTAGTGACCATAATCCTGATGATGAATTGTTTTCTGGTGGTTTCTATGCGTGCGTTGACAGTACTGCTCTTGCCCCAGAAATGAACAATAACTGTACTTTATGTTAATTTGTTTTGAGGTATTAGCCACAGCTAATAATTTTGCCCTCTCTGGGCTTTTGTTTTCTTTAGAAAACAGTTTAAAGATTGTGTGGTGCTCTTGTTCTGTTTTTGGCCAGACTCCAGCAAAACAAAGTCTAGATGTTACACTGTAATTAAAACAGTCCTTACTGAAAGCTATCAAGCCATGAAGCATATCTATGTTTTCAACTCTGAACTTCCTTCCTGAGGACATTATATGTTTTAATGAAAATGAACATGATTCCTTCAGCATTTTTTTCCTCTCCATGAACCACAGAGATAAGGTCTGTCACATATGTTGTGTATCAGAGAAGCACTCAAATGGTTAAGAGAAAACCAAAATATTTCAGTCAGCCTGTATCATTGTGACGATTTTTTTTAGTTTCTTTAGTGAAGGGGGAAAAAACTGACATTAGCTGCAGGCCCTGCCAAAACAGACATTTGTTTTCCATTAGCTGCACATATGCTTTCCTAAGGGCTTACTGCGAATTGAGACGCAGCTCTGAGCATAGATCTGGTTTGTGTAAGGCATTTTTTATAAAGATAAGTAAACTTTACACTCAGAAGTTTCCTGTCTCTTCTTCTAATTCTACAATGATTATCCCTCTACTTAACACCCAAAGGCTGTGAGCCTGTCTTACCTGGGAAGAGGTGCAGAATAGGAGCGAGTGATGTATTGAGGTGGTCTTCGAAGATCCTACAACAAATTAAAGAATAATAAGCTATTTAAAGCTTTGGTGTCATTCTCAAGGCTTAAAATATCCTCCACCTAGTCTCAGGTGAGTCTTGTAGAGAAAGGCATAATTCTTCAGCACATCTTAGCAATCTACAGCAAGTGGACAAAAATTTTCTTCCACTTCCACTCTCTGAAAATTTTTTATTTTTAGCTGAAGTGTGAACTGGAAGCAATCCATTGGCCAGTCCATTACCAGCAACCTAGTCCATGCATGAGTAGTAACTTCTTTTGAAATCAGATTTTCACATGTTCCAGGTGCAAGAGGCAGTTCATGGACGGCCACATGGATGCCAGAGGGCTCCAGAAGTAGTTATTACTTATAGTTTTAGACTGAAAAATGTTTGAAAGTAAAATTCACCACAGACTTCATTCGCTACATATTCTGTTGTCTGGGCAACACAAGTGCCATGGGAGGTCACTGCCTCTCAAGAATCAGATCATTGATTCTTTGGATAGCACAAAACCCAATATAAATATCAAGAAGAGAAAGCAAAACACAGTGGTCTTCACTATCACAACCCCTGAATGAAAGTGAATAGCTGGAAAGCTGAAACCCAGAATACCTTGTCAGCTCCCAGGCTGTACTCTGTTCCTCATCAAGAAGACCTGGAGGAAACAAATAGGGTTTTCAGCCTTGTGTAGCTGAGAGATCTGTGTGAGCTGTGCCTTACCAGCAAACCCCTCCTGAGAAAGCCCCTGGGAGGCTCCTGCTGCTGTCTGGAAAAAGGGCAGGGGAAAGTGGACAAGAAGCAGGTTAGTGAAGTTCAAGGTAAACAATGTGCTTGGCAGGGCATGTGGCTTTAATCACATCCCCAGTTGGAGGTTAGTTGACAAGTTTGGGTCTACCAGCTGTACCTGGCATGGTAAGTTGAGGAAATTCTGCTGTTTCTCTCTGTGTGGTCTCTCCACACAGAGAGATTGGTCTTGGGTTGGAAAGGTGGACCTCTGAAAATGAGATGTGAGACTCTGGCTGAAGGGAGACAGGACAGCATCATGGAAGTATTCTGTGCAGAAGATGAGCATGGCCAGAAATGCCCTGCTCACTTCAGGAGTTCCTCCACTGTGAGCAGACACATCAGCTTGTGGGCAGCCCTCAGGAGTCTCCATTCACAGAGTGTGAACAAAATTCAGTGATTGGAATAGGAGTTAATTATTTTCCAGTCTTGCAGGGGAGACATCAGGAAGACATAAATGACCTCTCTGATGAAAGAAGCGATTAAATAGGAAAGCATTTACCCAGCAAAGTTCAGCAATCTGTAGCTTAGGTTTCATTTTGTACAGTACAGAATGATGTAGGCAATGCTGCGGTTCTTTGCTGTTTAAAATGTTGATGAGTCTGCATGCAGTATAGAGAATGAGGTAAGTTACTGATATCACTGGGAGATCACAGTGGCTCCTAAAGCAATAGAGATTTCTCCTCAATGGTATTTTGATTCCCCACTGTTTGTTGGATTAATTATTTTAAATGATCATCACAGTGTGGAAACAAAAATTCCTTCACCAATCTTAAAACCTGAAATTAAATGAGAATATAGTATTTACTTAGCTGGAATTTTAAATTTTATCTTTTTCTTTTTTTTTTTCTTTCTTTATGATAAGGCCCATCATAGTCATCAGAAATGATTCAAGCTGTGAGACAAATCAAGAGTTGTATGTGATTGAAATAAAACAACTAAAATCTGACTACTTTTTTCTCCTATAGAATGTCTGAGATCGAGAGGAGGAGATACTCCTGTTTATATTTGGTTTTGGTTCAATCATTTTGGAAAAAATAGGATCTTGGTCCCATCTCATGAGTGGTCTTAACCATCTAAACAGGCCCCACTTAGACTCTGATGTCCATCAAGGACCTGTCTGCTCTGACCTGTGCTGCTCTCCAGATTGGCTGCTCTGGTAATGGACTGAATCTCCTAGGACTAGAGCCTACAATGTTTTCTCTGTGTGTGCTGGGGCAACCTCCAGTGTCACAGTGGAAGGAATAGGTTCTGGGAGCTTACAACCAAGCTAACCTCTGCTAGTTCCATGAGAAAATGTGGAGGACACGTAGAGCAAATTGCAGTTCTCATGATGAGACTTATGGAGCGGGGAGATATTTCAGAGGCAAACTTGGACAAGTATAACTCGACAGGCTCCCCAGGTGAGTGGTCACAGCACCAGCCTGACAGAGTCCAGGGAGCATTTGGACAGTGCTCTGAGACACATCATCTGACTCTTGAGGATGTCCTGTGCAGGGCCAGGAGTTGGACTTGAACCTTGAGGGTGGCTTCCAACTCAGCTTATCCTGGGATTGTGTGATTCTGGGATAAATGCCTTGGAAATATCTAGCTGTTCAAAAGTGGCTGAAAAAGTGTTTGTTAAACAATGGCAAATGCTTTATTTGAGGATCCAAATAGGAGCAATTCCCCTTTTTTCATGAAAGGGAGTATTATAAAGATGTACTCTGTTTTCTTCAGTGTTTGTTTAAAAGCTTTAGTCAGCTATATGATTTTTGCCAAAATAAGTTATTTATACAAATTCTCTAACATCTGAGTTCTTTTAGCTTAAGGAATTTTATTTCATCTTTCAACAGGATTTTTTGGCAAATTGTGTTTTCTACCTATATTCAGTAGCAAAGGCTTTCTGCTTTCCAGGACAGTAACTCACATACGATGGTCCAAATGAGATCATGAAGTTTTTATCTATGCCTTTTTATTTTCTAGGCGCATATGTTCCCTTTCCTAAAACACGTTCCTTCTGAGTAACTTATGCCAGCTCATCTTCTGGTTAAAATGAATATAGTAAAAACTATTTCGACACTTTCACTTTCTAAAAAAAAGAAATTAAAACTTGCTTTTAGGCTGCAAAAAAATGTGTATTTTATAATTTAAAAAATGCATTTAAACTTGGGCTTAAATCAAGTATTATTTTAGCTCAGCTCTCAGTTGTGCCTGTTTTTCCATGATGCAGTTTCACCAGCATTCAAGTATTGGTGAGAACACCAGGGAAGGAATATTAGGGGCCATGTTTGCTGTTTAGGTCACCTTCCTGAGCATGTCCCAGGCTGCCACTGCTGTGTGTAGGGATGATGCTGTGGCTAGCTTGACAGCCCTGTCATGTCCCCTTGCCAGTGTGGCAGGCCTGACACATGGCAAGAATTTGGTAGGTGATGTGCTCCTGGAGACTGATGTTGTCAGAGAGAGACCTGGCACAATGAGTGGTTTATCTGAGTCGATATTGGGATCTCCTAAACCTGAAGGAAAGAGGTGCAACATTTTTAGAGGGACCACTGGTGTCCTGCCCTTTGACCATCCAAGCAGGTTAGAGGCAAACCCAGGTCACAGTGCTAGGACCAGCTTTTGTTCTCAAGTTTGTACTTACATCTTTCCTAGAATGAAGCCTTTTGCTTGAACACACAGCACTTGTAGTCTGTTCAAGGGCCTCAGGCTGCATACAGAAACTGCCTGTGTCTACCTGTAAGCCCACCTGGATGCTACCAGGTCAGAATGGATGGTCTCTGTTGGGCAGCAAAACTGGCACTCTTCAATGCTTCCCCATGGAGGAGAGCAATAAGCTGGCCCTTCGCTCCTACGTGTGCCTGGGGAGTGGGCAGAGGAGCAGATGGAATATCTGCAATACCCAGGATGGCTCCCCTGCTGCAGAAGGGAGTCGAGATGGCTGCTGCCCAGAAGGAAAATGGGAATGGGGATCCTCAGGGGTGTCTGCAGAGCAGTGTGCCTGGCATGGGGTCAGCACACTCAGCAGCTTGTGGGTGCAGTGGGATTGCCAGCTACCGAGCTGACAATTCTCATGTCTTTGCCAAGCAGCCCTCTGGGCAAGCTGGGCATCTTGCAGCCTCAGTTCACTGGCTCCTAAGGTGTTCCCACAGATGGATTTACCTTTAGCAGATTGAGGAGGAAACATCTATGATGTTGTCTGCCTTTCTGGAGGGTTATCTCCCAAGGAAATCCCTTGGCAATAGTGGATCTGGGTAATGAGGAAGCTGCTGGATGTGGAGGCTAAGAGGGGATCCTGGCAGTGATTTTTTTTTCTTTGCTTTTGCCTTTGTGAGGTGGGCCTGCGCACCCACAAATGTACATCTTGTGATGACAGAGACCTGACAAATCATGTGGTAAGCCCCAGGGGACTGGTGCTAATTTTATTATGCTGTGAATTCTGCAGAACACCTTGGGGCTGCAACACTGTGCCATCACTTTTTGGTCCTCATTGCCTCTGAAGGCCAGATCACCACATAGGCTGTCCTTCTCAGGGTTATCTGCCTCCGACTCATGTCATATGGAAGTCCTTGAAGGCTGACAGACTCAGAGGGGTTCCAGGAGGCCCTACCAGTGTGGGAGAGGTCTGTCTAAAAGGGTGTACCCCTGGGACAGTCTGTACCTTATTTCTTTTGGCCAGCAGAGATAAGTGAGCTTGCTGTGACCATATGTGCCCAGCTGTATAGACATCACTCCAGTGTTTAAATTTGCATCTAATCTGGCTTTGGTGAATAAGTGTGACTCCAGCCAAGGACTCCATGCCTTGAGCCCTGGCTCCAGTATACAGGACAAACAGTTTACCAGAAGCCCTGGTGCAAGGACTGACACCCGACACTCATTTGCTTCCTGTTCTCTGAGGCAGGTGGTCCCCACAGTGTTGGGAAGTGTAGAATGACTGCCTGGACTCATGCCTTGCCAGCAGCCTCTATGCAAGGCCCCTATGGCTGCTTTCATTTAGCAACATAAGAAGGAGTTTGCAGCAGCCAGCATTAGAAGTTTTTGTGGTTTAAAACATGTATCTGTTCTCTGCGTGAGTTCTCTAGGTGTGTTTAGGTGTGTTATGCCCTTATTGCCTATGGATTGCAGGTGTTCAACTCACCTGTGTTCAGCCTCTGCGTGGGCAGCATATTCACATCTCCAAGGGCAAATGGGTAGTTTGTGTGGGAAACAGGCAGCCTCTGAGAGACTGGGGAATGAACTGGGAGGTTTGGGATTCAGAATAGCTGAGAGCTGGCCTCTAACCCTTTGGCTACAGAGCCCCTTTGTTCTTCCCTCACTTGGTTGCACCTGAAAATATGTTAGGCAGAATGTTCAGATGTGTGCAGGTCCTTCCTGGCACAGGCCTGTTGATGGGATGTCTCACTCCAAGAGGTGTCTTTGTCTCCCTGAAAGGGTGCATGAACACAGGCATCCTGGGAGTGGTAGCAAAAGAGTGGACAGTCCCTGGTGTGATGCAGCATCTCGCATCTTTTTGGCCAAGAGGTGGGAAGCACTGGAGGCTTGCTATGATTGACAGGAGATTGCTGTGTCTGAAGATGGTTTTCACAGAATATTCTGAGTAGGAAGGGGACCCACAGGGATCCTTGAGTCCAACTTTTAACTTAACGACCCATTTGGGGATCAAACCCATAACCTGGGTGATGTTAGCACCATGCTCTGACCAGCTGAGCTAAAGCAGCAGCCCAGAACACCTGCCCAATGGGACAACGATCAAGGGAACAAGGAGAAAGGGGCAACTACATAAACTGATGGAGGAAGAGGAGACATTTGACAAGGAAATTGAGCTAGGATATTTCTGGGAAATTCCTGTTGAGATGAGGTGGAACGAAAATTGGGAGTGCTTGCAGCAGCCAATGAAGATCTAGAGAATGGAAATAGCATGTGAATGATTTGAGACCTTGCAAAAGTAGTTAAGGCTCGTACTGCAGAACAGGCCTTCACAGGACTGAAGGAGCTTTGGGTTTTGGACGTTCCCCAGAAAGACCAGATAAAATACTTCCAAGCACAATAAAACCATTTATTTGTGAAGCAACAGTTGGCTAGATGAGAAGTGCAGTTGTGACACCTCTGGCTTACCAAGATGAAATGATGAAGTGATCAGCATCCTGGCTGCCATGGACAGGAAACTTTTTTAGCAAAATATGATCAAGTTGGCTCTGGCCGATTTGGAGCTTGTCAGCCAATGTGAACAAAGAGTACAAGAGCCAAAGCTACACACTGAGAGAGTCAAAGACTGAAGAAGAAACATGTTCTGTGGACATGGAATTCAGCCAGCTAAAGGACTTGGGTAAGACATGAAACTTTTATATATTTCCTATTCTATTTATAACCTTGTGTGCTGCAGAGAGAAGCATTCATATAGTTACAGCTCATAATTCCTTAACAGGTTTTCTTAACTACAGTGCTAGAACTCAAACAAATGTGTAGGAGGATGTTGATTTTTTGAGCAATTAATGTGACTCGTAGAAGTAGCCTGCAGGAGAGCATGGCTCTGCAGAGGTGACCTCAGCTCTCCAGAGAGAGGCAGAAATTTCCAGAACAAAAATGGGTTTTTAACCTCACCACTCCGGGAGAGGATGCCTGGGGGGGATCTCCTAGGGGGCTGAGAAACAAGCTCTTGTTTTGTCTTCTAAAAGTAATGGCACCACAAAACTGGGATTTTTCCTATTTGGTGTTCCAGACATGGATGGTTTTAGTTGGTGTGCCATAGGTACCATGACAGTCCTTTACCTTCAGCATGAGCATCACAATTGTCCATCATTCACCTGTCACTGCTGAGGTAACCTAGTGAACAACTGTTCCTATACAGGCATAGTCACCCTTGCATTGATAATTTTTGAAAGTTTTCTTTTCTCTGAAATTATGGAAAAGAAATATAATGATGAGAGACAGCTGTGGTAGTTCTGGGACAAAGTCCCTACACCTGGTTTTCAGATTGAGAGAACTGATGAATGAAGGAGGCATCCCACATCCAAATGTCTGTTGTCAACTAGCCCTCTTCACTTGACTTTTTCTAGCAGTTAGTAGCATTGCAAGGATGGGGATTTTGATTCAGCAAGCAGCTGAGCATCTTGGGGACTCCCTTAGTCCACCACAGTCATGCACCAAAATGATCTAATTAATGTAAGAATGAGGCTATAGAAGGCAGCTGCTAGGAAGGGTACAAGGGAAAGAATACTTTGTAGGATAAGGTTGTTACGTGTGTTTGTCCGAGGTTTCCACCTCTTAGAGGACAAGAGTGTTCTGGATTGAGAAACTGTGGGATTAGGTATGCAAGTAAGCATGGATAATGTGAGAAGAGGGTTGCTTTATTATGAGTAAGTATGGTGCTTAATCCAATTTCTAAGAGAGAAAAGGAGTGATTGGCCTGAGGTGGAGAGCAGTTGAGTGGCCTAAAAGGTGGAGGCTCGGTGGCTTCCTGTTGTGAGACAGAAGGGCACTCCCAGTTTAGGTCATGGATTTAAGTATCTGAGGAGTTATGACAGTTCAGCTATTATTGTCCTATGCTGTAGAAATGCTTGGAGAAAAGCTAAAGAGATTAATTACTGAGGGTGTTGCTGGTGAGTAGAGTATTAAGAAGCGTTAGGAATGACATGCTGTGAAACTCTGACCTGTTCATTGCTCCACTGCTTATAAAGGTGGCAGAATTAAAAGGCAAAGAGGTGTGGTCATCCTGTCCTGCTCAGATCAGTGATATGAAAGATTTGACACTGGCTTTCTCTCTTGTGCTACAAGTGAAATAGCACTTTGGAGGGGAAAAAAAGTGAATGGTCACAATTGTTAATTAGGAAAGTTGGAAGGGACCTTAAAGGTCACCTAGTTCCAACCCTCCTTCTAAGGGCAGGGGCACCTTCCACTAGACCAGGTTACTCAGAGCCCAGTTCAATCTGGCTATAAACATTTCCAGGAATGGGGCATCCACAGCTTCTCTGGGAAACCTGTGCCCGAGCCTCACCACTCTCACAGTAAAGACATTCTTCTTATCCCACCTAGACATATTTGCTTTTGGTTTAAATCCATCCCCTATGAGCACAACTTGTCCTATCAGCACAACTTGTAAAGTGTCTCTGTCTGGCTTCCTTATAGGTCCCTTCCTTTAGGCACTAGAGGGTGTATAGGGTCTCCTTGTAGTCTCTTCTTCAGGCTGAACAGCCCCAGCTCTCTCATCCTGTCTTCATAGGAGCAGTGCTCCAGTCCTCTGATAAATTTGTGGTCCTTCTCTGGACACATTCCAGCAGGTTTATGTCCTTCTTATGTTGGGGACTCCAAAGATGGATGCACTATTCCAGATGGGGTCTCACCATAGCAGAGAGGGAGAACCTCTCTTGACCTGCTGGCCACGCTGCTTTGGATGCAGTCCAGGCTTAGTGAGCTTCAAGTGCACATTGCTGGCTCATGTCAAGGTTTTTGTTCACAAACATCCATGAGTCTTTCTCCTCAGGAGTTATCTCAATCCATTTTACACACAATCTGTATTTTTGTTTGCCCTGACCCATTTGTAGCACTTTGTACTTGGTGATGCTCATGAGGTTTGCACAAGGTCACCTCTTAAGCCTGTCAAGGTTCCTCTGCATGGCGCCCATTTCCCTCCAGCATGATGACCACACCACACAGCTTGGTGTCATCAGCAAACTTGCTGGGGGTGCAGTCAGTCCCACTGCCCTTGTCTCCAACATGGGTAGGGGAGACTTCTGTGCCTCTTTGTGTTCTCAGACAAGGCAAGGCAGCCTGATAGTGCCTTGTTTCCTTAGGATTTGTGAGCCCTTAGACTATGAACTGGATGGTGTGACCTGCTCAGGAGACCTGGAGTACTTCTGCACTATATACAGTGTCAGTTACAAGTCAAAATGGAAATATGGAGCCAGCTGACAAAATCCGACACAGGTTCTTTGATCCTCCTGATGGTGTCCTGGAAGCTTATGTATGGTGTGTAGCAGTCTGGCGTGGGACCCTGCCAAACTTTAGCCCTTGAAGAAAATTTTAAATCAGTCAAAACTAACTAGTTATTATTATGAAATGAAGTGTACATACCTAATTTTTTTAAATCCCAAAGAGAAGAAATTTCCAGGATACTATTGAAACTCCTGTTACAATAATAATAATAATAATAAAAATTATTCTTCCATTCTCCTTTCCTTTTTTTTGGCACAGATCATTTGGATTTCCATAGCATCTGACATGCAGTTTTCAGTGAAATAAGAAATATAAAGGGCCTTATTTCCCTCAGGAGCTCACATACAAATTAAACCTGTACTGAGACACCTGATATGAGCCAGATGAAATCAAAGCTTGGAGTCCATACACCTTAACTTTGAATGGCTTTAATTCTTGGGGAGTGGATCAGTTTGAAGGCTTCAGAAGCCAGCTGTGGCTCTTTAGAAGTTGTAAAAGGTGAAGAAAAGAATATGATTTATGATTGCTGAACACACCACAAACCGACGTGGAGTTTGCCAGCTGTCATCCATTTCTGAAGCTATTTTCAAAACCCTGGTACATCTACCACTCTCCTTGCTCCTTTTTAAGAGCTGTGTGTTTATCCTTACTATTATCAATAACAATAGTATGTTGCAATCATCATATTCTTTAGGATGTATTGCTCCTTTTAAGTCCTCATTCTTAGTGTTGCAGACAATTGGCAGCAGGAATATTTCTAGATGCTGCTAGGCAAAAAGTTATGGTTTATCTAGTAGCACTCAGCATTCTTCTTTAAGTAGGGTTCATAATTTCTCACAAACCTGAGGTTTTGAACTTTGAACTATAACTTTAGTGAATAAAGTTTGCATAACTCTTTGGAGAAATAAACCTCTGCAGATTTATTTTGGCTAGCAACTCTTCCGCAGTCATCTCTAACCACACCTGGACACCATTTGATCCTGGATAGCAGATGTGCCCATTACACTGTGCCACAGCTATAATCCAGTACTGGTGTAGAGTGACGTGCTGAACTGAGATCCAGATTCATCTCACCAGAGAGACAAGAATCAAATACTTTGGATGAGTTGCTTAGGACAGGATTGACCAAGCAAACTGTGTTTTGTTGAGCTGAAAATCCTGAACTCCAGTTTGTCGGGCTGCCACAAAGTTTTGCTGCTGCTCTTCTAGTGTGCAGGTAGGAAAGGTTCACATGATGTCTTGCAGGTAACTTTGGAAAGCCTTAAGACGAGTGGTACTTGAAACACATTCACTGTGCATTTTCTGAATATTGTCCCCTTTGAAAGGACAAGACAGGCAGAAATGTTGTCATAACATGGAACAGTTAATAATGAAGTTGTATTTTAATTTGATAGTAGAAGGTAATGGGAAGAAAAGTTATGAGAAGGCTTAAGAAATAAGATGGATAATTCATTCTGTGGGTAGCAAAGCACATTGAAATGTAGTCCTGTTTAGGGACAGCTGCAGCAGTCTGACTTCAGCACACACTGAGCATAAAACACACTGGAAATACATCCTTGGTTTTGTCAGCCATTTTCTGTATGAAAGTGCATCACAGCAGTGTGGTTTTGAATTGCTTTTAAGAAATGGTTAGAGTAGAAGTTTGATAACAAAATCTTCCATACTCTGTCCTGATCCTTATTTGCAGGAAGCTGAAAGTTCTTTGACTTCAGTAGATAATTTTTTTATATGTAAAATTTTAATAAAAAGGAATACCTCTGTCTTCCACATTGTGCATGTGTTTTGATGTACAGAAAATCATGGCAATTCCTGAAGTCTGAACTAATGATACCAGAAGTCCATAATATTCAGTATTTCATTCCTGGATCAAGCCAATGCAAATGATTTATTGAAAGCTGCTTGAAGTGCTGGTGTGCATTATTTAATCCCATTTTGGTTTTTAGATTTAGGTTAAATCTTGAAATGAAGAATGTAATAGTGTAAAATATTTAATGGCTCTAACTAAATAAGTAACTAAAGGAAGTTCTGGCCTTCGTATAAATATCCAGCTTGAATCTTGCTAATTGCTTGGCCACAAATTCTGAAGCTGAATTATGCAATATATGAACCAGGCTTGTTTGTGTCTTTTTAAATTTCCATCATTTAACTTGACTGAAAGGCCATCAGGTTCTTTTATTCACACATGTTCTTCAGCAACCCTCAGATAAGTAACCTAAAAGTGTACAAGAACACTTTTGATGCTACATCCCAAGCGGTGTGCTGCACTTCACATTGCAAACCTGCAGAGGTATTATGCTTAGAGTTTTTAATTCTGGGGATATGAGGGAGAGAGGATGTGACAAAGATGGAAGAAAGAGGAGAGGAGGGTTTGCAGCATACCTAGTGTGAAAGATTGTTTTGGAGATATCCAGCTGGACTATATCCTGGACCTGCTTTAATGCTTGTCTGTAACTACTGTGCTGCTTCTTCTTCCTAAGGGTCATACTTTGAGATGACAGGAAACGTCTCATGGGGTTTTGCTGGCAAGCCAACATTTATCTTGTGTTTTGTCTCTTTAATGTTAGTAGACACTGGCAAAAAGAAGGGGTGGTCATAATCTGTCAGGGTCTTGAAAAGCTGGCTCTGACTGTTCAGCCAATGACATTCAGATGGGCTGTCAAACTGCATGCAGATACAAAGGAGATTTTGTGACTCATGAAGTTAATAAGCATGATATGCAAATTTAATCTGAAACAGCCTCCTCAGCTACTTGTTACTTCTTGATAATACTGAAGTGATTATATTCTATGAAATAGTTGATCTTCTGACAGCGTGGCTTTTGTTATATCTTCCTTTGTTAGATTCTGGGATTATTCTTGGCTTTGCAAAAGACAAGCTCATATTTCTTAAGCTGCAAGCATCTGTGAGTGAGCTCTGCTTCCCTGGGGACTGGTTCTCTTCAAGCTGTCTGCCTGGCTTTCCCTCCTTTGGAAAAGGGAGGTTTCAGCTTAGTCCCGTTCCATTCCCGCCTGCCCTGTGGCTTCTGGCTACAGCATGGCTCTGGTATCTGTGAAGAGCTGCTGGTTCTCATCAAAGGATGCAGCCTTTGTAAACAACTGAGGGGCACTCTCATTTTGAGTATTTGGAATGATAAATTGAAACATGACTAACTTAATAGAAAAGTTAATTCTGATACAGCTCTCTGCAAACATCTTGTACAAATCTCATCAAAAGCTGGAATTACAGGTCTCGATTACTTTCCTAGGGCAAAGCAGAATCATAATATTAATTTGCTTAGTCACAGGAGTCAAAACAAAGCACCAAAAATGGGGTATGGTAAGAAGAAAACAAAGTTATTAAACTGACAGCGTCTTGGTTGATCAGTTGCTACAAAGGGGAGAAATGAACCTGTGGAGCCATGCAGAAAAATTATGCAATGTTATGAAACAGATGTGGAAGAACTGATTAAATACACATATCCTTTGTACATGAAAATTATTCCTGGAAGCTTCCAACCCTAGTCCTGGCCCTATGTAACCAATCCAACCCTATCTTAATACAGTGAGTCAGAATATCATGCTGCTGGATCAGTATCTAGAGATCAAAAATGACGAAGGACCTGCTGAGCATTAGGATACTCCTTTCTGCCTGCTCCTTCTATCCAGTGCCTTGTGAATTACTTATTTAATGATATTGAGTCATTGATTAAGTTATTTGAAAGTCTGCTTGTACTGATGATACCTAGCCAACCTGCAAACATATCTGGGTTTCAGATGTAGCTTATTAAGTCTTAACATATGGTTGTCCTGCATGACGAATCACTGACGCTCTTGTCTGTGAAAGGGCGCCATCGGTCAAGGAACACACACTTCTGTTCTGTAGGAGGAACAGTTCCCTGCCTGTTTTCCAACACAGTCTCCACTGCCATTAAGATGCAGAGGCCCAGATCCTGCTGGGAATTCCACTGGTTCAGGTGTACTTTCCTGACAGACCCCAGCATCCTATGAGACACTCCAGAAGCAGGAGGTATTCAGATACAAAATTATTTCGGCTGTCTAGGGTCTTCTACGACATACCTGTCACTCCTAAGTAAGGATAGGGTGGGGAGAAGCTATTCAGTTGTGAGTAATATGGCCTTGCAATAGCAGCACTGAGGGGTTGTGCCTGAACCAGGTCATAGGCTTCTTCCCACTAGAAAGGTGACAAATAGGGGACCTTAGTGTCCCTTTTTAATACAAAGTTTAGAGAAAGAATTTTATGTAAGATTTTTCTCTGGAGTGACATATTTGTGTCTGTACACAAAGTAAGGGGTTTTGCACGGTATCTCAGAGTGCAAGGGATGGATCACCCAGGCTCCCCCTGGGCTTAGGGTTATGGACAAACCATCCCCACAGCTGAAATGCTACAGACCAGCTAGTAGTTCTCTAAGACTAGGTGTTGAGGGGTACTTACGACTGTATACAATATGGTGCATTTAATGTGGAAAGAAGGCAAAATGAAAAGTCCTATGCCACCCTAAATGTGTGGTCTCTCGGGGTATGAAATCAAGGAGATATTGTGCTCTTGCTTATCAGTTCTCAAGGCAGTGAATTTTGGATCAGCCTTGGTTTTCCCTTAGCCTGAAAGTATGGAAGCACTTTGTACTAGCACTTTTGCACTTTTGCACTCATACTAGGGGCAGCTGGATGTCTGCCTGAAGCAGGAGAATTTCCACTGAAATCAATCCTCTGCTTTGAATCTACAGTCATGGGAATTTTTTGCACAAATGGTCATTTTTCAGAAAAAAGGCTACATATAAAACTTATTCTTATGCAAACAACACTACTGAGAGACCTAACGGGATAATTAATAGGAGGTTTTGTTGTTTGGGGTTTTTTTGTTTGTTTGGATTTTGCTGTTGATTTGTTTTTGTTTTTTAAGGTGTTTGGATATTCAAGTCAAGCAAAGGCTGAGCCATAATAAATTTAATGGCAAACCTCTCCCCCCAACCCAAAACCTTGGGAAGGACTAAACATTTGACCTTTTAAAAGCTGGGTATTGACTGGCTGAGGAGCAAGCTGGGCATGAGGAGTAGTGTGCTCTCACAGCAGAGAGGGGCATCTGCATCCTGGGCTGCATTAACAGGAGCATAGCCTAATCCAGGAAGGTGATCATTCCCCCTGTTCAGCCCTTGATTGACCCAATCTGGATACTACATCTAAGTTTGTTTCTCCTTTCAGCTCCCCAGCCAATACAGAATAAAATGTTAGTAAGCTGGAACAAGTCCAAGGGAGAGCAACCAAACTGGTCATGTGAGGGCACTTGCCCTGTGAGAAGAGGCTGTTCAGCCTGGAGGAGAGGGAGTTTCAGAAGGAGCCATCTGCAGGCCCACAGTGCCTATGGGGAGGTTAGCTGAGTGGATTCAAGACATCCCATGGAAACAGTAAAGGATTGGAGTCCATCACTGGAGTTTTGAAAGCCCAACAGGACCAGGCCCTGAGCTGTCTGCTCTAAACTCACAGCTGGCTCTGCCTGAGCAGGAGGCTGGGCTAGAGATCTCCTGTAGGTCCTTCCAACTCGAGTTACCCCAAGGTCCTATGGTCAGCTTGTGTTTTATGTTAACATCAGTAACACCTCCAAGCCAGTGGCATCTGAGTATTTTGCCAGATCTTTGCATGATGGATTTAAGTTCTTTTAGGTGTAGTATATTTCTTGGGATGATGGCAGTGCTGCCTCAGGTGAGAAGTCTGAAGCCCAGCTAGCCAGTCCCCAAGAGGAAATCAGTGCTCCTACAGTTGAAGAGCCATGAGAATATCCTTACAGACTCTCTCTCTATAAAATCCCCTTCAATTAGAGACAAGTAACTACAGTGAGTGGGAGCAACTAGAGTATAGTCTTGGCAGAAGGGATTGTACTTTTTCACTTTGATGTGAAAAGCTCTATTTGATCAAAGAAATTCATACTTCTTAAATGGTTTAAATGTGCAAGAAAAATCAAATAAGACCTTGACTTAGACTATTCTA
>WAAE01020755.1:0-111629 GCA_013400495.1 Nicator chloris
ATTTTTTTTAATTATTATTTTTACATCTTTGCTGTTTACCCATGCTGAACGAGGAACCAGGTTGTTATTCAGAAGGGTGTCTTTTCGTAAGGTTTGCCTTTTGGGAATTGCACGTTGAGTAATTGAATGGAACTGAGAAAGGAAACTCATTAGGCATTTTCTTATATGCCAACAGTTTTATCCAAAACTTCCACATTCTGGTGGAATATGGGCTTGTTCGTTGCCCCCTAGCTGTTCTCAGTGGACTACTCTGCAAAGAAAATTAATCATGTGTTCGCTGACATAGCCACGACAATATTTAATGCAGGAAATAAGGTTGGATGCTTTTAACACTAGTTAAGCCAGATATTGCTTTTCTTTTTTCTTGGCTCACTCCTGTTTCAAATTGGAATAAGTCAGTTCTGGTGAGTTGTATTTAAAAGCATTGTGTATTTCAAACCATTTCTAGAAACGTGGCTGGTGCTCATAGAAATGCTATGTCATGCTTCCTTTATTGTTCATAAAAGCACTTTTTGTGGACATACATCATCCCTGGTAATTCACAGTCTCGGAGCATACTGACAATCTTTATTTAGGGTGTTCTTCCCACGTTTTAAGACAGGACAAGAAGAAATACCCATGACAGAAAATGGAATGAGTTAAACCTGCTCGGAAATGTAATGCACATTTCCTCTGCTTCGAAGAGCTATTCTTCTGCTACAGTCAAACAACAGTTTTGTGCACTGATAACATAAATAAGGTGTCTAGCAGAGTTAATTTTTCTTAATTGTTAATTGCATGGCTTTCCCTTTAACTGAATCTCTCGGCAGATCTGCTTGGCCAGAAGCTCATTGTCTGTGCAATTCACAACCACATCAGAAATCATGCTGGCTCCCAGAGCAGATGAAACCATTTCTGGTTGTTTCTAATCTGGTTGCTGTTACTAGATTCCTCAGAGCAATTGTTTGTGAGTTGTGGAATGCCATTTAGTCTGAAAAATAAATTTGTTCTGAAGTGTGTTCCTTTCCTATCCCCTCCCTGCTCCTTGTGTATGTCTCATCCATGAAGGCAGTCACATGTTTTCAGTTCTGATGTCATTCTGGTTTTTTTCTCTCTTTTTTTTTTTTTCCCTCTTCTTCCAGTCCACAGCCATGAGCGAACCACAATGCTACTACAATGAAACCATTGCCTTCTTTTATAACCGAAGTGGAAAATATCTAGCCACTGAATGGAACACTGTCAGCAAGCTTGTAATGGGACTGGGGATTACCGTCTGCATCTTCATAATGCTGGCCAACCTCTTGGTTATGGTAGCTATTTATGTCAATCGCAGATTCCACTTTCCTATTTATTACTTAATGGCCAACTTAGCTGCTGCGGACTTTTTTGCAGGGCTGGCCTACTTTTACTTAATGTTCAACACAGGACCCAACACTAGAAGACTGACTGTAAGCACCTGGCTTCTCCGTCAGGGCCTCATTGACACCAGTCTGACAGCCTCCGTAGCCAATTTGTTGGCCATTGCTATTGAGCGGCACATTACAGTTTTCCGAATGCAGCTGCATACTCGGATGAGCAACCGCCGAGTGGTCGTTGTAATTGTTGTTATCTGGACTATGGCCATCGTCATGGGTGCCATACCAAGTGTCGGATGGAACTGTATTTGTGATATCACTCACTGCTCCAACATGGCACCGCTCTATAGTGACTCCTACCTGGTCTTCTGGGCTATTTTCAACCTGGTCACTTTCGTGGTCATGGTGGTCCTATACGCTCACATCTTTGGGTACGTTCGCCAAAGGACTATGAGAATGTCCAGACACAGTTCTGGACCCCGCAGGAATCGGGACACCATGATGAGCCTCCTGAAGACTGTGGTCATTGTGCTTGGTAAGTGCTTACTTTGCCCACACTGTTCTGCCTGCTCTGTTTCTTACCAGGTGATTTCAGTAATGCGTGGTCAGCTCCTGGGGGTCAGCAGAATTTGGAAGACACTAGAAGAGGTGCAGACAATAAGAACACTCAGAGTTCACTACTGTGACCACTGGGACTTACTATTATTGTCAAGCTTATTTATGGAAGTTGATGTAACAGTCACTCAGCCCTGTAACACGAAACTGGTGAAAATGCAGATGTAATGTGTTTTTTTGCAGCAACAGATGTTTAAAACCTTTTGTAGCAACCTACTATATGCAGTGTTTGTCCTTTTGCCTTTGAAGATGCCAAATGCTTCAAACTTAAAATAGTACAGGGAAGGCTCAGTATTCCACTGAAGGACCTGTTGTCTCCTTTTTGCCACCCGAAAGATGTTGTGTGTATTCATGCAACATTCCAGTCTATGGAGAACAGTGAGGGGCTACAGGCTATTCACAAAAAGATTGAGTGTTAAGCAGGGCTGCACGTACTCAGTCCAACAGTGTTTGGTACGTATCAGTACCTGACCATTTGCTAATACAGGAAAGTAGCATGTGAGATATGGGTGTGCTTCAGCACAATGCTCAGGAGGTGCCTAAGCTTCAGCGCTTGGCTTGAGGGAAATAACACACTTTGGATTCAGGAGGTTCTTCTCATTTTGTGAATAGTTTTACTTGGGTTTTGTCTGGGGCTCCCAGTTTCCTTATGCTTATGAAGCACAGCCTAAATGCTGAGTACCATTCCCTGGTGATCTTCTTTACTGTTTGTTCTGGTTTTTGTTGCTGCAGATGATAGTGAGCGGAAGGCAGCAAGGATGGTGCCGGTTTTCTCCTTGTCCCAATATGTGTTCTCACCCATTAGGTCTTCCAGTACAGTACATGGGTCTTTAGGTATCCCAGTACCCCTGTTGCATCAGATGGTTGACCTAATAGTCCCTAAATGCAGTTGTTACGGAGTCCACAAAGCCCAAAACTTAGCCCCATTTCTCTCCTTGACGTTATGGTTCCCACAGGTTTATGCTGCATCTTGTGCTTTCTATCACAAATGTGGCAGAATGGTTGCAGAGATTCGGTGAGAGTCACTGTGTCAACTCACTTGTTAGTTTAAGATTTACGTGTTGTACTCTGACCTAGTGATTTGTTTTTTAACCAGAATACGAATTGTGCAGTTAACTAACCTGTTAAGCCGTTGAGAAGATGTATTCCTCCATATCCTGCTCTTCTCTTCAGGGGAAGAACTTCTATGAGTCTTGTAAGAGAGACTGTAGCAGTTGGTAAAACTTCTCCTGACTTTCCTGGTGGTTCAAAAATCTGTCCCTTCCCATCTGCATGATTTTCATGGCAGAAGGCAAGATAAGGTTACGAATACAAAGAAAATTTGGATTTTGTAGTCCTCTTTCAGGAGACAGTTCTCTATTTTCCTTCCTGAAGATGTTATTGTTCATACAGCAGTGTAGTATTTCCTATGAGGTAAAAGACTGGCTTAGACTTTAAAAAAAAAGAGTACCCCAAGAACAACAACCAAAAAAAAAAGTGGGTGGAAAATAGTAGGCACTTCTACCAATGCAATGTGGAATTGTAGCAATAAACAGTCTGAATAAATAGCAAATGTTAGCTGATCCCAAGCATGTATGGTACTAGAGGTATATGTATGCAGCAGGAAGGATCAGTGGTGGCCGCTGTCCTTCCTTCTCCTGTGAGGTCAGAGGGAATACGTACAGGCCACCCACTGTGGCCACAACACTAGTGGTGTACAGGGAACATAAAGGGACCCTTTTTTCCCCTAATGAGAGTATTTTTTTCAGATAATTGTTCTAGAAAGAGTAAAACAACTCTAGGGGTCAAGGGTATTGTTCTAGAAAGACTGAAACAACTCCAGAGGTTAAGGGGGATTAACTAAACTGAAAGTGAGTTCAGTTTAGCTGCAGATGTAGTTCAGTAATATCTCTGATTCCTCATTAAGGTCAGATTTTTGAGGACCATGCAAGTGGCACATGTTGAAGCTTTCTTCAAAATTTGAACAGGATTTGTTGCTACTGCTGCACTTCCTTCAGTGTTTTACGCACACTGTACTTAAGCATCTCTTCTAATCTGCATAAAATACCATTTACGGAAAACAATAACTTATTATTTTATTAAATCTGTAGAAAGGAAACAAAGGCACTTGTAGGTTGTGACACTTCATCATTTTTGCAGCTCCCACCTTGGTATTACTTTGCAAAGGGTTTGGGTTCAGTTTGGTTTTTTCCTAAGAAATGTGGTTTCTAGAGGAAAGCTAGAGGAGGTCAGTCATAGGCCTGTAGTGTAAAGAAGCAGCAATGCTTTCACCGGCTTACCACTTGTGAGGCACAATTGCAAGATAAAGATGGTTGGGAAACAGCTATGAGTTTGTTTTGTAAATTCTTTTAATTTAAGAAATAAATAAATAAAGAATAGACTGAAGTCAAGTATTAGGCTTTGGGATAACCACAGATACTTTTGGGGAGTTAAATATTTTTCCATCAAGGTGCACCATGAGAAATGTTCATCAGCTGCCATTAGCTGGGGAGTACCATCCCATATTGCTGAATTTGCACTTCAGGGGGGATTGCTTTGTGGTTCTGATGAAGAAAAGCTAAGTGTCACTTCAAAGCACTTCTGGGCAACACATACCTCAGATATCAGCAGGTATCTCTCAAGCAAATGATGTGGTCAGCATATTGATCGGGCAGGTGTGCTGGTGCTCTGTCACTGTTTGCAGTCTACTTGTAAGTCTGGCTTAAAGTTTTCTTAAGCAGATGATTTAATTTCAAGGGTCATACTTCCTGAGTGCCTTGTTGAAAATGTGCTGCAAGTTCGTTTACTGGAGCTTTGGGAAGGGCAGAAAAGCTGAGTGTCTTAAGCTGCATGGAGCAATTTGCTGAACATTTATCTCATGTTATCTGGCTTTTTCTACATCAGTGAACCTCAAAAACGTGGAGGTAAAGAGCCCCTGCCTTTCATAATGGTGCAGATCAGGGTAATAATACATTACTCAATACATTGATTTGAGGCAGAAACCAACTCTTTGCAGGAAGTAAAGATGGGAAAGAAAGCACTTTATTCTGAAGATGCCTCTCCCTCTCCGATCCCACAGTTGACTGGAGAAGGGAGCTGGTTTGTGTCAGCTTACTTTACACACGAGAACACAATTCATTTTGGAGGAGACGGAGGGTGCCCTGGGACTGAATGGAAAACAGAACTGAGGCTCTGGGTAAACCTGGGAGCATTGGCAGAAGCAGACAAACTATTCCTCATCTTAGAATCTTTGTTAAAATGCTACTCAGCTGTAAGTAACCCCACAGTGAATTGGGCAGCAGTGAACTGTTCATTTGACTTTTAAACTTCCATAAACGGGTGTCCTGGAGTTGTCCGGCTGGCTGTACTCCCAGGCAAAGCCATGCTGCTGCTGCAAGCAGACGAGCATCTTTTCCCCTGTCTGCACGCTGACTGTGTTTGGGGGGCAGGAGGGGGAGGGAATAACACAAGAGCTTCTTGTTTGTTAGGTGCCTAACACAGCCTGCCCTCCTCGTGCCTTGCTGCCTTGCTCCGAGAGGAGAAGAGCGGGCCCAAAGGGGTGCAGTCCTCCAGGCAGTGATGCTGTCAGCATGTGCGGGGAGGGTGCCAGCTGCCTCTGACAAGAGGGTGATTGTGTGGGGAGGGCTATGGCCGCTTGACGCACTGACTGGAGCGGTCGGGATCTGGCACACTGCGTCATCCCACAGAGCGGGTGGGATGCTGGATCCTAGGAACAAGTCAAAAGCAGAGAACAGATTTTTTTTTTTTCGTGCCCTCTTGTTTTTTCCTTGAGTAAAATAGTTTAAACAGAAGGAAGTGATTTCATAGCTGAGCTCTTTTTTTCTTTTAACAAGGCTGCTTTTGAAATCTTTCAAAAGTAACAAGGAACATAAAGCTCTTTCTCGAAACCATGCCTTTCCTTTGCATTGGACCTAAGGAAGGACTGATCTGTGTACTGCACATAGCCATAAAATCATGTCTGGTTTGGCTTGCAGCTCAGTGACACTTTGCCTTTCACCACCACCATGTGTTCCTTTTAAATGAGCAATCAGGGAACAGGCAGAAACTGAGCAGATACATCAGCTGAAACTTGGCATCCTCTCTTCTTTTCCCCACTTTTTCTCATGTTACATTTAAAGACAAAGCTAAACTGTTTTTCTCCTGAGGATCACAGTTAGACTCTGAAAGCATTTGTCTGGGCCAGTTGTAGGTTTGGCCCAAAAATGGATGACAATTTCTAACTATTGTTTTAAGAAGTAGTAAAAGCACCAAATCAAGGATTTCAGAGCTCAGACCTGGATAAACTAGCTCTGTTCTGGATTTCCTTGGCCTGGAATTAGTCATGAAAGCTTAGGGTCTTTCAGGTATTTTTCAGGTGCATACCTGCATTTATAGAGAAGTACTGGCTTAGAATGTTACTGTTGGAAAGTTAGCCTGTATTTCTCCTGCCTAAAAGCTGATTGATTAAATATCCATTCTAATTTGTCACCTATTGTTTTTACAGTGTGGATAACTCTGCCATATACCTCCATATGCATCTTTGGACATTCCTCTCTATTTAGAATTTAGACTGTGAGATTGTGATACTGAGGGTTTATAACAGAATTTAAAATAAGCATTATACCAATAACCTTTCTTATTTGTATTTTAGTAATCCTGATGGTTAGCCTTCTATGTTGGGTGAGTTCTCAATGTTGTTTGGCCAAAGTTAGGTACGCCTATTGAGCCAAGAACCACAGCTAGACCCCAGGATGTAGGGAGACCAAACAATGAATTCATAATTGTTTACCCTTTATATTCCTGGGAAGTAAAAAGACACTTAGGACTTTCCTGCCTGTAGAGTCATCTGCTTTATTTGCAGGAATGTGGTTTACTCTGTAAGATTGGGAATGTTGGCACAGATAAAAAACGTGAAGGTTCTTTTTGCATAAACTTTGAGTTTGTATAACTTTTGATTTAGAGGAGTCTCACTGTGTTTGAAGACAGTCCTTTACTTATTATAACGAAGAAATAAATGTAAGAAAAACATCTGGAAGTTCAGTATAAACATCTGGAAGGGTAGAACTGCTCCGCAACAGCTTTTTTCCTGCCCTCTCTGCTGTAGTTATGAATTGCATGAGACTTATTTTTGTACT
Source organism: Nicator chloris (assembly GCA_013400495.1). Lineage (NCBI taxonomy): Eukaryota > Metazoa > Chordata > Aves > Passeriformes > Pycnonotidae > Nicator > Nicator chloris. The sequence continues at coordinate 7,064 of WAAE01020755.1, forward strand.
TTTGTAGCTTTTCTTTCACATCTAGGTACCAAATGGGGTTGGAAAACAGCAAAAAAACTGTTAATGCACCTAAGTGTTCACATATGCTGTAGCTATACCATTGAAGCAAATAAAGTGCAGTATTGATAACTTTAATCTTTCTGACTGGTTGTTTTGACATGCAGTCTGCATCTTCACTCCCTTTTCTTCTCATGCAGCAGAAGCACTTGATTATCAATAGAATATAAAAAGACTATGAAATAATGCCACAACCTGACTGAAAGCACATAGTGTCTTGACAGAGTCATGTCTTTATTTCCATATCCCTCATGCAGTGCAGGTAATTAACTGGAATGGCTTATCTTTGTTGGCCTTAAGGCTTAAACAATATGAAATATATTTCATCAGTTAACAAGGCTGTGGTCCTGGACACAGATGAAGGTAATCATGTCTAGACAGACATTGGTCATGGTATCACTCAAATTTTGACAGACCTTCCCTGCCTGTGGAACATTATTCCTGCAGGCCAAAGGAAGCATCAGCCCTCTCTAGCACAATGCAGCTTCTAAGACGATTTTTTGCAGAAGCCAGGGTTTAACTCTGAGCCCACTGACTGTAAGAAACTTCACCTATTTACCTCCTCCTTGAGGAGTCTTGCTGCTGTCAAGAGACATGAGCTTTGCAGCAGCATTTTTCCTGAGATGAGAAATTGAGGATGTTGTCTTAGCTTGGGGATGTCCTTCCATCAGGTAACAGTGGCCTCATGGGGAGAAGAGCAGCATCCAGTCAGGTGTTTTCCATGTAATTATTACATTTTCCACAGAGGGTTGGGCTGGGCAGTAACATTAGGCTGGAGTTCAGATGAGAGCACCATTTTTCACAGCTTCTTTTCTGGAAGTGGTGCAGCGTGAAGCCATAAATACCGTGTTACCCTGTGGTCTGCACAGGGGGCCAGTTCAGAGTCACCAACCCTGCCTGACCCCCACATCTCAGAAATGTTCCTTGTGTATTGATTTAATCCTGACAGAAGAACAGCGCAATAAACTCTCTAATTGGTGCAGGCAGTACAAGTCTGAGCATCAATGACTTTCTGTTCTAGCACACAGGTTGCAGTTATGTGCAGTCCCAGTGTTTTTAGATAAGTATATTTTAAATATGCATAAACAGTGAATTTAACCCTACAGTCAACAGTAAACTGGGAAATTGTGGCTGATGACAGTAGTCTAAATGGAGAGCTCATGGAGTGTTTAAAGGATAAAATCTTACTACATTGTTTGGAGAGCAAAGGCTTGTAATACATGCTTTCAGAAATGCAGCGTGGCAGCAGTACTTTCAAGCTATATCATCAAATATTTGCATGAAAAAGCGAAATCTTGATTGAAATTAATTGCTTATAGGACACGTTATCTATCCTACTGGATTTTGGATGACTTGAACTTCTCCGTCTTCTCCCTCCCTCTTCTCCCTCTTCTCCCTCTTCTCCCGAGTAGTTCTGATTGCTCCTCAAAAGCTTCCTTGCAGGAAAAAAGATGAAGTTTAGGGAGTCAGTGGTTTCCAGGCCTTGCCATTTCCACTTATTGTGTATTATGTATTATCTTTTTGGTTTTGTTGTTGATTTATTTCCCCATGCATCTTAATGACATTTTAGTATTGACTTAAGTAACAGTGTACTTTTAGCTTGCCAGTAGATTAAAGGGAATTAAAGTCTTCATATTATTGCATATATTTGTTAGAAAATTTAATTCAGATTTGATCTGAAATCATTCAGATTTAATAACAAGAATTTTAACTTTTAGTCAGTGATTCATAACAAGTGTAATAATATTTTTATGTTTGTAAATGTCTGTATTCTATTTTCTTGATAAATATAGCTTGATCACTGTATTAGACAGGTCTAGCACTGTTTTCTAACAGGATGACAAATTTTCACAAAGAGTTATTAAAAATCAGATTTTCTTTTTCAAGTTAAAATAATGGAGGCAGGAAAACTTGCCAAGGATCTATGTAAAATATGTACATAATTATGCAGTGGTTGTAGTGTGATTTAAATTTAACACCCTTTGTAGAACGTTTCTTGATTGCTTGTTATATTTCATGCTGCTAGTAAAAGCAGTACTATATGTGCTCTGTCTCAAAATCTCAGTCACTGAGCATTTTTATTGTCATTTATAGTCCTGCAAATGAATTCTGGTGGATCTTCTTGAATTTTTTCTAGTAGTCCCAAACCAAATCTTTTCCTGTTACTGGTTGGTTGGTGGCGACGCTGAAAGGAAAAATAATAAGGAAGCACGGAGTCTAGAAATTACAGTGTGGTCAGTTTGTTTGTGTGATAAACTTCATAAGTAACTTTCTTTTCCAAAACAAGCCCCTGCAAGCTCCACTTGATGCGGCAGAAGTTACTGGTGCCTTGTATCCAGGCAACTCTCTCTGAACCCAGAATATGGCTGGATGTGTAGAAAGTGTCATTCTAAGCGTTTTGCTGAATTTCTTCACCGACTCTCTCAGTTAATTTTGTAGCATCCACAGTTAGAAGTGTGATGGCTGATACATCCCTGGTGACTGTCTTTTCTCTGAAGAATTCCAGGTATCCCTACGGCATTCACTGCTTCACCCTGGGGAATCCATTTAGAAGTTTTCTCCTTCTTTCCCCCTTCAGTTAAGAATAAAAATTATTTGTTTTCATTCAGAATCCTTTGAAAATGCACTTTGAGGACCTTCCATCATTTCCCAAGACAGGAATGTGGTTTTATTTTATTTTATTCTTGAGAGGGAAAAATGTCTCAAGTAAATACATTCCTTTAAGTATGATGAAAATGAGGCCTTGTTTAATAAAAGTCTTTCCCTGACTTCAGTACAATTTATTACCTTTTCAGGGAAAAAAATAAATTTAAAGGGCAGCTGAAAGCACTCTTCGTTTTTGCAGGACTGGCCTGAAAGGAGTAAACCTTAAGTAGTTCTTGCACTTCGCCTTTTGGTTAAAAAAAGAAATTATAAACAAAAAATTAATTACTGTTGCTTGCATTGGCTTTATCCTTTCTCCAGGAAGCTTCTAAAAATTAATTGCAATGGTAAAAGTAGGTATATTTCTCAACAGGCCCTGAGAATTTTTATTTTCCTTTAATTTAATAATAGGATTTGGAAATCACACCTTGACCTTGACCAATAGAATCCAAGATTTTTGCTTGGATCCAGGTAAAGTAACGAAATGCTGACTAAGGAGTGATACTCACTTACTGAAAATCCACACCAAATCAAAATTAATTGGTAAATCTATCTTGCTCTGAGATCAGACTCCACTTAGCAGTGCTACATCCACAAGTGAGGACTCATCAACCTGGGCTTCTCCAAAACAATGCAGATAGCATGTTGTGTGGGACATTTGCTCTAAAACAAAGGCCTTGGTAAACTTTGCTGAATACCCAGGGCAGAAATTGTTACCAAGAAGAAATTTTGAAAATCAGAATGTACGAGAAGGCTTATTGTAAAATGCCAGAACGTGACCAAGTCCTACTGATCTCTCAAAATTTGAGAATTTTTAATGTTTTGGAAGAAAGGATGGGAACCTGTCCTTTCTTTAGTAGAGGCAACAATAGTGCTTTTACAAAATGGCTGCTCACAACATAACTTTTTTGTCTCCTAGAAAGCACAGAGTTGCATGGAGAATTTGCCTCTAAATGTTTTGCTTATTTTGCTCACTGACTTTCCAGCTAAAACTGAGGCAGCTCCTGAAAACATTTGCAATCTGAAGGTACGGGATAAGGTCCATGTCCAGCCACCAGCTTCTGTTTTCACCTTTGTGTTACCGTTCATCATTTTCCAGTGTTTCAGCAAACACCACGCAAGTGCTAAGTCAAATTTACAACTAGACCTCAGCTTCAGAAATTACGTGAACAAAAATGCCAGCTGTTAACTTGTCTCATTGTAGAACTGCCTTCAGTGAGGCACTGAACTGTTGTTTGTTTCCATCAGTGGAAAGCACTAACAACAGACTGTATTGTGCAAGAGAAGCAGTGGTGCTCCTTCTGCATTGCTTCATTGCACATGAGCAGTGTGATTAAGTATTCTGGGTTTGTTTTTTCTGGGATAATCTGTGAAAACAGAAGAATAACAATTTTCAATATCAAATTATTTTTGCCTTTATAGTTTCAATGAAACTATGGCTCTTAACATCAAACCACAGAGTTATTGCTGATGGCAAAACTTGCTGAGACATCTGAGGTACAGCAGCCAGTCAGTGCGGTGGGAAATGGTCAGCAGTGATTGATAGCTCTCAGACAGCAGCCATGCTTCCATCCTTCTAGCCTCAGCATGAAAAGAATGTTCCTCAAAAAGGCTTTGTTTCTGCATTATTTTAATAAATGTGCTTAGGATCTGAATGTGAAAGGAAAATATGGTTCTGAGTTCTTCTGGTGGGAGCAGAACAGCTTCCTATGTTCATGTTTCATACTCGTGGGCATGCTGTCACTGAGCTCACTGATGAACTACCTTTACTTTCTTTTTTTTTTTCCCTAAGATCTTTTTAGGTTTTTTCCTTCCCTTTTTTTTTTTTTCCCCCCAGCCAGTGCACTATAAGTTGCTCTCACAGACTTAAACATTTGATACCCTTCTTTAAAGCTGGAAGCAGCAACAGATCCCCATCCTTTCTGTAGTTCTCGTTTGGGAAAACTTTGTGTCGCACTTCTACTTTCCTCAGCGTAAGAAAATGTCTCCAAAGTTCATTTTACTGGATCCTTATGGAGAAGTGCTGATACTATGTCCAAGTGTGCTGCATGGCATAATTTGTAAATCTGAGCTATTTATTTTCCATACTCTGGTGTTGTCCAGGACTCTGCACTGTTTAGTGATGTACTGGAGCAAAGGGAATTGCTGTAAGTGAAAATCCTTGATTGCCAAACTCACCAGCAAACAGCAGGAATTTGAACAGGGATGAGTGCTTTGAAGTTTGTGGGTAGGGTGATCTAAAGTTTTGCAACTGGGAAGGTGAGAACTTGATCTGTGAAACTGTCCCAGACATATCTGCCATGGGGGTGGCCATGTGTTGCTGTTAGGAGAGTAGCCTCTTCTGGGTTGCAGAGGTTGAAGTAGTTAATTCCTTGATGTTGGTGTTTAAAGCCTATGAGGTTACTGTAAAGAAAAAAGGTTGAGACATGTTTGAGAGGGGTGAGAGAGTAATTCTGTTCCATTTTTTTGTGTTTGAGTAAGAGCTATCTGCCTGAGTCTTTCTGTTTTAATAAAGTACTTGATATCTGATTACAAGTTTGTTAATATAACCATAGATATGTGAGAACAGTTAAGATTTTTGAAATATCTTTCTTCATGAAAGAAGTCATCTCCTGAAGAAAAGGGAGGGGATTTAGCTGTTAAAAGGAGGAAAAGCTGCCAAGCTCCCCTGGATTCAGTACCTTCCTTGTTCTTCTAAAAGCAGTTTTGAGGGAGCTGTTTTACATCTTCTGATATTGATATAACCTCAAAAATAACTTGTTCAGACATATGGCATTGATAATTCTCATCTTCCCTTGTTTTAAGTTGCTTTAAGGTGCTCGTTTTTTACTTTTTTAGAGAAGTACAAGGAGTAATTTAGAGAGGAATTTTCTAAGCAAAAGCAGTATATAGAGTGTAAAAACAAAAAAGTGTAAAACTGTTGGTTTTTTTGTAGAATGGTTGCCACTTTCTCCGTTTAAACAGACTAAAACTGAAAACTGCATAGCTGCCATGTTGTGGGACATAGCTGTAAGGTGCTGGGTGCCCCAGGATCATCGCTTGTAGCCTGCTTCCTGCCTGATATTCAGCCTTGTGAACACAGTTGGCCTTCCAGTTACATTTTGTATTTACCCTCCTTCAACAAGGAGAGAGTAATATCAGAGTATGTTGTAGCTTAACTTCTTTCCTATTGTTGTCACACACACGCAGAAAAAAGAAAAGGTAAAGTGAATGTGTATTGGTTAATAGACTGTAATGCCCCTGTAGACCAAGGGGACTAAAAATGGTCCTTTTTTGAGGGTGATCTGCATCTGATCCTTGCCTATTTAGCCAGAGTTCTGCACGAAATGAGTTGTGTGGGTTTCTGTCTTTCCAGCAGAAAAGCTTGGCTTGGTTCACTCTATGGGGAGGAGGGATCAATTTAAGTAAACAAACCAAGGAAAGTACTTAGCTTGAAATAAGTAATGTAGCATTTTTAGATGAACTTTCAGCCAATTCATCCATCAAATACCTGAGTACTGCCCTTACCATGTGTAGCCGTGTTATAAAGCAGAAGACTTTCAGGTACACTGGCCTTGCGACAGCGAGTAGGGTGAGAGGTGTGGATAAAGCCATATGTGCTCCAGAAAGGTGAGCTTTTAATCACATTCCAGAGAACACAGTACTGAGTGATGCTGCTTCCCATGAAATTTTCCTTTTCTTTAATTTTTTTTGATTCTTCACCCTCCTGTGTCTCCTTCTCCTCTGTTCCCATCTCTCCACTCTCTTTATTTATACCTTTCTCTGCGTGGCCTAGTCCCTGTTCGGCCAGCAGGCAGGAGCAGCACCTCCGACAGCCAGCCTAACTGCCGGGATAATTCATGGGAGCCTGAGCTGTCAAAGGATGTTCTGGGGCCTTCTCAGTCGAGACCACCAGTTGCCCCATCTCACGTGCTTCTGAGCTGGATTGGGCTGCCAGACTGTCCTGGCTTGCGGCACGGCATAGAAGAGCAATTCCAGGCCTGTTTCCAGAAAGCAAAGTGTAGCCACCTTTCTGCAAGCCACTATCATAGACGTAAATATCCAGTGTATAGAGACTTACTCCTAGAAAGAAGAGAAAATCTTTTTTTCCTGAATTATTGGAACCAGATTGTGAAATGACAGGCCCATCTGTTCCAGTTTTACCCTGCCAGTTCACCATTTAGTCTTCTGATTTTTTTTATCACTCTGATTGAAGGAGAGAAATACCTCAGCAGGAGGAGTATTGAGTACTTTGCCTGCTGGGTAGGCAGCCATTTGCTTCCCAGCTTCCCTGACTATACTGATCCAAGAAAGGGAAGCACCAGGATGCAAAAGAAAGAGCCTGCTGTCTTTGGCCACTGGCCAGGCACAGGTCAATTTACTATTGCTGCTGAGATTTTGGGGGTCTAGGGGTTGGGTTTTTTTCCTTGGGTAGCTCCCTCTGCATCCACAGGAGTTCACAGAAACCCACCAGGGCTGAGACACATCCTTTGGTTAAGGGTGCAGAAGATACGTGACTTTCCAGGGCTATAACCTCTCCTCAGTGCTCTGGGAAACTCAGCATCAAAAAGATACTTTTTTAGACTTTGCTTTTTAAATAATTTATTTTGTTTTTGTAGTTGTCTTGTACTTCCAGTTCGTAAGTGCAGGACTTCATTGATCATCAGTAATTGAAAAAGTAGATTGCACAGAAATAATGGCCATTTAAGGTTTGATCCGTAAGGAAATTGCACCTGAGTATTTACCATTGGAAGGGATGTACAGCCACAGATGTAACAATTTTCTAGGATACAGTGCATACAATAGTGCCTCAAATTCCAGCATCTCCTGCATTTAAGATTAATTGAGAGAGCTGGCCGAAGCAGTTGTTCTGCATTTGTCTGTATAAACACAAGGATTTCTCCGCAAGTACTGTTGAAATCTTAGCAGGGACACAGAGCAGATTTCAAACCTAGCCTTGACCACGAAGTGTTCATAAGCTTTGTGGTTTATGCACTTCACTTTGAAACAATTCACCTTTGTCCCCAAAGTTTGCAGAGTGGTCTGCTGCATCCACAGGCTTTCAAGAATTACCCTTGACTCCTGCAGTACAGGGGATCTTACAGAGTGTCTCTAACAGGGTGTCTTCACGGCATATTGCAATGTTGAGTGCAAATTTCCCCAAAATAACAAAGAAAATATTGTACTTGCTAGAGGCTGTATTAGAGAAGCTTGACATCCTTTTCACTTGAAATTTAAGTTCACTGCCTCTTTTTGCTGCAGTTGCTTTCAAACAGAAGAGATAAATATCCAACGGATGCAGCAGTTTCACTGAGCATCTCCTCAGATGTAGGTAAGAAAGAACAACAAGTCAAAATGCCAGCCCAAGCAGAAAGCTTCTGATAGTGTTGTAAAGAGTTAAGTTGGATTTTTTTAATAGAAAATAGTGTCAGTACAGTGCACAGCCTCTAGTACCCTGACAGAATTGCCCAAATATCTGCACGTATGCAATTTTGAAGGCAGCATTTTGCAGCAGTGTATTGTAGTGGATTTGTGTGTGTGCTGAAATGTGTGATAGTAAGAGATGTTTGTTGCCACATCTTGAAACTATATCCTCCTCTTCTGTGACACAGACTGACCACTTTGGAAAAAATAAGAAAAGTCCACATACTTGGAAGATGGGTAGTGTAATTTTTGGTGTTTAAACACCTCTATTTCTCACAGCTTAGAAGAATAGAGCACAAAGTTCTTGGAAACACCAGGCATGTTGCCAGCTTTTTAAAGACCTCTGAAAAAAGTTGTTAGGCTAGCAGCAGGTTTGGAAACTTGATGAACCAACATGAGAGGTATCAGTAAGAGAAATATCTTGAAATATTTAATGATTCAGTAGCTCAGTTCATGTAGGAATTGTTCTTTAATTTAAATGAGGACTTGTGTTAGAATATTTTCACTCTTTTTGATTAAAGGCTGTTGTATGCGTATTGCAGTTTGTGCCCTTGGTATGAGGGTTTTCCAGGAGACCCCTTGTTGCTGTGACCACAGCTGCCCTCTTTGTGGCAGTGTCTTCTAGCTCCAGGACTTGGAGATCAGAGCATTCAAGAGTGGATAAAGACACCTCTGTGATGTTCTCACATTAAGAGTAAAGCAAATCTTTCTGACACGTGAAGAGTAAGGAAATTTAACCGGAAAATAAATACCCTTGTGTTTCAGCTGGTCCTCAGATATCAAAGGGGCTGATGGCAGCTGGGCTTAGATTCTGGGTCATAGACAATTCCACACTAAGTAACAGAGATACAGAGGCAATGCAGCACTTTAAATCCAGCCATGTTCAATAAGAACTTCTCTGATTACAGATTCACAGGTAGAACAATACCATACAATATATTGTAAGCCTAGTCGTGCCCAGTGAACCCTCACAGCCAGAATGAAAAGGTCTGGTGGCATTCAATAGTTCTCATGGCCAGGTACAAAGTAGTGTCATTTCATGAGCAACAGAGATGCAGGTTCTTCTTGGATTGCCAATTGTCAATATACTCTGCGAAAGCATGTGTCAATACTTAAAATACGAAAAATACAGATGATGAAAAGTGCATTAAGCTGCGAGATGAGTATATGCACTAAAAGTGTGCTGACAACATAAACTAGTTTTCTGAATTTCCCTTAGTGTAACACTTAGTATAGCTGAGTCTGACCCAATAGGTGTTCCTGCGGGTGAGGAGATGTGCGCAGCCCATTGACCATCCCTGGATACATTGAGAAAGGACAGCTAGCGATAAAGATGGAGAGGTGGCATGTTACATATGGCTCCCTTCTGCCATAAAACAACTCTTGGAGTTGTCTCTTTCCACCTGGCTAACACATCTCAACATTTCTCTGGAAAAGATTGAGTTTTAAGTTGCATCCATGAACTTTTACATGTGTCTGTTGCAGTGATATGCAATGCTCTTGCAGGCATTGCTGCCTCTGCCTCTCCCTTTCCCTGTGCTCATGGATAGTGCTCATATGGTGACCCCTGTATATTGTCATCTCACTGCTTATCTTAAATTCTCCTGACAATGTCTACTGCAATTAGCAAACCAACTCATTTCCTTACTTATTGATGAGTTTCCTCTTGCCTGTGCACTGCACCATCTTCTGTGAACATCTGAATTTTCCACTCCAAAAAGCTTACATTGCAGTAACATTCAAGCTAAGACTTGACAGCTAGCAGCAGTGTTTTCCAGCCACAACTGACCCTTGGGAAATCTCTGCATTCAGCCCTCTCCCATCAACCCTGAACTCCTGCACAAAGTAACCCTTATGAATATGGGAATTAGTCTGTCATGCAGAATAAGAAGGAAGAGATGAAGAACATCCAGGCTGTGGATCAGTTACAGGTGCCTGTTTCGTTGTTTTTTTTGTTTGTTTCTTTTATGAATGAAACATACAGCCATAACTGCAGTAGCATGCTGCGATAGTTGCACAAACATAGAACACATCAAATTCAGTGAACATCAAAAAGGCGGATTTCAACAGTTGCAGTTCTAATCTCAAGGGAGCTCCCCTGGCCCACAGAGAAAACACAAGATCCAGTACCATCTGAGAGAATAACACTGTTTATAAATTACTGGAGCAAAACTCTCCTCTCTGGGGAGGGTAAGAGGGGTCCAGCAATACTGCTTCTCCCCATTGTCATTCATTCCCTTCCCTAGAATTGGGTTTTATAAAACCCCATGGTTCAGGTACCAATGCAAGCTCCTCCAGCCACAGGTCAGGTGGGAGGAGAGCAAAGTTCACATGAAAGCAATGTCAGTAAGAGGGAAGGGTGGCTGGATTGTAACCAGAATGGTACCTGCAGTGGAGCGTGGAACTCACCAATCCAAGAGATCATACGGCATCCCAACGCTGCAGGCTTTGCAAACTGCTCAGCCAGCTTTGCACATGAGCTCCACAAAAAGTGGATTAAAGTAGCAGGGTGTGAAAACTGTCCTGCACAGACCATGTTAGTTGTCCCACACCTGTAGCGTAGCCACTGATGCTTCATTCTTAAAGGGATTCAGGCTCCTGAAACTTTTATTAGCCTTCTCTAATAAATGCAAGACAAGAGGACAGAGAGTGAAAAATATAATTAGTGAGTGCTTGTTTTCACAAAAATATGTGCTGAAGATACTGTGAAATCAACAAATTTGCAGTAGGTCAGTCTGTCCATAGCTACGTATTCTCATGCTCATAGATAATGAGCACGATTACAATGTCAGGATTTGGATGGCAGTACAACAGCAAGAACACCAGTGCCAGTAAAATGCTTGTGGTGTCATTGGAAGTCTAGGGAAACTGAATGCTCATTATTTTGAAGGGCAAATAAGTGGGCTTATCCCTTGCTGTGTGCCTCTCCTAGAAGATACCAGGGACAGAGAAATCTCTGCGCTTTTTCTCCCCTCATAGTTTGCAGAACAGTTAGAACCCAGCAGATATAAAGCTTGCAGTGGTGGTTGGTGTAGCTCCTTATTATTTAAGGCACAGCTGTGATCAATCTCCAGGCTATAAAGTTTGAGAGAAGGAGCTGGGAGCATGGACTTTTCCTACAGCACTGAAATGGCCCCTCTGCCTTGCATTTGTCCCTCATTTAGCTGGCCTGACTTTGGTGTGGCCACTGCTCTGAGCTCTGTAGAAAAAATGAGGAGAAGCCAGCAATTATCACCAGAAACTTCAAATGAAGTCCAGAAAAAGCAGATCTGAGTTTGCCTCAGGGGTTTTTCTTTATCCATCTTCCCTACACATTGCTGCTGTGTTGCAGTTTACCTCAGTGTTGCTTGAATATTCCATTGCTAAAACATTTTAAAAGAAAATAAAGTCATCTTTGAGTGGTGCCCTTCAGTGCATTGCTGAGTAGATAGGAGAGTTTCCATTTTTTCTGAAAAAGGAAAAAACTTTGTATTTCATTTAGAACAGCAGAGGTACTTCTTAGAAGCAATTAATTTGCTGAGTAGAGGGATTTTGCAAGCAATTGTCTTACTATGTACTAATTGCTTGTTTATCTCGTTTTTTAAAACCCAGAAATTCCTCACTGGAGGGCCTTTTTGCTTGGAAGGTCTCATTTTATCTCATGCAGTTTCCTGTTTGCTTTAGTATCTGCTAAAACAAAATAAAAACCCACAATCCCGGAGAAGTCCTTCAGATTCATGTATCAGCATGTTTGTCCCAAAATAATCTGACTTGAATACTGCAAGCAATCATGAACTAAAACATCAGAATGACCCCACAGGTACTATTTTTGGGGGAGGGGTGTTGGAGGAGGAGTAGTGAATGGAAGTGCTTTGATTAGTTAGCATTGCAGTAAAACATATTTCCTGTGTCCCCAGGTTCTACCTCCTGGGCATGTGCTCGTAATATTGTGCAGTGCTGTTGGGCATAGCCCTTCTGCTTGGTGTGGTACATTTTTTTAACAAGGAGCAAAGGAGGTGTGTTATTTTTTTAATCTCTCAGCCCTGTTTCACCCTTTCTGCTAGTCTGTCAATTTACTGCCTCCTCAGCCCCACAGGTGAGCTGCAGACATGTGCAGCTGCTGAATGTAATGCAAGGGGAAATTGTCTTTGTGGTTTGGTAGAGGTCTTGGTCCTTTGGTTCCTCTTCCATCAAGCAACCACAACTGATGTTGTGCTAGTTCGCTTTTCTGTTTCACAGTCCTGCATCCACTGTATTGTTTAAAGCAGAAGGACACAATACAGTAGATGGCTGAGGCACACTAACACCTTTTGAGGACTGATAAGTTTGCCAAAACTAATTGTGAGTTTCCACAGAGTCTGGATGAGTCTTTTGTTTTCCTTTCAGAGGCTAGCTTTCAATGCGGCTGTAGCGATTGCAACTGTTTGTTTTTGCAATTGCTTGTGGGAGTAGTGGAGTTAGTTTCTTTGATGGCTGGCTCCCTGCTTGTGTGCTGTCCCCTCCCTTGGAGCAGACATCCCAGCCCTGCACCTAGAGCCTGTTCACACGGAGAGGTCAGGGCAGCGTGCTCCACAGACATGCCTGGTGATAGCACAGGATCAGTCAGAGGAGATCAGACAGCTATAAGGGCCATCAGGTGAGACAGAACAAATTGGCTTGCTTTCTGGATGCTTCATCACTGTCTGCATGAAGTCTCAGGCATTCCAAGTGTGAAACAAATGCTTTCACAAGTATTTTCTGTCTCTGGCAGCCGTTGGTGTGATCTGCATTGTACATTGTTATCTGCCACATCTGGTGGAACTGCTATTAGTGCTTGTTCTTAAAAGTGGAGTTCTACCCTGCTGTACGTAATGGTGATGTGAATTTTCACCAGATCACCTTGGTCCGCATCTTAAAGAGTTGTTTAAACTGTCTTTTCTGTTTTGAAAAATTCTAGATTGTTTAATTTTCAGCTGGCAAGGATTTTACATTGGATGGCATATAAATCCCTTATCACTTGAGGACTGAAGTCCATGGCAAGCAGAGAGTGCTGAAAGGGAAGAGTTTTCAAGTTCTTGCCCTGCAGAAGCAGCACGTTCACTGGCAGGTTCTTGGGGAACCCCTGTGTGAGCACAGCCATGAGCTCTACTCTGTCAGCAGCTTCTCTTCTCTGTGTCACTGTGAGAAACAAGTTGGCATTGCCTTTATGCTGAAGACAGGTGACAGAAGAGAATGATTACTCCTGTCTTTGACAGTCTCACTAGAGAGGCCAAGAGTTCAGTGGGAACGCATGCTCATGCCCAGCAGCAGAAAATCCAGGACAAAGCCAAGCAGCAGGCAAGGCATGCTACAGAGAAAGCACCAATGTTAACACCTCTGCTTTCCTTGCGTGGTAGATAGGGGCTGGATCTAAATGACCTTTCTCTGGCACTTCTCATGATCACCCCTGAAAGAGATGAAGGTGGCTGGGAGTCAGCCCAATTTTGGTACAGACAGCTATTTCAGTTTTCTGCTGCTATTCAATTGCTCATTCATGAGAGGGTGGGAGTAAGGGAACAGACAGTTAAGAGACTTGGTGGCTTTTTTATAACTTCATCATTGTTGTCCCTTGTTATATATAGCCAAAACCTACAGTCTTTTATAGGGACACTGGAGCAAACTGTCTGCCAGAAGTCAAAGGAGTCACATCCTCAGCAGCACGCAGATTGAGTAACCTTCAAAATAGCATGATAGTGTGCTTTTTTGTGGTTTCAGAGGTTATTTATATGGCAATCTTTAGGCCAAGTGACCAAGGATGTGGTGCTAACACAGTCCAAGCATTATTTTTGGGTGCTTTTAGGTGCCATACTTTTCTTAGCAGAGGTTAAATTTAGAACAGAAGAGCAGACTGCCAAAGGTAGAAGACTGTTCCTGTAAGCCAATGGAAACACAAGGATCCCTTCTGTATGCGAATCAACCTCACATCTCCAATAAATGCAGTGATTTTGGGGAAGGTTAGTCGTAGGGAGGAGGGAAAAGTCACAGGGAGAAGACGCATCACTTGTTTAACCAGGAGCGGTTTTTTTAATGACTAATCTTCTAAGTGGGTGAGACTGGGATGCCCTTATTTGTAGTCATGAGGGTATAGCTACATTTTCAGGGTTTTACACCGGTGTGTACTGCTGAGAGAAGCAGCTAGCTGAAGATGCACCCTTTTCCCCTGGAGATAATGCATGATTTAGCAATGTGATTCTTGATGATATGACTTGAAAGAGAGGCTAGATTTTATTAGAGCTCTCTTCTGTGTTTGCCTGAAAACTTTAAATCAATCTAGATTCTGCTATGGTAAATAAAAAAAAAATCAAACAAAAAACCAAAAAGAAATTACAGAGAAGCTGCCCCTGGAATCCATCAGCAGCAGTGAAACATTTCCAGTCTGATTCACTAAATTTCTCATTTGAAGTACGAGAAATGCTGTTGTTACCACACTGAAATTATGTGCAGCAAGACAGCAAGCATCCTAATGGGGAATCCAGAGGAATCTGTGAGAACCAAAAGGTAGCTGGATCCCTTTAAACAATGTCTTGTCTTTACAGTGTGGAAATGCAGAACAAAACCTGTATTTTCTGCCCAAGATAGCAACCTCATCTAGATAATTTTAACAGGTACATATAGAATTACATGCCAAAATCTCAAATTTACCCTTTTGATAATCTGTAAGTATATACTTACTACAATCATGGATGGTCCTTCATTCAGTGCTTCTCCTGTGTTGTGCAATGCTACATCTGTCTGCTCCGCTCTGTTTTAGCAGTGCCGTTTGTAGGTGCCTCCCTGATGGTCTGATAGCCTGAGTAATGTCTGAATGACCTTGACACTGCTTGGGTGGTGAGGTGTGCAGGCAGCTCAGTGTAGTGTCATTCATGTACAGTCTGTGCAAGGCTGCTTCTGCTTTAAGCCAGTAGTTTGATTTGTTATATTCAGGTGAGGAGTAGAACGGCTTTTCTAACTTGTCTATACTAACTTGTCCGAAGAGAGGCAGATTTTTCCAAGCAGATTTATCCTAGAATGGCATTCCCTTATCCAGAGGGGCTTATCCTGTTGCCCACTTCACTCTGGAGCTTGTGCTCTTCGTTTTCTCAGAGAGGCACAGCTGTCAGCATGGATTCTCCTTCTTAAAAGCATTTTTGTGTGTGACCAATCTTAATGCAATTCCCTCAAAGGATGACAGAACATCTTAGCAAAACTAAAACTGTAGATAGCTATTATAGATAGCTATAATCAGATAAATAGTAGTATGGCTATTAAAAGCCCACACAGTTTTCTTGCAGTTGAGGTAGAGCTAGTAACACTTGGTAACACTATCTCCTACTCAGAGTCTGGTATTAGCATGAGAGAAACAAGTTTTATTCCTATTAAGGAAACCGACTAACCAACTAAGAGGCTAATATTTTTCTTCTAATATTATTCGTTTAATCTTATGTAAGAATAAAGGCAGTCCTTTACATATTAAATTACATCCACTCAGGCTTCATTTGGAATCTTGTGTTGCAACTGGAGCTTATCCAAACATAATACCAGTAACACTTAATGTCCTTAACAACAGAGGAAAATACAATTAAACAATCTCACATAGCAGTTGTTTGATATCTGCTAAACATGCTGTGTTGTTTGAGCGTAGCATTCTGACCACATCTGGGAAAGTAGCAGAGTGCTGCAGAAGGTATATGGATTCCTGTAGGAAAAGTGGGCAGAACAGGGCTTTTTCAACATGGCCGTGAATTATTTTCCTGTGATTGGAAACTGCA
Source organism: Nicator chloris (assembly GCA_013400495.1). Lineage (NCBI taxonomy): Eukaryota > Metazoa > Chordata > Aves > Passeriformes > Pycnonotidae > Nicator > Nicator chloris. The sequence goes on from WAAE01020755.1 coordinate 22,912, forward strand.
GCTACTAGAAAAGCAGCAAAACACCCAAGTCCCAGGCACACTAAACGTACCTTGCAGAGGCAGGCAGGCAGAGAATCGAGTCTGCGAGCCCTACTTGTCAGGTGCCAGCTGTCCTGCTGCTGCCTCATATGACCTCTCCCAGTGAGCCTTCACTTCTGCAGAGTCTGCTCATGTTTCAGGAGACCTCCAGCTGCCCCACATCCAGGACCTGGAAGCCTCACCCAGACCCTTCACACAGGGTCTTCTTGCAGTTCAGGGAGAGGTCTGTCCCCCGCCTGAAGTCCCAAGTCATTCCTATGAGCGGTCAGGGCCCCTAAAGAGAATCCTAGCTGAGTTTGGACTAGGGGGTGAAAACAGGTTGGCAGGTATGAGCTAAAGGTTGTTTCTTGGACCCAATAGAGCAGGTTCAGAGGAGGGCCAAGATGATCAGAGGGCTGGAGCAGAGGCTGAGAGCATTGGGCTTGTTCAGCATGAAGAAGAAAAGGCTCTGGGAAGAACTTACAGCAGCTCTCAGTACCAGAAAGGGGCCTTCAAAAACACTGAAGAGGCACTATTTTACAAGGGCATGGAGTGAGAGAACAAGTGGGAATGGCTTTAAATGGAAAAGGAGTAGATTAAGATTAGAAATTAGGAAGAAATTCTTTACCGTGAGGGTGATGAGGCACTGGAAAGGTTGAACTTGTGGCTGTCCCATCACTGGAAGTATTCAAGGACAGGGCCCTGAGTAACCTGATGAAGTGGGTGACACCTCTTCTCATAACAAGGAGTTAGAACTAGATGATGTTTAAAGTCCCTTCCAACCCAAGTCTTTCTAGGATTCTAGGATTCTTGCTTCTAGTTTTCCCCAAACATCTCTTGCCTGCTTTTCTCTGTCCTGTGACCCAGGGAGTACCAGGAGCTGGGTATACCTGTTCATTTTCTGGCCAAGCTACCAGCACTGATTTGGAACTGTAAGAGTATTTATTTTCAAGTCAGAACATAAAGGCTTGTCTATAACACCAAATAATTGAAAAAGACGCCAAAATTTCCTCTGTGTGTCAGGTTTTTTGGCAACAGAGAAACTCCACGAGGACTACTGTTTGTCTTTACACAGAAATAAATAATCAGATTGCTTTGGCAACAGCCAAGCTTTTATTCAGACATGAGCTTCACATATCTTTATGAATTTAGAAATCAGTTGGAATGCTAATCACTGGCATTTAATGACTTCCTGTTTTTGTCTAAAATGCTTTCTATAGATAAAAGCCTTAGTTTCTCCCTTTGCAGAGGGGCAGTGCACCATCTCTGTCCTGCAGTTACTAGATCAGGAGCAAATTCAATTTTTCTTGTTTGGGGGATTCAAATGGATACAGATAAGTTGCAACAGGATTAAGCTTTTGCTTTTATTTTTTGAATGCATTTTGCACATTCCTCTTTGCAAGTTGTTTTTTTAAAACCATTACAAGTATGTTCTAAAAGAGGACTATTCAAACACCTTTGGTTTGCAGATGTCAATTGAGAAACCCTCCTGGTCTCCTCCATTTGCATTAGCACTGGAATTCTCCTTCAGAGATGTCAGCTGTGGAATACTTGAGGGCGGCTGGATCAGCTGGCCAAAAACCAGTACACTCATTTGCAAGACTGCAAGCATCAGGCTGGGAATTGCATCAAGTGTTAACCTGGGCTAGAGTTTGGCGAGCACCCATGAAATGAGCAGGTCAGTTCTGGTAGCTTGCTACTGCCCAGTTTCATCTTCTCTTCAGATAGTTTTATTTCGTTACTGGTCCTCCCCAGGCTTTTCTGTTTGTTTGCTGTTTCCAACTTCCAAAGCTTTAGATGCTACAGGGATACAAAAGTGCTTCGACACCATATGGTATTGGAAACACTGACATTTGGTGCCAGGCTCTATGGAAAGTCCACCTGGCGATGTCTGGGTGGGAAGACATGCAGCCGATAGGATCTCCAGAAGGAAAGCCGGGAGTCCGAGTGCCAGCATACCCTGCCTCCAGCACGTGGCAGTCAGCACTTGGGGCAGTAAGCACAAGGTGCTGCAGAGAGCAAGCTCGCAAAGATTCCCACAGCTGCCACTCCTGAGTCTGGCTGAGGGAAACCTGCTCTTCATCACCTCTGATCTGGACTGCAAAGTGAAGCAGGAAAAGAAGATGAAAGATGTTGGCCCACCTTGAGATAAGGGAAGGTATGATCACTGTAGATGCAGCCCTACTGACCACAGGCATTTTGCGTCTGAGTATCTCCATGCTCAGAGACAGTGGTCATGCAGCTAGTGGTGCCAATGGAATTGTTGGCTAATGGTTGTTGTCAGCTCCCTGTGAAACACCATGATAGGTCAGATGTTTTTTCAGTTGACCCTTTGTGTAGCAGGTGTAGGTGCCAAAGTGTGTCTGGTTTCAAAGAAAGGCTTTGACCTAAAGATTTCACCAAGATATTTGTGTGTTTTTCAATGATAAATTGTCAGGGGCAATGTGGTGATGTAAGTATTGGAAGAGAGCAGGTAGAGCAGAGGTCAGCCTGTAGCAAAGGAGTCTAAGTGCCAGCAGAAGTGTCATTGGTAGTCAAGATGGTGTGTCCCCTTAGAAAGAGGTTTTTTACTTTTTGCTGAAGTGAAAGAAGGTGATGAGGATTGGATGGATGAACAGACACACATGAAATACTAAATATTAAGGCCCAGAAACAGATGATGCTAACATACACAGAACTTCACTCTTTGGGGTCAAGGCTTGCTAATCCTTCCACCCCAGCCCCAGAGTACAGGCAGAGCCCCAAGGCTGCCTTCATGTTAAGTCATTAATATGTTTTAAACCAGACAAATGTGTGAAGATGGAAGCAGGTGGGTTCCTCAGACAAGGGGTGGTTTGTTGACAAAGATAGCCATGCCTTAAACACCAAAGAAACTATGCACCTTCAAAGGTAAAGACAGATGTTTGAAGCAGACATTCTGAATTCCTGCTGAGAAGAGGAAACACATTTTTGAGCAAGACGTGATTTCTCTGTTCCTACACAATCCAGCCATTATTTTGTACAAAATCTGAGCAAACTTGCTAACTAAAATTCCCAGAACAACATTCAGCAAGAGGTTGGATTGTGTGTGTGCAGGTAGCTGTGGAAAAGGTAGGAAATCAGGAATCTGATGCAATACTAACAGAACCAGTTTATTCTAAAATCTCTTTACAAACCATGGGTACAGTGGACTGAAAAATCTCCCAAACCTGTCAGTTACAGAATTCACGTGGAGTTAAGATATTTGATAAAGCTGAGGATAGGGTTTTATCTATAACTTGCACATTTAGAGCTGCTCAGCTCCCAGTAGACTAGAACATGGATCCCTAGGGATAAAGTATATATAGTGTTATGAAAGACAAGCTGGTGACTTGTATCACCCAACTCCTTTCATATGCTCTCTACTTGTGTATTCTCTCATATGTGCTCACATCCTCTTGGTTCAAATCATCGTAGAGAAGTATATGTAAGATTGCATGAATATTCATGTTGCATGAATATGAATATAGATTTTATTTACCTTTGCATTGTTTCTCATTTCCTGTTTTGCACTGCTATCCCCTCTTTCTTTCTGGAGATATCTGCTCTTTCTTTTACACACAGCCCCACCAGATAAATGTTTGACTTGAAGCACAAAGGCACACAGAGTGTTAAAGTCTCCCAGAGGCACATCAGAGAAGGCAGCGTTTTACAGTCAATCAAACACTGCAGAAGGAGTGTGCTGTGAATCTCTCACTCTTTCAGAAATCATACAGCTTCCTTAAATTAAGGTACCTTGATTAAATGAAGCTGTTCTGATGGCACCTTTTTCAACATGGCCATGCTTACTGGTACTTTGTAGGCAGCTCTCCCCTACCTGGAGTATTTTTCGAGGACTTCCCTTCACTGTCATCCTCCTCAAATCTTTTGGAGTCTGTGGATGGAGAAGCAAGCCTTTCATATATGAAGTTCTTCGGGATTTGCCAAGTTTAGCATACAATTATTTTAAATTTATTAATCTGATCCAGATTTGGTAGTCACATTTTATTTCTTCACATGAAAATTCCGTGGGTGGAAGCAAACATTTACCCCATGTTAATTATTTCCAGCAGAAAATGTGAAAAGCAACAACAGTGTTTTCATCCACCAAGACCTGTTAGCTATTTTGTAGTAGTGTAAAAATTGGGGAAAATTAGCTCAGACTAGAATTAGAAGAATCACTCCTACACTCTGTATGTTTACAGCATGACAAATGCTCTTCATGATCTTTGGCTTCTATAATAATTTATTCATTTTAGATTTCATGCTGTCATATTTGTGTCAGGGGAAAACAATACATAGCTGTAAATAAGCACTATTGCTTTCAGTACTTATCTCTGTTCATGCTATGCACAAGATAATGCTCAGTGTGATAAGGAGGATTATTGATACAGTTTATAGATGGCTAGGACATGAAGAAGGGCAGTTGTGATGCAGCTGATGAGCTTGCATCTCAGCTAGCATAGCAAGTGGCTTTCCCTGCTGACAGTGGGATTATATCAGAATGTAGAAAATGCTGGGCACTTCTTCAGCCCTTCTTGGCTATGGTTTTGTTAATTAAAACAAATCATTCTCCGAGAGCATTGCTTTTAGCCTACATCAAATGCAGAAGGACTCTTCTCCCTGTTGGTAGTTGTGATAACAGTGATAGCAGTGATGTTCAATGTCCTTTTCTCTCTCAGTCATCGTTGTCCCAGCGGAAGGGGGGTGCAGCTGCCTGTCACAAGTGCCATTCTGAAGGCAGGAGGGGATTTGGAGAGGATAACGGGTGGACAGAAGTAGGAGGGCAACAGCAGCAGATTAAAAATGTTCCTGCAGTTCAGCTGGAACGGACCTTTTCTGTCTCTGATATACTAGTTTCTTATCCTATTCCTGTAATCTTAGAAAAACTGCAAACAGAGGGGAGATTTTTTTTTCTTCTCTCACTCTCTAAAAGAGGCCTTTTCAATGTTTTTCCTCTCCACGTTGACTGAGGAATTTGCAGGGTGAGTGTGAGCCCATGCCAGAAATCAGGGTTAACACAGAAGATGAATAGAAGAAAGCACATGAAAGGGATACAGTGTGGTTAAGGCAGAGAAGAAGGGTGTTTCAGAATAGGTATGCATTGACAAGAGCTACATCCTTCTGGAGCCTCTGAAGGACAGCAGTGTGTGACTTGGCAGAAGCAGAAGTGCTTCTTTTATTTTGCTCTTTTGAGTTAGAGGAAAACAAATGTTCGCAGAATAAACACAGACATAGGCAAAAGACAAAAAAAAAGAAAACAAAACAAAAAAAACCCCCACCAGTGCTGCTTAGGAAACACTTTGCTTGCTAACACAAGAAGTTTCATGAGCAGCCATCCAGTCTGGTATCCTAGTAATGAGTGACTAGCTCATCAGTGTTTACTATTGTGTAGCTTATTTCTTTTCTGCTGTTGGTTTTTGGAGTTGTTTTCTCTGTTGTTCTTGTACTCGCTGATTTTTGTGTGATTTATCGTGGGTGGTTTCATATGCCTACTGCCTACAACAGTTTTTACTCTCTTGCAATCAAACCTTGCTGTGAGGCCTTGTGTCATTGACCCAAGGGTTTCCAACATCCAGGTACCGTGGAAACATAATCTGCACTGATGCACCAGACAAGGGTTCAAGACGTGTGATGTAGTAATATCACAGTCATTGGAAAGCCTCCAGTGGACTTCACCCACAGCTCTGCAAGACAGACAATGCACAAGGAGTTGGAGTTTCATTTCTCCTTGGGATGAGAGGTATCACACAGCAGCAGAAAATTAGATTAGGTCATAAATGCTTTTTTGTAGCTCATATTTCCTGCTGTAAAACATGCTTCTCAGTCCGTACGGGGCCTTCAATCTTCTAAGAAGATGTACTATTTCTCTGGTTCCCTCAAGCTTTCCTGCCTAATAGCTAGCCATTCACCCCTCAGCCTGATGGGCATTTCTTCTTCACCCAGCCCTCTGTGGCCTGACTCACAGGACAGACCTTGGCCATGCTCCATGGGAATGTTCTTTCTGCTGCAACTGAAGAGCTCATTTAGCTTCTTGCAGTGCCATTGCCTTCGAAGGACTGCCAGAATAATATCCCGAGGTGCTCTCTGTCCAGGCAACAGTGCTCTTCAGCCACCCAAGGACATAAAATCTGCACTTTTTTTCAAGTGGGCTTTGGGCTCTCCTAGTGCCATGGTATGACTGTGGCATATCCGCAAAGGTTCAAAGCACTGAATGCAACAGATCTGCTGTGTATGTCGGTGTAATTTAGCTTTGACCGAGTTTGTAAAATGTTAAGACACACCTGGAAATTACTAGCACTGTACTTTAGACTGCTCTCAGTTCTGATTCTAAGCAGAAAAACGTCAGTATTTTGGTGTATGCTTACAGCTTTCCAGTATATGGCAGCAGGGAGCTTTTAGATGTCACTGTTTTATTAAATGTGATGTTTTTAGATCTTCATTCTTGGTGAAGTCAGTTCACAACAGATTTCGGGGGGGGGAAGAATTTAATCTCACTTCCAGCTTACTTCAACTAATATTCTAAGTAAGAGGGAAAAACGAAATTTCAATCCTTGTTTTCCTTCCAGAAAAAGAATTCCATGTTTAACAGATGAAGTTTCCTAAATCTGAAGTGTTAAGAGCCTGACATGTATGTTTTCCTTTGTAGATAACTCAAACACATCCTTACCATCATTGATACTTCTCAGTATTTTCCAGTGTACCAACAGTTAAATAAAAAGTAAGCAAACCTGAGGCATTTTTGTGTCACCACTTACAAGCACTTAATAAGCTGCCAGAGCCATTAGCATGGGGGCATGTTTTGCTAGGAGCGGAAGGGTGACAACTTGCACAATAGTGAATTCCTTCCAGAGCTGGGTGGGAAGGCAACCTTTGTTTTTATCATTTTTCAATGTAGCTTGAACTGCACAGAGCAACTAGTTGGTTGCTCAACCACAGTCCACTTTTTCTTGACTGCGGCCAATCAAGCCTCAGCACACAGGTTATCAGACCTGTCTGAAATACTGAGGAGTCCAGAGAGGCTAAGGAACTCCATCTGATACGAGTGTTCAGTGCAGTGGGCTGCATGTGGATTTTTCTGGGTGTCTTTGGGGCTTTCTCACGAGCAAATTCCTATCTGCCTCACCATAGAGCTTCTTGTTGCTGTTTCTAACATATCAAAAATTATGCCAACAGAATGTTCTGTTGTTCCTTAGCAACAGATTAAAAAAAAAAAATTTGGAAAATTGGAAGCTTACAGTTGCAACTTTGAACAATGCTATGAGAGCTTTCCTGCTAGCTCCATTGTTTCATCCTTGGACTTTTCTGCTACAGGCCTGGTGAGAATGCTGTCATTGTCTTTTGTCCTTCACTGTAGATCCCATGACTTGCAGTGTTCTCCTCTCTGATGTTGTTCTCCCAAGGCAGCCTATAGTGAAGAAAATACATGCATAAGCTAGAACAAAGCCCACTGCTGCTTTACTAGCTAGGAGGCTGAACACAACATCCACAATTTCAACAGTGAGTGGTTGAATTTGAATTATTGACTTGGTTTCTGCAAAATCCGGCTCAGTAGAGCTTTTCTGTGCAGGGGGAAGATTCTATCAGCATGGATAGAATGCAAATAAAGAGATGCAGTTTTCTACACTTACGGCAACAGGTACAAGGAAGGGACAATAGCCTGTAGTCCTTTGCACGGGTTTCAAGTACTCTTTTGTAGGGCTACTGGAATCCAAAAGAGCTGCAGACAAAAGCTATGAAGTGGGTTCATGTGTTTGATGCTACCTCAGTGTGGGAGAGTTTCATCCTCTTGCTGTCAAATTGCTGCCTGAGACCCTAACAGAGTCATTTGGTGAAAGTGCTTCATGCTTTGTGCTGGCAGCAGGCATTCACCACCCAGGTTCTTTCCACTGGCAAGCTTTGTTGGTCAGCACCATTAATTGCAAGCAAACTCAGTTTAGGGATGCTTTTTGGTGTGTAAAAAGCCTGAGTGTGTGGTTTCTTGGTTGGTAACCAGTGTCCGTCACCTGGCATATATTGCAGGCTTGCAGACCCCTTCAGAAAATTTTCTTCTATTTGATCTGGGTGGATTTGCTGTCCAAACAGAAAGGTGTCCAACAGAAATCTTACAGTTGCCACTGCCCAAGCTGAAAATTGCTGGCACCTTCGTGGCAGGCATGGCAAAAAGTCTGCATGCTGTGGGAACTGACTTAGCTGCTAGTCCTGCAAGAGACCATCACAGAAGAAAAAATGGGAGCAGTATGTAAACAAATAAACACCACGGTGACAGGAGAACTAGTTTGAAAACAGCACTCACTGCTTAGTGCTGGGCAGCCCTTATTGTTGCAGCCTGTGCTAATCCTACTCAGTGATGAAAAGACGTTGGTTTCTACCTCAGTAAAGCAGCCTGGAAAATCTCGGGAGCTCTGTCTTTGTTCTGACATGATTGGTGTGTAAGGGTTTCCCCAGCAGTGCTTATATTTAAAGCCTCTCTAAAGCTGCAAGGAGTTACAATCTTTCTTTAATTCAGTAATTCCAATAAAGTACAAGGCATTTGATTTAATTTCTGCATTGAGCTCTGAATTTTGTTCTGGGCTTTGTTCTCCTCAGACCTTTGGAAAACAGAGAAAGGAGGGGGGAAGCATTTTCGTCGGTGTAAGTCTCTTTGGCTTTGACTCTATTGAAGCCTGATGAGCCTCTGAATTTCGCTTGAATAGAGCCCTAAGAAAAGAAGTAGATCCGTTGAAGGACGGCATTTGAGTGCAAGAAGGATGTGTGTTTAGGACTTTCCATTACATAATGGGGCTGAAATGGGTTAACAAGACCCAGGCTTTCTTTTTCTTGAGAATTGCTGCCTGCACCACTCTTTTTCTATTACTGATGCTTCAGTCACAGCACTCACAGAAGGGTTTTCTTTGCTGTTGTTAGTTTGAGAAGTAAATTGCAGTATTGTTTCTCCTGATCAAGAGATTGATTAGTCAGAGGTCTCTAGCTGAAGGGAAAAAATGTTCCTCATTATCAACTTGAAATGTAAATGTATTTGCCAAGCAGAGTTTCAGATGCTGGGGGGCTGAGGCTGGGGCTTGAGGGTGTGTCTTACTCTTTTGATGTGCTGCCCATAACCATTTACAGATCTTTGAAAGGCATCCCTCTCATCGGGTCAGTGAGAAGAGAATGTGGGAACAATGCTCTTGAAAGAGAAAATTAACCATTGCTTCTTCTGTCTGGATGGTTCTTGTGGTGTTTTGATGAGTAATGGTGCATCAGTATATTTGTAGACTTTGCGTTTTGTCCATTCTTTCTCTTTCTAGGTGCTTTCATAATCTGCTGGACCCCAGGATTAGTCTTGCTGCTCCTCGATGTTTGCTGTCCCCAGTGCAATGTCCTGGCCTATGAAAAATTCTTCCTGCTCCTGGCAGAGTTCAACTCTGCCATGAACCCCATCATCTACTCCTACCGAGACAAGGAAATGAGTGCGACGTTCAAGCAGATCCTCTGCTGCCAGCGCAGTGAGAGCACCAATGGCCCCGCCGAAGGCTCGGATCGGTCGGCGTCCTCCCTCAACCACACCATCTTGGCTGGCGTGCACAGCAATGACCACTCCGTGGTGTGAAACCACAGCCAGCCGCGTGACCCACAAAGAGCAGCGGGCCACGCTGTGGGGCGGGGCAGGTGCGTGGCCCCAGGGAAGGTAACCCACTCACGTTTTCTCAAACACTAATGGACTACAAGTGCATCTTTTCCAGGGGGCCTGACACACCAGCGCAGACTGCCCTGTCCACAGGATTGGCCATGCTGCAAAGCCTTTGATTTCTACTTTGAAAAAGTAGGATGTAGTTGCTTTGCAGAGAAGGTCGTCAATAGCTCATGGAAAGCCTTGCTGAGACTTTGTTGGACTTTGCTGCATTTTGGTGCCAGTCTGAATCAACTCTGATTAATTAAGCTTATACCTGCTTCACTGCATTTACGTGTAGCCACTTAGTATTTTTAAAAAGGGAGTAAAGGGGATAAAAATAAGCCTATCATTTAATAGACATGTAATATGTATCACCATCAGCATGCTTGTGATGAACATTTTCTGTGCAGGGAGTAAAACTGTGCTCTAGGTTTTGTATCCTTAGACACACTGTCATAACTTCCGTAAAAAGAAAAGGTTTTTTTCTAACACAGGCAACAGGAAGATGAGGGAAACTGACTCTTCTTACCGTCATTACTGGCGTTAGAGAATGCATGTTCTGTGTGTACGCAGATTGTTTTAATTATTAAAAAAAAAAAAAGCTCTTTGTAAAGTCTGCCGGAAAGTAGAAAAGCATAGACTATATTCCAGTGTTTGTTTAGATTATGAAATAAACAGTACTTTAGTCACAATGTATATAAGGTTCTTCTTTGAAGTGCAGTATGAAATTTGTAACATGAGGGGTACCAAGTTTTTTATGGATAAGTTCTTAAAGTCGGATACATCCCTAAGGCTCTTAAAGGGCTACAGTCAGATTGCAAAAACTGTATTTATGGCATATTCTTGAAATGCTTTTCTTGTTCATGGCAAAAAGCATACACATTTTTAAGGGGGAAAAAAAGGTATGTTTTTATGGAACTTTTCTTGTAACTGAAAACAAAACACCTTCTGCATTTTTGCACTGAGAAGTATATGTAGAGTACCATTCAAATGATGCCCCCTTCATTTCAAAAGCATTGGGCTACTAAGAACCAAGAAACAATTTTATTCTGTAAAGTCAACACTTTACAAGGTAGTTAAATTGCAAGTGACTAGACCATATTACAGATAGTAGCCACACATGTACACTGTTATAAATACCTAAGCTAACAGGGTTTTTTTTTTCATATGAGACAGTTTTGAAGAGAAATGTCACTCATGTGAATATCAGTTGCCAAGAATCACTGATAGTAAATAAAACTCATTAGCAGGGGTAAATGTGAGCAAAGGTGGGATCTTGCTGATAAAAAACTTGGGACCTCTTTCCAGGAAATTATGTGTTCTCCTAACAGTGTAAAATATATCAACAGTAAATTCCTGGCCCTGTTTTTGTCATTGTAATTTGTCTCTATAACAAAAAGAAAAAAACAAAGAAAACAAAAAAAAGGAGGGAAAAAAAAGCAAGAAAGAAAAAAACCCACACTCACAAAAAAAATAACCCCACGAAACAAAACAAAAAATCCCCCAGAGATATATATCTTTCATTGTACCATTCTGGAATGTAATTTAAGGGATGATATTCTCCCATTTGGGCAGTGAAGAAATGCAGGGTAGAGGGTCAGCCCAGCAAAATCCAGTGTTTTCAGCATCTCTTGCTTTGAGGAGATGCTTGGATTTTATGCTTCCAAGCATAAAATTGCTTGGACTAGGCAATTCCATGCTGAGAGAAAGACAAACAAGTGAACAAAACCTGCCTCCACTGAATAAAGTGAGAGTTTTGACACTGCTTTGAGTAAAACTGAAATCTACCTGAACTGTGGAGCCAGTTTTGTGTGGACATTGTGGAAGGTGGAGTAGACAGAGAGAATAAACATAACATTGTCTGCCAGTTGACTAAAGTTTTGAATACATCCACTTGCTTTGAGCAAAACCAGTCTTTTTTTTCTGACTCTATTTGAAAACAAGTGAATATGCAGGTTGATTTGGTTTTATTCACAGAACTGTACTGAGAAACAGAAGAACAGGCTGTATGAACCTTTTCATTTAAAAGCATCTGCTTGGTAATCCACTTACAGTATTTCCCTAGTGCCTGCTTGATACTTGAACTTGTGCAGGTAAGCAGAAGAAAGAAGAGGGTAAGACTGCCTCCAAAGACAGGGGACATCTGACAGAAAAACAGTTTCCTTTTCTCAAGCGTGCTTGGGGTTCCTTTCTTCCTTGAGTCCAGCAAGAGCACGTTTTCCTAACATCCCCAAAAAAGTAAAAGATCATAGACACTTTATTCTAGGGTTTGGGAGGTTTTAGGCTGGGGGGTTGCCCTTTCCAAGTGTTATTTTCACTGCTGTTTGCATGCTTTTATTGAATCTCATCTGAATAGGGTGGGAGGATGATGTTACAAAATAGCAGCAAATCATTCACCCTTAGTTTAACCTACTGGAAGTCTGGTGGGTTTTGAGAAGCCATGGGTGAATGACTTGAAGACAGGGGTGGTAGGGTTCTTTGAAACACGGGTGAGTCCAGAGGCCTCTTGTGCAGACAGACGCCCAAGGAGGTTTTCTGTTGTCATTGTGATTGTGACAGATGGCAGTTGCCGTCCAGGTACATTGATCAGCTCAAGGAGGCACTCAACAATTTAAGAAGCTGAACCTTTTGAACTTTAGCAATTCAATTTCAGTTGTCAGGTATATTAATCCAGAAGCTTGTCTAACAACAGGTGGCTTTTCTTCTAAAAAGTGAAGTGCAGTGTTTCAGATCAAATTCAACAGGAGGAACATTGCTTGTCGAATTCCGCTAGAGGAACTCAATGAGCATATGGCTGCTGTATAAAAGTTTGATTAGTGCTTTGTGTTGTTGACATGTTGTTCCTATATCCTTAAGAAATCTGATCTGTGAATTGCGTAGTTCTTTGCAAGCTAATGAAATTAAAGCTCCAGTAAGCAAAGAGAATAAAAACCAGCGCCTGGAATAGAAGGATTCATTTGCTGTGTTTCTTAGAATGGTTCCCAGCCATTTGTTTTCATCTCAGAATTTTTTTAAGTTTTGCTCTTCTATTCAGATTTTCCAGCCTCATTGTGCAGTTGTAGAACTCACTTCTGCTATGTGAAAACATGGTGCAAAATACTTAGGGAAAAAGATTGCCCCACTTATTTTTACTTATCTCAAATTCTTCAGAAGGTTTTAGAAGACTTCTTAAAATACCAACAATCCTCCCACAGTCATTAAAATTCTTTTGTTGCTGATTGCCTCTGGTCCAAGTAAATCCTCTTGAAGCTCAATGTAATGGTGTTTGTGTCAGCAGTTGTAGGGGTGAGGAGCTGTGTAATGAAAGAAATATCATTTGCAGATCAAGGAAAATGTGTTTTTCTACTTCATGTATTTTCAGTGGCACTATAAATATGAAAACTAATTTTAAAAGGTGGCCTTTGAAGTTTAATTCCCTGTTGCTATGATATATAGAGATGCTAGGTAACCCATTGGTCAGAAAAAGCACAACCTTTTTATAAAGAGATTGAAAATATATTCTATGTATTTTGACACATTCGTTTTCTTGTCAGCACCTTTTTTTGTTCTGAGTTTTCTGGGATCTCTTGGCAGCTTCAGGCTGGCTTCTGACTACGATACTGAAAGCTGTGTAGATAGAAGAAAGGGCAGACCAAAAAACGGCTTTTCCAGTGATTCTTAAAACTGAGCATACTTCTCTGTCCATAGTGCACCAGTGATGAGGGGTTTTTAAATACGTGCCACAATATTCACTTGATTTTTTTTTTTTTTTTTTTTAAACTCTGCCTTTGTCAAATAGTCACAGCTGTAGCAGCATTTAAAGAGGCAGGCAACAAAGGCTTGGAGTGCACCACTTGCCAAAAGGAAAGGGCAGGCCTGCTATCTTCATGGAGCAAACTAAGCCTGGGTAGCTTGGATGTCGAAGAGGAAAGAACATGTCTTATGTCCAGTGCTTTAGTTCTCCTTCTTCTGCTAATTACTTTCTCAATACCAACATAAATTTGTCCCAGCATGGGATTGCACTGAAATGAAACTTTTCAGGTCACTGCATGGACTATCTTTTGATCCGTAGTGGTGTGGTGGGCAAGGGGTTTAGCCATGGCCGGTCTGGGTCCCAGGAGCAGTGTGTCAGGGGAAACTCAAGTGAGCTCTGCTTCTGAGGCAGATTTTGTGGCTTTTTCTGACCTTTGTGTTGCCCCGAAAGTATGCTACTAGATACCATACTTAACTACTGTAAAGCCATCTGGGGTTTCTGTCTGTGACACTGCTGCAGCCAGATCTGAATGCAGTGGGTATCCACAGACAAAAAACAATACAGCTTTTTCTGTGAAAGAAATAGAAGTCCACCCTGCAGATTGCTTTTCCCAGGTGGTATTAAAAGGAACACCACCAGATGGAGAGGCCTTGATACAAACACCCCTGATCTGTCTTTCAGTCTGTGTGAATCAAGGTGATGCAAAGCAGAGTGGGCAAAGGCATTTCTCTAGGGCATTGTCCCCACCCCGTGCGGAGGCGTGACCCCATCCCTGGTGTCCCTGTCATTGTTCTGGGTCCCTTCTGACTGTGAAACTGGATGTAGCTGGCAGAGGTCAGTCTTAGCAAACTGGCTGGTTTTTTCCACTTGCTGCAGAGGTAAATACAGCCTTTTCCTTTTTCTGGTCATGTTAAGGGCTTTCCTGTTATTGCAAGTATACCTGTCATGTCCTTTCAAACCAGTTCTTGCTGTGAGGCATCAATCTGTGCTATACACTGATGTCTTTAAGGGGGGGATTTCCAACTGCAATCTCATTTGTTCAGACAAATTGCTTGGATTTTACATCTGATTGGAAAGGCCACTTCCAGTAGAGAGTAAGGTTAAAACTGACACCCACACCTGTCCAGCCATAGCTTCTTAAGAAAATGTGCCCTTATCTTTCCTTCCATTTTCTCTCATAGAGGATTTTCTAAGAAGCTATTCACCCAGCTCCTTCTTTCTAAATCTATCAAGGAGAAAAGAGTTTTATATTTAAAGAAAACAAACAAAACAACCAAACCAAAACAAAAATATTACAACAAAAACCTCACAAGGCAAACTAAAAAAAAAAACAAAACACACACACAAGAAAAACACAGAGAACAAGATGTTAAACTATGCTGCTGTCTTCTGCGGTACATGGAAATCCAACACACTGATAGCTGCCAGCATTTTAACAAGAGCCTCCATGAAATGTTCCCATTTGCCTGTGATAAAATTCTGATAACCAAAAGTGTATGTGGGAGACTCAGGAATCTGTTAATTTTTCCTGTTTAAATAAAGCCGTGTTTGTAATTCAAAAGTATTGGGAGAGCCAATGAGCTTTGGCAAACAGTTTTGTTACTAAGTGCACTTACTGTAAATGTTTAGAAGTTGTATCTAGTACAATAAAGTATTTGGCATGTGTAATATGGAGTGTGGAAGAAATACCCTTTTTCGGGAGAGCTGGTATTTTTGGATGTGGAGGGGAATTTATCAAAAATTGTATCGAGGCACAGGCTTGTCTGTTCCAGGAGATAGCATAGGGCTAAAACACAGGGACAGCAAAGGGACAGGTTATTTCCAGTAAATCACTTAATCCATTCTGTTTGGGATTCTTGTATGCCCACCTTCCTTTCTTTGAAGTCCACGTTTGCACCATTTAACCTCAGTCTTCATCTTATTGCTATAGAGAAAACATTTCCTGCACAGAGAAAACAAACTTACTGCTTCTTTTCCCTCTTCCTATTCCTTCCTTTCTCCCTCTGCTTTCTTCCTTTTTCTTTTGCTCTTCACCTTCCTTTCCCTCTTTTTGTGCCTGGACATGTTTCTCGTACAGTGCGTCCCCAGTTTTGATTTAACCATAGAAAGTTAACTAAACCAAACCTGGTTGGCTTATGTATAGAAATGGATATGTCCCCACATAGATCTGCACAGCCATAGGAAGTGGGAAGAAGTGAAGTAAAACAATTCTTTCAGTGCTGTTTGAGTATAGTTCTTTAAGACTCTATTTTTCTGCTAAATCCTATTTCACCTTTTGAAGAAAAGAGGACTTATGTAAAGGGTTCATTAGCCCCCTGCCTTTTGTTAGAGAAGCCAATCACTTACCTACTGATGGAAGCCAAGAGTCTGCTTCAGCAAAATGACAGAAAAAGAAGTTGGTGTTCCTAATCACTCTAAGCATTATTAAGTACAAAAATAAAAATGAGTTCAAGTTTTTTCATCTCCCCAGATCCTGGTGATTCATGACTAATGCTTTGGTGCTGGGCTTTCCATGGCATGGCGTGTGTAATGTAAAGCAGCCCCACAGAGCTTGATTGCTGGACATAATGAGCAGAAAGCCAAAACACACAATTACAAAATAAATCACGTCTCATGAAAATGCACTGCAATACCTCTGGGATTTTCTGCTTAAGCCCTGGATCACCATTTGCTGGGAAAGCCAGACTGTTTATATGGCGATCTGTTAACATTAAATATACAACGCGTGCAGCGCCGCAGCTCGCAGCCTCAGCGCTCAGTAGGAGAGGCACAGAGCAGGAGCTCTGAGAGCAGAGAGCCAACACATTAGAGATCACTGTGCCCACAGCCTGCAGTGCACTTCCCTGCATCGCCTGGGCCAACACTCCCTTCCTGCTTTGAGCCTTTTTGTGCCCCTTCAGAAGAGGTGTGTCTGGGTGGGCAGCACTGCTGCTCATGAGCTGGACCCAGCAGGAGCAAATGCAAGTCAGCCTCCTTCATGTTTATCTAAAGCCCTTCTCCCCTGAACTGCTTAGGCTTCACACGGTTACAGATCTGCGGCTCCCTCCTCTAGTCCTTGCATGCCCAACCTCTTGCTGAACATTCTTGTCACCTCACAGAGTCCTTCCAGTTCCTCATTTGTGTAGCCTTTCTCCGTGCCTCCTCCAGAAAACCTAAACCATCTTTGTAGCAAGCTTCAAGGTGACAGTCAGGTGTTTTGCACCACAGGCAGTTCCTGTGTATTTCCCTGCAGGACACAGGGGAAATGGACTTAAAATCAGTATGCAACCTATCCCAAGTGATGTTCCCCAGGGCCCAGTTTTGGAGCCAGTTTGGTTTAATATCTTATCTATGATGTCTGAAGGGTGTCACTAGCCCTGGAGATACTTAAAAGATGTGTAGATGTGGCACTTAGGAGCTTGGATTTCTCCTGGGCCTCACAGTCATAGGTTAATGGTTATAGTCAATGGTCTTAAAGATCTTTTCTAACTTTTATAAGCAAACCATTCTATGATTCTATGGGAAATAAATAAATACAATATATAGAGAAAAAGGAAGTGAAAAATTTTGAGAAGTAAGGGACAATGCAGAAGGGACTCCCCTAGCTTCTGTGCAGAATTTGGTTTATAACCCTTTCAAAGGCTTTCTGGCAAGTTCAGGAAAGAATTCTTGGTTGTGGCTTTTGTTCAAGAGAAAAGAATAATGCCCCTTCCATGGCATTATTTTTTTTTATTTCTAATGAAAATCATTGTTGTTTTAGGTGTATCTAATTTATTAAGAGATCAAAAGGCCAGCTGAAACAAGGAGAAGCCTTCCCATTTGCCACCCACAGTGAGCACAAAATTAAACTGTTTTTAAATAAATGGTGTTTTACCACTCAAAAGATTGAAGGATGCTTCAAGGGTCACTGATACCGGTTGGGGTTTCTCTATTTCTCTATTTTTCCAAAGTTCATGATATCTGGATATTTTGCAGCTTATTCTGCCACAGATTTTTAAGTTTGTACATTCTTCTTGTCCTCAAGTGTCTCTTTGCAATCCTGTTTTTCAAAATATGTAAACACTCCTTAGGTCAAGGGAGTTACTCAAAAATGTGCCTGATTTGAGCTACTCCAGCTGCTACTGCCTTCCAGACCCCTCTCCTGTCTGATCACAGTGATGTCTGATTTTGAGCCACAAATATATGCTAACGAGTGACAATTATTTTGTTTATAAATTCTTGTGTCAGGGAAAATGTCAGTATTGTATATGTCTCTACAGCTAATGCAATGGTCTTCAGGCAAACTGGCTGCCCATATGGTGTTTCTTAAAGAGACTCATCAGGAAAACAGACTTTCCTGAGCTGGACTGGGTTAAGGGTTTGAAAAAGGTGACAGACCTTTCTTTTATTTTTGAAACATCATTCCTACATCTTTGCATGAACATGCTTAGAGGTGAGCTGTTGTTTAGTCTTGAGATCATCTGTCCTTTTTCCTGCTGTTCAGACATATGGACACTCCCATTTGTGCTCCTGAAAAAGCCCTCATATTTTCTATAAAGTGGAAAACCTGTTTTTCAGTCCACATGCGTAAAAGGACAAGACATCCACACCTGATCTACCAAAGAGAGTGCACAGGAGAGTGGGAACTGTGGGACCTTGACTGTCAGACCTCTTTTCTTGACAGCTGGACACATGCACAGTCTGTGTTTTGATATCTGTTTTGGTCTGGGAACACCAGACATGTTTAATGTCTTATTCTAAGGGCACACATAAAACACAGTCATGACACAGGCAATGATTTTGCTTCGCCAAACTCCATGAAAACTTGCAGGATTGGAAAACTTCCACTTGAGGGGTGTATTTTTGGATTTCTATTTTTTACTTTGTGCAGAAAACTGGAAAACAGTGGGCAGCATTACTTTTTTTTTTTTTTTTTTTTTGTGGTAAGCAGAACATACCCTGAATCTAAGGAAGAGTTCCAAAATCCTGGGAAAGCACAAAGAACAAGACTAAAGGGAGAAAGTACTTTTTTTTTTTAATAGCAATCCATAGATGACAACTTCCTTTTTCGAACAAACCATGTTTAACCTAGCTGCTGTAGGAAGACTACTGTGCTTGAAAACTGCTGCCAGCTTCTGAACCTGACCTGCACCCTGTGAGCTCAGGGAAGGTGGAGCAGTCAGGGAGGTTTTGTTCATCCTCCTGCCATGACTTCATGGTGTAGAGGGCAGCAGGGGCCAAAGGGGCTATTCAGGGGGTGTCACTTGTCTCTCTGTGGTGTGAAGTCAGCCCAGGTGTGCACAGCTGTGCCAGGGCAGCCCCACCAGGAGCAGCAGCCACAACTGAGCCACAGGGCCACGTTGCAAGCGGGACATGGCAAAAAATGTTTGCAAGTAATGATATGAAATAGAGACAAGCTGCACTACCCTCTTGTCTGCCTCTAGCACTTTACAGTGCTGGAAGAGGTGGAATCTCTGTGGGGTTATAGCAGAACACCACTAAATTGAGATTGAAGGAACTATATGGTTATAATGAACCCATAAAATGGATTGTAAGGATTCAAGACCTGGCCCAGAGAGCAAGAATATAAATGTTGTCTGGGATAAGGCTTGTTGTTAGGAGGTATCACAGTGCTCCACAGTGAACTCGGGATGGGGTCCTCTGCGCTGTCCTTAAATCATGCTCCATGGCTATAACTCAACCAAAAAGGAAAGGTAAAATAACATATATGGCTTTGAAAACAGGAGAGGGTCCTTCCAGGTGTGGTTAAAAATAGCAGCCTGCTGGCCCCTCTGCCTCTTCAGTGAGTGCTGAACAGCAGACAACTCTGGCTTGCATTGCCTGGCCCAAAGGCTGCGCTGTGGCAGCAGAATCCATCCCACAGTGGGTACTACCATCAGGATGCATACATCTTGCACACAGAAGCAAGGTATGGGAGTTTCTTTCCGTCTAGCATTTGAATAGCATTTTAAAAGTTTCTTGCAACACGGTAACAGGCACGGTAAACATTTTATTCATTAGTGAGCACCAGGCAGTGATGAAAGAAAAAACATCTAAGTCATCTATGCAAAATTCAAGTTCTTGATTTTCTACTCACATTCTAATGAACAGTGGTATAAAAGGACGTCTTTATAACATTGTTGCGTTTTTTATTGATGTCTGTGCTCTGTTCTTTTACTTGCAAGGCTAGCATTTTCAAAAAGCATTTGCATAGCTGAAGAAGCATCAAGTTTTATTAGAGTAATTTGGCTCTTAAAAAGTCAAAAACAGTTTTCTTCACAAGTGCCTTAAATATGCACAAAGATGGCTGCATTCATTTTACTGAGTTGGATGGAAAAGACACAACTCAGCCTGTGTCAAGATATCTGTGTTAGTCTCCTCTTGCTTGTGCCAGTCCAGGTTAATCTGGTTCAGGAACTAAAAGAAACTGCACTAGTAAAAGGCACCTTTGTTCCAGTGTCTTGTATTTCTATCTGAAGGTACAAGCATTGAAGGAAAAACATCACATCCAGTCCAACATGTGCCAGTGAAATTTTTCTGGTGTAAGCCGTGGACTCCTAAGTAGCTCAGACACTTTTGAAAATATTGCTCTTCATCCAAATAAAGTAATAGAGCGGCCAATATTCAGAGTAAGTGGCTTTACTAGTAATGTTGCTTAAAGCAACCTCCCACATGCTTCACCTTCAGTGAGTAACTCCATAACTGAAACGTCTGGGGATGGTCCAAACAAAACAGTGTGTTTTCCATTAAGAGTGGAAAAAAAAAAGATTACACAGCGTATAAATTTACAATGAAGCCATGTTGTTTGCTATGAACTAGCAGTGACATACACGTGATTTTAGTAAGAAACCCCATAATTTCATTAGTTAACACTGTGTGCAAGTCAAGCATACAATGAAAACCAAAGCAGATCCAGTCATTCATCAAAGAATCATCCATCAATAAGGTTCCTGAGCCTTTGCAATTCCACCACCGGTCTGGGTGGGCTTCTGCCTCCTCCTTGTCCTTCTTCCCTAATCATGCCCAGCCCATTCATGGCTGGATTTGCCCCCACAGTCAGCAGTGGAGCACTGTGCTGAGGAGGGCTGTAGCTCTGGTCCCAGCGCTTGCCCCTCTCCTGGGGCCCAGTGCTGATGCACGAGGCTATCACATGATAGGATACAGCAGTCCAGACACTGTGCCACCCCGTGCCTTCCCTGCTGATCTGCCTCTAATCCAGACACCCAGGACGTAGTCAACAAATGCAAGGAATAATCAAAAGAAAATGGAAATACAGCCAGATGAATAAAATGTTGTGCCAAGAATCTGAACACTTTTAAATTATACCTAGCTCTGGCACACATTATATACAACTAGGCAATTAGCCCTCAGTGTTTAAGTTTTCCTTTTCAGTAAGGGGTGTTAGGTTTATGCCCTCTGCTCACTTTTCACCATGAGTTCTACAGTATGGGAAATACCTCTTTGTAATGCTTTTTACAGAACCCAGAGCAATAAATGAATGTGTTCATGGGAGAACGTTTCCAACAGCGAATGAGACCATTTCTACATCAAGACTCAAGTCACTCTGTTAAACAACTCTGTCACCCAGCTGACTCACTGTCAACTCGGGTGTGAGCTGGTTGGTAATCTTTTTACCTCATTCTTGGAGGACAGTTTGGACAAGAAAGAGAGAATTACATAAGAATGCAGTTGGACTCCAAAAAGCAGTAATGAAGGAAAAAAGCAAAATGTATGTTCAGGGATTATAAACTAAAAGGAGAATAGTAGAAAAAAATAATGGATTAAATGTAAAGGTGGAAAACTCCTTGTGATTAAGCTTTCCTGAACCACAGACAGAAAACTAATCAGCTGCTAAGCTTGATTTTCTTCAGGCCTGGAAATGAGGAAGTCATCAAAGGACCTGCTGAAAAGTAGGATGCTGAAGTAGAGTCCATCAGGAAATGGCTGTGTCTCCTGAAAACCTGGAAGGGTTGAGTTAGTCAGCGGGTTTATCATTTAAACAAAGCCAGACTTACAGCTGCTGAGGAGAGTTATGGAAAATCAATGGGACCACGTATGCCTGTGGAGTGGTGTTGAATGGGAGCTTGTAGTGTATGGGAGGAGAGAAATAAAGGAATGGGCTTTGCCTGAAAAACAGGGAGCAGAGACATTCAGCTCCAAACTATTACTAAAGCACAGCATCATTTGTAAAAGCAGACATAGGTAACAAGAGATCCATTATGGAGGATCTTGTCTGGAACCTACAGCATCAAACTCACTAGTGGGTGAGATGGCTGCTGGATGGGAGATATGAATCCACAACACTGTGAAAAAACATGACCTAAATTTTCCCTGGTTTTCTCCGCTGGGGTTATGGTCCCTTCCGGCATGGTGATTCCCCAGGGGCAACCAAGAATTTTTATTCATAAATACTAAGATGATATGGGAAAAAAATGGTCTCTGGTGACCATGTCAAACTGACCCACTGTGTGCCAGCTGCAAGCTCACTGGGACTGATTTCCACCACTCTCTTTGTGGGATGGAGGCCAAGTCATCCAGCTGCCAGCCCCAGCTTCCTGTTGTGTTTAGTTCAGTTGGACTTATTTCTTTCCTCCCCTTTGTGATGGCTGGAAATGTGTTCTTTGCTTCCCACACCAAAGCCAAGGCCGTGGCCACAGCTATGTTCTGCTAAAACAAGCAACCTGACCCTCTCCTGCTGAATTTTGTAAGAATTAAGTTCAGAAGGAAGGTAGTACAGTTGCCTAAAATAAGCCCCATGATAGAGTGCTTATGTCTCTCTGTAGAGACAGACCAAAAGCAGAAAGGATTTTCCCCTGCAAGTGCAAACATAACTGAATGTGAATGAGGCATCCAAGACAGACAAGGTTGATGCTATTGGAAGGGATTTCCTGCTAGCATAACTGAAATTATGAAATTCTCGTGGTCTTAGGACACTTGAAAGCCTTCTCATTTAAATTGTTTTGCAAGATCATTGAATTCAGAGGTCTGCTACCTTCTCCCAGGACACTAAAAGTGATGCAAGAAAAGACTCGCTGACTTCAGGGACTTTTGGGTGAGAATATCCCTGCTGTGGCAGGAAGCAGGAGTCTCACCAATGGTTCCAGGGGCTGAAGCTAGCACAGTTTCCCATACTGCACAGCAGCAAGCATCTGTATGGGATGTTTGGGATGCTCCGGATGTCAGTGCTCACTCAGTCCTTGGACATCTCCCTAGAAGCAGAAAACAAGGTGCTACACCAGGGGTTTAACCGGAATACACGATACCAACCATTCTATTTTATTAGCACATTTGTCTATTAGGTAAAACAAATACTATACAGGTAGGCCAGTGACCCTTTTTAGGAAGAAAAATAGTATTCCTTTTTTAAGAATTCTCCATCAAATTTGCTGCAATGTTCAGTGCACAGGTGGGAACTACTTCATCAATAAGGTCATTAACTTGTTTGCACAGTTTTGCAGATGGCATACCCTGGAAAAATCAATTGTCACAGATTTGTATTCCTACTATAATAGGTCTTTTAAGCTGTCTGCAGAACCACATGAGATGAAATACAGGAAGTGGTGTTACTATCTACCACACAGTCATGGTCTTGTCTCATTTCTCTGGAAATGCCAGATGATCCTATTGCAATCAGAAAACCAAATCCAGGTGTATATCTCTAAGACCAAGATCAAAACCTGGGGACTGCCTTCCACACTTTTTAAAGTAGGAGTTATACCTCTCTTTGACATAATCTCTTAAAACTCATGAAAATAAAAACAAAGGCCAAAGTCCATACAAATATTCAAGACAAGGGCAAAGTTTCCCTGTACCAAGGACTGATACGAAGACTCTGAGCAGTCTCTGTGACAGCAAGTGATCAGGCTGTGCAAGGCACAAGCATGGCTATGGGTCACTCATAGTAGTTGGATGAGTGTTAGCCTGTATCCTGGATTTCCCACTGTCCTGATCATTATCCCCATAATATTTGGGGGGTTTTTTAAAGATAAAGATGAAGTCTGTAGTTTGAAATAATACCAATGCAATGGCTGAGATTTCCAAAGAAAACCTTTCCACATTATTTTGATAGAGTTAGTTCTAGCCTTGTCACCACCAGTGAGAATCTTAAACAAACAGTGCAAATGTGTTTCAGAGAAACATTTCCACCCTACTTCACAACCTCCGACTGCCGCTACAAATTGTGAGCCATTCATAGCATACATATTTTGAAGACTTTTCAGAGTCAGGAGTGGTTGTCGAAAAACTGGAGCTCTGAAGTCAGGTAGTGATCAACATCCGGAGGGGATAATGCCAGCTCCCTGGTACGTTATCCTCTTTGGGGGGAAAGCATGTGTTTGGAGACCCAGTAACATGGTGGCACCCTTGGCAAGAGACAGAGGCACTGTCGATATTATCAAAGGTAGGTTTCAGAGTAAGTGGAACAACCTGCTTTTCCTGTAGCTGTTCTTATATATTGTAGACATTTAAAACCTTGTGTTCATAGAACCTGACTATAGAAATGTATTTACTTTTCAGTTTTTCAAAGGTCTTTGTCTACCCATTGTTCTAGAAATTTAAAAAATACCCAAGGATAACACTATTTACCATTTTTGTTTGATATTCACTGTTTTTATCTGCTATAGTCAGATAGCCACCTACAATAAATTCTGCAATTGTGCACAGTGATTTTCTTTAAGGTATTTATTATTCAGCAAATAAGTTGGCATCCAAATGTAAACTGAAAAGAAGGACACCCAGAAATACAGGTGCAGTGTTTGGCATAGAAGTTCCTTCTTCAGCTCAGTTTGATCATGTGGTGAGCTGTTCCCAGGAGGCATTTCCAAAGTTTGTCCATCTGCTGAGGGGCGACTCTCTCCCTCGTGAGAATCCTCACTGTGTTGAGATGTTTATTATAAACAGAGGTCATGGGGTGGTGTGGAGAGAGGAAAGCTTAGGGAAAGTGTAGGAGACTGGGTGAAGGATACTTTTCATGTATGCTTTATTGGCCAAAAGGATGATATTAATCAGCTGAAGAATGCTCACAGCTTCAGGCATAAAGATGGGCCATCTTTAGAAAATACCTAAAATTTCTGGCCTCCAAGAATTATTTGTGGGATTTAGAAGGCTGGTTCCAGTACATCACCAATCCTTGCAAATCCCAGAATGTGCCTCTCCCATCTCCAGCTGGAGAAGAAGGGCTGAGGAGCCAGAGCTGCTCTGTAATGACTTCAGCAAACTCTGCAGTAAAAAACAGCAAACTCTGACAGAGTAAACAGAAATAATGCAGTTGAATGAGAACAGGCTGCTGGAGGTCTTTCCAAAAATGATCCATCATACATTAGCACAGACATGTCAGGAGCACTGAGTGCATTTCCTATTATTTTGTGAATGAGCACTCATAGTTGTTGTGGTAAGAGAACTTAGCTGAATGATGACTCTACAGAAGGGATGTCACAACAACATTCACAGTATGGAGAGGTGTTAACAGCAGGAAGGGAGAAATTATTGGAAAAAGGAAGTGTGGGACCTATAAAGAGGAAATGGAAACTGAAAGCACAGCCTGCATAGATGGCGGCTTTTCTCTCTGACCCAGGCAGTGGTGTCACTACAAAGCAGTTTGAGAACTACTGCTTTGGATATTCCAATCCAGTGCACACAGTTTTCACCCAGGAAAATGTCTCTTTCATGTAGTTGTTTAAAACAAATTCCTCATGATTTCAAAGGTGCCTTTTTCCATAAGATATGGCACTACCCTCTTTCTGAAATTGGTGCTAGAATGCCGCTACAGGTAAGGAAAACAGCAAAATCAGTACAACGAATTTGTTTGTTTAGAGTATCATTCATCAACTACCATGGGATGGAAATAGCTTTCAACCCATATGCTGACACAAACAAAACACCAGTGGCCAGGAAATGCTTGTGAACCACACTGAAATCTGAGCTACCAGCAGACCTGAGAGAGGGAAAGGCAGGCAGGCATCTGTCCTGAGAGGAAAGAAGAAACATTGATGAAGCAAGTAGAAAATGTCACCATGTTCCACCAAGCAGTCCTTGCATGCCAGAGGGCCTCAAAGCACTTCACAGAACATCTGTATTGATGCCAGCCCCCCAGGATGACTGTGGACATTGGGAGAAACAGATCAAACCTTGTGGGTTGGCACAGGAGGATTTCTTCATCCACAGCTGTCATCTCTCTGTGGTGAAATGGGAATATGGAAATCCATTGACATTGCATACCTTAGCTCTGCTTCCAGAACAGGCAGATTAATCATCTAGTCTGTCTTCTAAATTATCTTAAAGTGAATCAAAACATGTGCTCCTGAAGAAACTGCACAAAACACCATAGGCGTGTGAGCTGCACTGTAAAAAACTATCCCAGTATTTGGGGCTGCTCATATTGACAAGTCTCTTCCTGCAGCTGGAAAATATATATTTCAGCAATGTGGTGGCCAAGGGATTAGGGGAAATTCTTGTGGGATGGATTCTTGCAAGAAAAGGTGTTATTAAGAGACCTTTCTCCTATAAAAGTCTAGAGGTGGTCTGGAAAAATCTAACTGTCTGTAATAACTTCAGGCTGCTAAAACTTAGTTTGACCACTGCAAAAGCAAAGTGTCTTCCTTAAAAACAAAGAAGAATTAATTCCTCACTTTCCACCAGCTGGAGATATTTGTTGCTTCCACTCTATTGCCAGATACCAGGGCTCTTCCCTCTTTACCTTTCCATCTCTTCATTATTCTTTGTCCATGCTCATCTTCCAAGTGCTTCCTGACTCAGCGATGCTCTGCCAGTCAGTTCTACTCCATGTTTATTACTTGCTTTGACCAGAGGTCCTTGAGTTTACTTTCCATTAGAAAATTTCTTTTATTTTTGGGTCATACTATCTGCAAGAGCAGAACCTGAAGATGAACTCAATCTTTCTATCTTTTCAGAAGTTTCATTTAGGGTACACATTTCTCTGATTTGAGCTCAACTCTTAGTCTAGTGAGAAAACTTCTCATCTGTCCCTCTGGCTGGCCCAAGCACAATTCTTCAGGAATATTCAATCTCACAATTCCTTTATGTCCAAGTGCTGTAAGAAGAGCAGAAGCAGTTTACACAATCTAGGAAAAAACACAGCTCCAGAAGGTGGTCTTCCAATGGCAGATCTCAACAAATTAGCTGCACTTGTCTGTCTGAAAATATGCTTATATTGCTACCTTACTCTCTCCTCTCTCTCTCCCTGGCCTCTTGTTTCCCCCATATGTTGCATGTTTTCATAAATATAGGAGAAAACTATTTTATTTCCTGAATGCTTCTGCATCACCCAGCACCATAAGGTCCTAACTTTACAGAGAGTCCTCGGATACCACCAAGACTTTTGCAGCAAATTTAGACCCCTTAAGTTAGGGTCAAAGGATATGTTTTGAGGATTTGTACCAGTGAGAAGAAATAAAAGGTTTGGCATTTTACAGGTGCAATGATTATTGCAAAATTATGCTGGTTTTTATCCTAAATGAGCCCGCGCTACAAAAAGAAGTATCTGTGAGGCTCTTTTCTGCCTATCCTTGCAGGTTAACGCAAGAGAAAATTTGTGCTGTCACAGAAATCGCATGCTAAACTCATAAGCTGCATATTTGGTGGTGTGGAGTGTCACATGTCAGATCCTGTCTCACTCTGTTGCTAAGCCCTTTAAAATGCTTTCGAACAAATAGACGGCTACTCCTCCAAGGACTCTGATTCAATTATAAAACTGTCTTTTGGATCAGCAAAGATATGAATCAGGCAAGATGTTTTCTGATGCTTTCTGGATTCCACAGTTTGAAATAACCTTGCTGGAGAAAACCAAGTTGTGACTTTGGGGAACAGTTAACATGATATTGGAAAGATACAGGACAGATTTGCATTTCCTGGCCATTTTTTCCCCTTTTCTCACAGTACTTTGTTTTCTTTTTTTGTATGTGTTAGAATTTCTCCCTTTTGTATTGCATAAGCATTTCTCTTCTGTAGATGTACGCTACTAACAAAGATGCTGCAGCAGGAATAAAAATAGATGCATAAATGGTAATATAAATACCTCCCCATTTAATAGACTTATTGATCTGTGACCACCAATTGTACTGATTTTAGTGGGACTGAAAGAATAGTTAACTGTGACCTGGGCAAGGAGTCTCAGCTTGTCCCTCTTGCAGGTATGGGGTCTCTCCTGTAGTCACAGGAAGAAGATGAGTGTCTGTGTGCACACAGACACTGTTCAAATTATAGGGAAAGTCTGAGGATTATTTAATACAACTCTTTCAAGACTATTCCCAGCCCAATTCCTATCAGCAGTCTGGTTAAAAAATCAAAATTCTTTGAGCTGGCAACTGTTTTCCATGAAGCTGTCCTGGGATGAATTTTTGGCTAGTCACAGAGGCCTTTTAGTAAGAAATAAATTTTCTGAGCAAAGAACTAGTATGGGGATTTTATCATGTTTCAGTGGTGCAACTATATGCAAAGATGAAAAATTATTCCCAAAGCAACTCTAAAGGGAAAAAAATAAAATTACCTCATGCCAAATCTCTCCTTGCAGTCACATGCCTTGAAATTAAAACAATAGGAAATCATTAGCAGGTTTGGTAATAACTCCCACTACTTCTAATGAAGAACTGCTGCAGAGCTACAATCACAATTCTTATTATTCAGCACAGCCCCACCTCAGTTTCTGAAACCTAAAGTTTTATCCTGAAGAAGATTACTGGAAAAGTAAGTCATCCTAGTAGCATAGATCTATTCTACATGACTCGAATATCCACCCACCAGACAGGAAAGGCATCATGCACTGCAGAGCAACTTCAGTTATAACGTGGATGGAAATTATATTGGAAAAGATTTATAATAGGTTAATGCAAGATTTCAAATGTTTCGTGTTTAATGTGTGTCATGAAGGATTTCAAGTAACTCTGAAATAAGTAAAGGCTAGAGGTAAGTCATTGCCCTTTGGACTCCTTAAAAATTATTGCCAGTCACTAAGGCAATCTATTAAGCACCTATTAATAAACTTTTTTAAGCCATTTTTATAAAGCGTCTGAGAAAACTATGATCTGTGTTTAATTTCTAACCCTTCTTCATCTACAAAAGTCCCTGTTTTGCAACAAATGATCGCCGCCTCTACTTCACAGGAGCTTGTGACATGATTCACTGATTTCAAAGGAGATGTTCTGCAAGTACAGCTTACACTGATCAAATAAGGCAGAATCGATCTCACACCCCGTGTTATTCTAACAGTGGAATTTTTTTTCCATAAAGAAGAAGAAACATGGCTGCAGATTCATGGAGAGATAGCAAGTATGAGATGTTTTCAGACAGTTGCAATGCAGAAGTCAGAGCCAGGATGGGTGAGGCCCTGTATCTGCCAGGCACATAGGAGCAGCAGATAAGACACTCCTCCAGATGACAAAACCACTTGTCCTGGCCCTGGAATATGCATCTGTACTCTGACTAACTTGTTAAACTTACCCTGCCTTGTCGTTACTGTTCTGCAGTAAAGTAAAAACCGCCTGTTTGCTTTCACAGAAGGAAAGAGCATAAAAGGCAACAAGACAGTTTAAATAGCTTGGCTCACAAAGCTAGGAAAAACCCCATCATACAATTAGAAAGTCAGATTTTCTGCACGCCAGTTCAGATTATTAGAAAACATTCTGTGGAAACCTCATGAAGAGTTGTTTGGGGGTAAACTACTTTCCACTTTTTTCTTTGTATAGCTGAATGGAGTTTTTAAGGACTAACCATCTTGAATGAGCACAGCAGAGTACTAAGGACTCAGCTGGCAAGGGAGGACCTTCAGAGACTCACTTGGGACAGGGAGAGGTCAATAGCAAACGTTGGCACAAGTGCTGAAACTTGGAAGAAGAGGTGTGCTTGGTGCTCTTAGGGAAACATGAAAGGGAAGGTTTTATCCTCTGTCTTGCCTTGTGTTCAGCTGCAGGGTAAAGAGTGGAGCACCTGTTTTACTATATTGTTTTTTCTCAGCTAAAATTTTCCTTGAGAAAGGTGTTGTGTTTTCTTCCCTTTGTGTTTCCTTCTCCTTTAGATACAGTCCCCTGAAAAAAGCCCAGGAGTACTGTGTGGGTGCATGGCTATGGAGTGGTCCTGCACAGCATGGTTTTTCTCTAGTTTCACATGTTTTTTCTGCTTTTCTTTCATCTGCGTCCCCTCTCTGCTCACAGACCCCTCCACTGTGTGTCACTCATGATCCATAGCTGGGCCATCTGTACATAGAGACCTTGAAAAATGAGCCTCTGATGTGCTGGCTTCACATTGTCCCTGCCACTTCCCACAGCCCCACCTGGTCACATATCACCCTATATTCTTCATGGGCTGTTAATGGATCAGCACCTGGAAATCATGGGGATATGACACCACACTGGATTTTGCTGTTTTGGTTTCATTTGGGTTTTTTTTGGTTTTTGTGAGTTAAATTTTTCTTAGTATAGTATTTTAGGGCTTGGAGAACTCAGAAATAGTATAGCCTTCTCCCTTTTCTCCTTTCCCCAGAGATGCTGTTCCATCCACATTAGCAGGAAATGATGCAGGTTGCTGTGATGTATGTCTTGAGAAAGCTGATATTTTGCCAACAAGCCACTTTCTAAATCTTTTGGGTGGAGATCTAGCTTGCACCACAATTAAATGCCATGTATTATCATGTTTCCTCTTGCTGTCAGAAACTGAACTGCACCCGCAAAAGCAAAAGGAACCCTGAAGAGGACCTTGAAGAGGAGTAAAAAAAACTTCTTACAAAAAAAAAAGGCCAAAAAGCACAAAGCAGCAGGCTGCCCAGGGTAGATTATCCAGCCCTTGCATGTGATCTACTTGTAATAAAATAATAGAAATCCTGAGCCCAGTGCCCAGTGGAACAGGACAGCCCTGGTATTTACCCTTTCAGAGCCTTTTTGTTCCATGTATTTTCAATTGTTGCCTCTCTTTGCTTTTATCTCTGAATTTCACTTTTCTCCTCTTTTTTTTCATTTTTGCTTTGTGCAGGAGAAGCACAGTACAAAGCAAAGGGAGTAGAAGAGTGGCTGTGATTCATTTCCATGAAGACTTGGTGCAATGCAGACAGGTGGCAATAAAGCTGCTGGCTTTCATGAAGGAAGATATGTGTACCTTTTTCTTTTTTTTTTTTTTTTGCCTTTGAAAACATATGGTGAGTGCCTGCATGAAGTTTGCCAGTTCTGAGTTTTCTCAAGGTGTTTAATACATTAATTTGATTATTTTGCAACACAGTCTTCAAAAACTGTCCCTGGTTGGCTTATCTTTTAAGTCAGACCATCTGGATAAAGACGTCTGCTAGTTTTGTCACTGTAAGACCGCAGGGATACACTTGTTAATTGGATCATTGAATTATGTTGGCCTCAGGCAAGAGGCGGAGAAGAGAAAAAAGAAGATATTAATTTGGTAAGTGCACACAGACTTTCCATTTTCCATTTTCACCAGGAACTTATCCTGTTACTTTTCACCTCTCGTGGCACTCCTGCCATGAAGTTACCTGTTTGCACTTGAAAAATATTAGACACTTTTTTCTAGTTGGCAACAAGTTTGGGCCCAAAGACCTTAAAATCAAGTCTTGACCAGTGCCTTTTGTTGAAATAAGGACCTTTCTGGCACTGAACTAAGATTTTCAGCATCTCCAGATCGTCATTACATTCAGGATAAAAAATTGTTTCTTTTTTATTATTATTTTTTAATCAATGGAATGAAATAAACTGAAACAGTAGGTCTCTGTGATATTCCTAGCTTGCATGAAGCCAAAAATGACGCACATATCAGAGATCAAGCACACTCTTTTCTGTACCATTCTGGAGAGAAAAAATTTCACCCCCGCAGGGTTTTCTGCAGTAGCCCTAAGGACTTCTTTCATACTTTCTGCTTTTTACTTTTGTTTCATTTTAACACAATCATGCTATGTAAATCCAGCAATTCAGGTTGCGTTTGAGCATGTGGCCTTGTTACACATTTTTAAATCATGTATAATATTAAATGTTGACATTAACTTAATATAATTTCTGATTCACTTAATCATCTGATAAGAAAATAAATGCATACATAAGTGCTTTTTCTGTTCTGTCACAAAGTAGTTATGTCACCTCTTTTTTTGGATCTTTGTCAGCCTTCAGCATTTTGTAATTTCATCTGGATGGCTGTTTGACATAATTATTTGACATTATTCTTCATGTGCAATGAATTATTGTGTAACAGTATTCTCAAACCATGAGATCAACTGAGGGAATATATGGAGACATTAAAAATCTGTGGTGTGAAACTCGGCATTAAAACCATATGGTGTACAGCAACTTCTCTGGCTATGTCAGAGGTTTGATGGGGAGCACAACCTCTGAGCAACAAAGACCATGCTTGTTATATATTGTTTGAAGACCTGTGAATGAGTACATTGCTTTGGAACCACAACTTAGCAATAGCTGTAGAATCAAATATCCAAAAGTTGTGGCATTGCATTAGAAGCTATTTATCGTTTAAAACAATGCCTTTAGGGCAGTTTTGCTTGTTCCTCCTCTAGAATTTTTCTGGCATATTCCTGTCAGCTACAGAAAGGTTCAGAGCATATGTCCAGACTCAGACTTGAAACCAGCATTTGCAGAATTTGTAATCTGAAATGGAATAAACTGGGATGCTTGTGTTTGAAACTAGATGGGGAGATTACTTTTTTGTTACTCTTGAACCTGCTTTTTGCCCTACACCAATTAATCCCTGATCATTCAGGTCACCCGTAGCCTGCAAAGAACTGAATGGCCAGGTTTCGCAAGCTGCCTTAAAAGGCTCAGTCTGTGGTTTTAAACTGACTTCTTTGCACTTTGCTGCATCAATGGCACCTCTGTGGTAGTCTACAGTGTCAGACAGAAGTCTCCCTGACCCAACTCAAGCCTTTGCAGACTTGTTTGTGGACAGACTATCTTTGCCTTCATATTGGGGGGATTTGCAATGGAGTAGCAGAGAGCTTTCCTAAAGTACTGGCTTGGCCAGTCTCTACAGTTTGCAGAGGGGGCATTTACTACTTATTTTCTTAAGGTAATAGCAACAAAGCTTTGAAGTTTGTAGCTTGTAGCATCGCCAAAGTTTCCCCTCCTGTCTTTGGAGGCATGCCCATAATTTGCAGTAGTGTGTGGTCCAGAACACTGTGAGAGGTGAAGAGGTGTCTACAACTTCTGTAGAATATTTTCTGACCTCTGGTCTCAGAGAATGCTTTCTTCAGGACCTTGATACTAAAGCACTAACAATACAGGAGTGGATAATCTGAAGGAAACTCTTGTTTGGAATGGAGGCTGCTTACTTATTGTTGCCCCTTGGGATTTATTTTGGCTCAGCTCAAGTTCAATCCTCCAAAGTCCTGAACATCTGCCAGGGATTTGGCCTTGTTTTGTTTTCAACTGACCACAGTGTTTTATGGAACTCCTGGAAAATTCACCCCAGCAATGTTGTTTAATTGTTTATTGGTAAGTTTCCCTTGGCTAGGGAGCTGAGGAACAGAGGGCACCCAGAGCTGCAAACATGAACACCTCCACAGCCAAAGCTCGGTAACAGCTTCCATCTCCTACGGCATGAAACACATATGTGTTCCCCTCTGGGAGATGTACTTCCTCTGCTCAAAAGACATTGCCCCATTGTTTGAGGCGGGTAATGTCACAAAGGCTGTGACCCTTCTCTTGCATGACAGCCACCACTTGGCCACAGACAGGACCTGCTGAACAAGGACTGCAAGACCTTGTTCTTCTCGCAGTGCTGGCTGCAGGACCTCCAGTGATTTATGTGCTGGACAACCAAAGGCACCTTTTTTGCACTGAATAATGCAGGAAGATCACGTCTTCAGGGGAGAGTTTCTTTCCCAACAGTTGCAGGACCTCAGCCAGAAATTTTTGTGGCATCTTCACTGAAAAAAAAGGAGTTGGAAAGAACTTGACCAGGTACATGTGAATGAAAGGGCAGGCAGGGTGCATGTATATTCCTGAGGTTTTGCCTGCTGACAAAGTGGGAGACTTTATAAATTACATACACACAGATGATGACCTGTAATGAAAACATTTCAGAAACCCATCGCATGCCTCATTTCTAAAAACAATCCTACAATGCCTCTACATTCTGCAGATTTAATTAGGAGAAGAGCACTGGCTGAAGACCAGTTTATTCTGTTTTGGGAAATCAGTGCACATTACTGATGCAGAATGAAGACATGAGGCTTGAGTGACACCAAGTTGTCCTCTAAGGACCCTTACCTCTACCCATTCCTTCTTAAGTTCTTTAATAAAAAGTAACCTGTTACCAACACAGCCTTAAATAGAATATATCAACACCTGACACTTGCTATGTCCTGTAGAAGTTTTACATTCCCCTTACAGCATGCAATCCTCCTCCTGACAATTGGGCAAGGAAGCATTTGCAAAGTCCAGGGATGTAATACCACCAAGAGGTTCATGGACCTACAGCTTTGCTGAGGAAAAAGAAGAAGATCGGCAAAGGATATGCAAAAAGGATACAAAAAGGCTTCCTGGGAGTTTTTGGGAACCACATGGGCAGAGAGCCACATCTCAACTCCCATTTTGTATTAGAGAAAAGAGCTTGACCCCTTACATACAGAGAGATTCCCGTGGGGTAATTGAGCAAATTCCTAGCTCTGCAAAAGCCTGTGGGGTAAGACTTGCCAGCTTCCCAAGTACTGGGGTGTCACAGCAGCCCCTGCAAAGTCAGCTTCTACCATGAGGTAAGGGTCTGTACTGCTCCAGCAAAGCACATGGTTAAAATTAAACATGCACTTATTTGTTTTGCTGAGTAGGGGAAAGGAGTAGAATTGAGGCCAGTTATGAGGAAAAGGTGATATTTTGAAGTATAATATAAAGGCAGAGTTAAGTCATTGAGTTATATACTTTTTGCAGCCTGTCAGAAAAGCACTTAGAGAAATTATTTTCTGTGTCTTGAAGAAAGTGCATATCTTGCTTACAGATACTTCTTATTTTTGCAAAATTTCTGTTGCATTCACTGTGGCTTTTCCTCAGACATCTACTTTTATCCTTCACATGTGGTTTGATATTCCTCTGCCACTGCAAGAATTCTGCAAATTAAGTACATTCTGTTAAGTACATCCAGAAGAAAATCCTACAATGTCTCTACTTCAGACTGAGTCCCACTCAAGCTGGTGGTATTTTTTTCTTCTGTTCCTCAGCAAAGAAAGAGTAGCAGTCTAGTGAGTCCTTTCATACTGTGGAATTGATTTTTGCAAAACATTTCAGGGTTTTTTATCAAAACAATTTTCCATTATTTGTTCCACTTGTAAATTTATCCAAAATCTGTTCTCAAATTTGTTGTCTCAGTCCCCCACCATTTGTAATTTATAGTATAAGGCAAAGGAAGAGATGTAAAAAGAACTTGCTGGAGTCTGTTTAATTACTCAGCATATTCATGGAACCTCCTGACCACACATAGAACAGTCATGAGTAGTCTCTATAATTTATCACAAGATCAGAGTATGCAGAGTGTGCACACAGCTTTGAAACTGAAGATTTCAGGGGAGATGCCAGAGACTGTCATGCTCTCAGGACTCACATCCAGGCCGGAGGGTTTGATACCATGGGAGATAGGGTACTGCACACCATTACTTCACCTGTGTTATGAATTGGTCCTGCAAATGTTCACCTCTGCAGCATCTGGTAGGATAACAGCTGCCAGTGCCATGCTTTTTGAGAGTAGCCTCAGGGCTAGACAGCACGGGCAGCATCAGGTCACACTATGGTCATCTTTGCAAAAATCTGAGATTTTATATTGGTTGCCTGCATTCCTTTTGCGTGAAAGGCTCTGGAAACACCTGGCCTGTCTCTCGTCTTGTCTCATCCTGCTGGACATCAGAGTGCCTCACGTGGTCACTGGTGAAACAAATGGTCACTGGTGAAACACACTGGTGTGCGTCATTCTCGCACAACAGGTTGGAGATAGGAAGTGTAGTGAGGTTTCAAAAATTCTCTAGAGTGGATGTGGTAGGAAAAATTAAGCAGGACTCATGATTTTCAGCCTCTACTGGCATAGTCCTTTTGTTCCCAGTACACCTTAAAAGCTGTCCAACACCTTGCATTTCTGTGCTTTGCAAGAGCCACAGAAAAGTTAACGAAATTGCTTGTTTTCCCACCTTTTCATGTATCTATGAAGAGAGTTGAGAGCCAAACCAACCAGCAAAAAGAGTGGAATTTCAGAATCTTTACACACAGATCCAATGATGTGCAGAAATACTGACCAAAAAACTCCATGAATGTGATCCATGGCTTAAGACATGTAATTACTTTACTGAGTGTCTAGTGGATAAAATACGGCAACAAGCTGCTTGTTTAATGCCATTGCTTCTTGACTCCCGTTCCCAGACTTCACCAGGGTCACTGATACATGAAGCTGAGTGCTGGAATAACACAAAACAAGAGGCAGGCTCTCTCCAAAAAAACTTGCCTTTAAGACCTAATCCCAAAGTTAAATCTACGTGGATAGATACCCTATTTCCAGCCAGAATGGGGTTAATTTTTTGCAATAGCGAAGGGGAGGCATGGCTAGGGCCTGGAGATGATTCTGTAACACCTCATGTCATTGCCAGGCAAGAGGGTTTGGGGGTCTGTTCCCAGGAGAAGGGATCCCTTCCAGGTTGGCATCGCTTGGTGCAGGGAGCGGTCAGGTATTGTTGAGAGATCTCCCTGTTAATCATTTGCCTCTTTCTTGCACCATCTGTCATCAGGATTGTTGCCATTGTGGTTCATTTTCCTATTTCATTGCTGTTTCCAGTAAACTGCTCTTATCTCAGGCTGTGACCTTTACCTTTTGTGCCTCCAGTTCTCAATTCCAGCCACATGCAGAGGGAGAGAGAAAGAGAAGGGGAGGAAGAACAAGCAAGCAGCTCATGGTTTGGAGAGTCTCAGTGAGACTACTTAATTGGCAAATACCATTGCTAAAGCATGATAGCCTTCTGTGCTCCAGGGATATACTTGGAGCATTGCCCCAAAATATGCCAGTTAGAACAAGACCTAAGCCGATGCCACATACTGGGCCAAAAGGAAGAAGCAGAAGAGACATAACTGGAAATGGAGCAATACACTTTAGCTCTGTGCATTATACACATGCTTCAGGCTTTTCAATGTCTCACACATCTGTGAACTTCTCACCAAACTAGAAGCGGCAAGTTTAATTCAATCTCTGTTGCTGACCTTGCTGCAGGCCAATCTAGCCCATACTCCCAGACCATTTGGGTACTGTTTGTGTCTCACGTCACTTCGATCAGGGAAAAAATTATCATCCATATCAACCCTCTCGTTTCCTCATATACTACAGTCTCACACCTATCCATTGTGGCTCATCTTTTCCTTTCTATCCCCTCATGGTGTGCTGTTGTTCAAAACATTGTGCTGAGTCTTCAGATCTTTTACCATGGTCAGTTTAAAAAAGGAAGAAGCTAACCTAAAAAACATCCAAACATCAACAGCTTCCTATTTATTGACACTATACTAGTACTAAAAAATCCTTGACCTCTTAATAAAAATCTATTTAAATTTTTAGGAAGACATTACATTTTCCAAGGGCCTGTCTTCCAAAAGACAATCGGTTCCTTCAGACAAGGATGGCTCCCAGTTTGCAGCAGCGAGTTTCTGTTTTGGCAAATGCCAGCATAGCCTTCAGAGGTTTGATTCAGTGCTTGCAGATGTGATCCAGCTGCAGGAGCTCCAAAGGAAATTAGGACCATGCCCTCAT
Organism: Nicator chloris; assembly: GCA_013400495.1. Lineage (NCBI taxonomy): Eukaryota > Metazoa > Chordata > Aves > Passeriformes > Pycnonotidae > Nicator > Nicator chloris. The sequence goes on from WAAE01020755.1 coordinate 59,994, forward strand.
GCACAGGCAGAGGCACCTTGCTGGTGTGTCCCTGGGCCTTGCTACCAAGAGAAGGGTGAGAGCAGCATGTATCCCTGTGGGAGACCCTGGACATGGCTGTGTTTTCCTATTAGGAAGCAGGTCAGCGAGTCAGGACACTGGGGTGACGTTTAGCTCTCTCCTGTAGGCACTGGCCTGAGTGGGGCCAGGACAGTGTGAACTAGGACTCTGGGTCATGATCAAGTTGATGTATTCAGGCTTGGTTTCCAACAACACATGAGATTTTGGGGAGAAGTTATTTAATCTCTCTTAAAAAAAAAAGAAGGGTATACTTACTTATGGATTAAAAAATACAGCCTCGAGGGTCATGTTATGAGCAGTACTGGATTTTGCAGCCATCCTGCAATGTATGCTCTTACTCGGTTTGTGAGGCAAGGGGAGGAAAACTGCTTTCCCTGTGCTCAAAAATTATTTTGCTGGGCAACTACCAGACTAGATTAGTCAGGCATGCTGAAGCCCCATCTCCCCTATTCTGATCAGAGCTGTCTTTCTAATAGTTCTCTGTCCCTGTAACTGACAGCCTTGTAAATATTTATGAGCTAATTCCCTGCCCTGAAATGCAACGGCTGTTGTTTCTAAGAGTCCACAGATGTTGTGTGTGGCCTGAGACTGCTTGAGTTGGCAGACATTACCACAAGTTTGCGAGAGCACACAAAGACACTTGAAATGTGCTGGCAAAGAGAACTGTGGTCCAGAAACAAAGCATGAAACAAAAGTTGTAAACCTTTTCTGTTCACTCCTGGAAGCAATATCAGCTAGCCAAGAGTCAGTTTTATCTCCCTCACAGGTCGTGCAAGGAGAACTGAACTGAAGGAGCTATTGAATTACCTTCATCCAGCACTTCCTCATGACTTTTGCTTTTCACAGTGTGCTGATTTGGAAGAGACTCACAAGGATCATCGATTCCAATTCCTGGCCCTGCACAGCACCATCCCCAAGAGTAACACAATGTACCCAAGTGCATTATCCAAATGCCACTGTGACAAATTCTTTGGGGAGCCTGTTCCAATGCCCAACCACCCTCTGGGGAAATAATTTTTTTCTAATATCCAATCTAAACCTTCCCAGACACACCACTGCCTCAGATCCTGTCCCTGGTCACCAGAGAAGAGATCAGTGCCTCCCTTCCTCTCTCCCTCATGAGGAAGTTGTAACTGCAGTGAGGTCTCCCCTCAGTCTTCTCAAGGCTGAACAGAACAAGTGTCCTGAGCCACTCCCCACATGGCTTCACCTCCAGACCCTTCACCATCTTTGTTCCCCTCCTCTGAACACTGTCTAGTAGTTTAATGTATTTTTTGTATTGTGGCACCCAAAACTGCCCCCAGCTCTCGAGGTGAGGCTGCCCCAGTGCAGAGCAGAGCGGGACAATCCCTTCCTTGCCTGGCTGGTGATGCTGTGCCTGATGCCCCCCAGGACACACTTGGCCCTCCTGGCTGCCAGGGCACTGTTGGCTCATGTTCAACCTGCCACTGACCAGGATCCACAGCTCCCTTTCTGGAACACTGCTCTCCAGCCTCTCATTCTCTGTTCTCTCTGTGCATCCAGGGTTGCCCCATCCCAGATGCAGAACGCAGCATTGTCCCTTCATATGGCTGGTGATTGCCCAGCCCTCTAATTTCTCAAGGTCTCTCTGCAGGGCCTCCCTGCCTTCAAGGGAGTCAACAGATTTTCTGATTTCATTCTCCTCCCCCAAAATATATTCTGTGCTGTTGTCTCTGTTGTAGCAGCATATTCTATGGCTGTGATTTGAGTGTGCATCATATTTTGGCAGTCCAGCATCCCCTAAAAAATAGACACACACCTCCTACAGAGCATCTGAACTCCATAAACCTGTTATCACTTTCCCAGCCCTTTACTCTTTACATCTGTATAGCTCGCTCTTGTGTGACCCCTCCTCACACTGCTGTACAAGCCATGGAACTCAGCAGTTATAGCTCCTCTCGAGGTTTTTTTGGAGGGAGAAACTTACTTCTTCCTGAATTTTCCTAATTCTGTTTAGATAGAAGACCACAGGTGATTTTTATTTGGGCTTTTATTTCCATCCATGAGTTTCTAATTTTCTGTGTTTCCATTTGATGAAGATGCAACCTATAGCTTTTTAGGCAGCCAAGAACTACTCACTACTCATGTCTCAGCCTCCACAACTCTCAGCACTCCTGAGCGCAATGCTTAGTCTTATCTGGTCCTCAATTTACTGTTTTGGAGAGGGAGGAGAGTAAAGCAGCCTGACCTGAAGAGTCATATGAGTTATTGCCTTGTTTTCTCAGGATTGGAAGGGAGGACAGGGAAGAAGTTCTCCGTTAGTCAGGACTGTGAATATTTTGGGCAGTCACTGTGTGAATTGATTCTTCCAGCTCTTCTCTTCCTTTCCTACTGAAACAGAGACAGTACAAAGGTACCCAGCCAGGACTACTGTTAGTGATGGTGAAACCTGTGTGATCCAAACCATTTCCAACTCTGCGGCACTCTTAATTTTTTATATTAACACTTCATGCCCCAGAACAACTGCAGAAATTTGTAACTGTTTTGTCAAAAAAAGTCCAGGAACAGCCATTAAAGTGATATATGTTAGAATGAAAGAAAGGAATGGATATCTTCACCCTCTGCCTCAGTTTCTCAAATACTGTTTTAGTACAGTTTCAGTTTAACAGATTTACACAGTATCTCTCTAGAAGGAGTTTGTTCATTGCTGGAAAAAGGAGCCCATGAAAGGGCTTTCTAAGGGCTTGGTTTTTTTGTAAAATATATTCTCAAAGAAAGATTCAGGTACATTTGTCATCTTGAAGCCCAAGGATGCCAATACCAGGGAAAAGCAGCCCTTACAGCACTCCTTGTTGGTTTCAGAATGTTCAGATTTGTGTTTAACTTAAATACAGTTGGCTGTGAAGTGTAGCCATCTCCTAAGTGAGATCAATGGGAATAGTTCCACTGTCTTGAATGAAAGCTGGATCAGACCCTATTATGCCAAATATAACAGTTATAATGATACATAACATTTTTTGTCTGTATTTTACCCAAAGCAGGGTGAAGAACATGGTTGAGCCTGTTTCAGAGAGCTATTCTGTTTGGCAGTAAGTTTTTGGTTCCTAGTCAGGTGTTTGTAGGCAAGTCTCTGTCAAGTACTGAACTTTTGTGCTCAGAAAGGAATAAAATGCACACACCCTTAGGGCGAGCTTGCTTAAGTATTCTCACCTATTGACTTCATGGCAGCTCTCAGAAACTCATACAAAATACACAATAGGGATTAATTACTATCTTGATCTCAATCCATTCACAATAGGAGCAGAGAGCCTCTCCTTGCTCACCAACAGGCAGGCTATCTCATTTTGTATGAGCCTGAAATAATGAGTTTGATGTGGGAGGCCTCACCAAATTTCCATTATGATACTGTTGGTGTACATTTGATGCCTTTGTTTGGACAGACATAGGAAAATGATTTCTAGACAAAAGCATGCTTCACTGAACATTGCTGAGCAGCTCACCATGGCTCTAAGGCCACCCATTTGCTTGTTCAGGAATGTAGGTAAAACTAAGGCTAAAGTAAGTAGGACTCAATGATCTTAGAGGTCTTTTCCAGCCTTGACCATTCTGCAATCTGAAAGGCCCCAGCACCTATTGTCTGCTGGGTCTGCCATGGGGCTGGCATTATACCTCTGACTACCCTTGGACTGGCCTTCAATTAAGTCCCAGGGCTGATGGTTTGCCTGATTGGAGCCACAGGTTACAGCAGTCCTCTTCCCACCACTGCAGGTTTAAGTGACAACCATGGAACCTAGCAAGGTGTTTTACATCTCCTTGGTTTTCCCCCTTGCTCTCCCCCTGCTGCATTGATCGACACTGTGTTGCAAGCATTAGGAGGCAGGGGACCTCAATGCCCTCCTGTCATTTTGCCTCAGGAGCCCCACAGCATGAATTTGTGCTGCTGTAGGTGGCAAATGACCACATTTTGGCCTTATTGAAACATGCACTTAATTTTAAAAAGGACAAACCTCATAGGAAGGGCAGGAAGGGCACTTCCCAGAGCTTGCTGTAACTTATTAATTCAGCCAGGCAGGGGCTACCAGAAGGCTCTTCTTTATGAAAGTATCTCTGAAGCAGGGGAAAGAGGAAAGAGGAAAAGAAGACATTTTCCTTGTCTGTCTGCCACCAAAATTGTACATCTAGTTGTGCCAGAGGCAGCATCAGGCTATTTGGAATCTTAGCTTATCAGAAATTTCTGTGTCTGGAATTTCCAAACTGTTTGGATCCAATCATTAATTTGTCACCCGGAGATCTCTAATTGCATGTGGGAAACTTCCGGGGGAGGCCAACTACAGGTCATTCCTATATAACTCCAGCACGAATTTGCAGCAACTCAAAAAACTGTGTTATGTGATCCAAACTGTCTGTATTTACAGCAGCATAGGTGTTATAAATCTTTGCCTTGCATAACTGTTGATATTACAAAAATTTTGCTGTCAACAATGAGGCTGGCATTTTCAAGCATGTTCTGAGCAAGCCCATTTCTCCTGGTAGAACCAAAATCATAAGAAGTTCAACTTCAAGGGCCAGCAAGCAGCACTAACAAGGCAGGGAAGGTTGAAGGATGAGTGTCATGCTTCTGCCCCACTTTTCCTTCCCCAGGAAATGGAGCAGATCAGGATGATCCCTGCTGTATCCTACCATGTCTGTTACTTGGTAACAGCATCAACACGCTTGCTGCTGTTTGGCTAGGACAAATTGTGTTCCTCAGGACAGAAAAGCCATCCCAAACACAGTCACACCCATCCTGGGGTGCCTTGTGGATGTTGTCCTGCAGTATCACAGTGTCTCTGCAACACAAATTCCCACCATGGTGAACAGTGTGTCCCACAAGTCTTTCTCCTTCCCACCACCTAGCCAAGCATTGAGCCTGAAACAAATGCTCTTTCTGAGCAGGAAGTTTCTGAAAATGCAGAGAGGTCCATGCCAGCCCTGGGTTCACATCCTTGCTGGGGCAGCCAGCACTGGGATTGTCAGTTTTCTTGGCTGTGGGTGGAGCTGCCTGCTGATTCAGGGAGCCATCTGCAGATGAATCACGGGTTTCTTTGGAAAAAGACTGCCCCAGGAGACACAAGGCAGCCAGCTGCTTAGGTCAATGGTTCTGGGGTTTGGAACCGAAAGAACTGCATTTGCCTGGAATCATTTAAAGCTGGGGAGTGAGGGCTGCTAGTGACTAGATGGAAAGAGCTCTTGCTATAAAGTACTGCTGCTGGTACTGTGCTCGTGTTTTACAGGTTATGACATTGCCAAATCTGCAGGAAGAATATTACGTGACCCTGTGATGCGTGTGACCAAATCAGTTCAGTGCAGGGGTTGCCTTAGAGACATAGATGGACTTCAGAATCCAGTGGAGTGTGCCTTCACCTGTCAGCACACATTTCCCTATGGCTTGCTCAGAGACAAGGGCTCCAAATGCAGGTGCTCATGATTTTAAGTTGGAAAATGTCTGTGTGCTATCCCTACTGCCACAGTGGGATCACAGGGTTAGAGTTCCCAACTGAAGCATAGGCACCATGTGCAGATATAGGGGCTTCAGTCTCTCGAAGCTTCCTCTGCAGATAAGCTTGGCTTCTTACTCTGTATCATCTGGTCTACTTTTCCTTATGCCTTTCAGTTATTTCTCTTCAATGTTTAATACTGTTGCATCTCCGTCAGCCAGAAACATAGCCAAAAGTCATTGGCACAGTCAGTGGCCAGCAATACTTTGAGTTGCACCAGGAGTTTGTTCTGATTCTTTTAGCCCTGCAGGTGCACACAGGGCAATTGCCTGTTGAAGGATGCTCAGATTTTGGTTCAGAAGGTTTTATAAGCATTATGCAAGAGAAATTAAACACAGTACAAAAACCCAGAAAGTTAATATTTTTTCATCCAGTTACATGCCAATGCCAAGGCCAGACAAACCAATTATTGTTCAGGTAGAAGACACCTGTGATCTGAGCCCAGATTTTACAACCCAGGCCCTTCTGTAAAGTAATCATAGAATAGGAGCAGTAAACCAGATATCAGAAGGACAGACATTTGGTATCACATCTCCAACTGTTGCCAGCAGATAGTTTAAGAAAAGCACCAGTTCAGGTCATACCTACATCCATAAAGTAGGTTTTTTGTTCTTTGTTCCTCCAAAATGCCCGAGAAACCAACATTGTAAAGCATTGAAGCCATCAAATGTAAATTGACAGGCCTCTCCTATATGAATTTGTGTAATTTGTTTTGTTTTATTTTTCTTTAAATGTGTTCATACTTTGGCATCTGTAGGCTCATGTGCATATAATTGTGCCTTTTGTACAATTTTTTGCATCCTTGTTTTGAAGTTCATTGGAAACCCCTTCATTTTTGTGTTGGCAGAAGCAGCGAATAATTATCAGCCCCACTAATCTCTGAGTAAAGTTACAATTGCCAGTGAAGGCAAAGAGGATCTCAGAGTTCCAAAAGAATGAACTGCGCACATTTTTTATTATAGACAGAGATACTTTTATCTCATCTGTAAGAATTTAATCTAACATTTTATCTCAAGTTATTTTTAAAGACTTCTTGCTAATAGATAAACCTTTGTCTGGATTGGCATAAAAGGGCAAATGTGTAGTAGCAGCTACTTGACTGCATGGTAGCTGTCCAAGAAAAATATTTGTACAAGTCTTGCTGAATCAGGGTATGTTTCCAAATAGGCAGTGTCCCTCTCATTGACAGGATTTATCTCATGCAAGCTAAATCAAATACTCCTCTGTCCTGTAGACTCAGGGCAATAGTGCATATTGTCAACAAAAGAGACAGCAATGCTGTTCAGCACAATGTATAAGTATCTTAGTCTTGTCTCTGTATGTGGTGTGGTACACAGTAAAATAGATTAGCCAAGAAATTTATTGTTTTGTCTAGACAGGTGTCACCTGGTGCCCAGACAGTCACAGTTTTTCACATCTGAGATTAATGAGGGGACAGATCATTAAAATGCTTTGCTGTTGACTCAAAGATCTCACATGTAAGGCATACCAATACCAAGTAGTCTTGTCCATTCCCCTGCCAGCCCACGGCTGTTGGGCTGCACTGTGCTACTGACACCGGGCTATAAATCAGAGCAGTTTCTCTTGAAATGTAGCTGTTCAGCAGCCTAGCGGCATGCAGATCTTCCTGGCAAACTTCATCAGGGCTGGTAATGACACCCAAATCTGGGTGGCTTCTCATTGCTGGAAGTTTTGATCTGGACATTTTGTACAGTTGTCTCCAGGAGCTCTTTAAAAAACAAAATGCAGCCTCCCAGCCCCATAAAGACTTGCACCTGTATTGCAGGCCTGGTACCCGCCTGGGGTAGGGACAGTGCTGCTCTATGCTGGGGCCAAACAGCCACACCTCTTCACCACTGTAAGAGGTGTTTTGTAAGTTTGGTTCTTGTTTACTGGCGCTGCCATCCTCCACAAACAGCCACCTGTCTGGATCCTGTGATCAGATGAAAGTGGTGCATTGCTGGAAGGAAGGGAAAGGGGCTAGGACTGTTCTGCTGCTTGCCTTGAGAAGTGCACAAGGTGTGGAGAGTTCAGGGTCATGGAGCGTAAGCATTAAGAGATCTCGTGTTCCAGAACAGAAGAAAATATAACAAAAGCACTGCAAATAAATTTCAACCAAATCTGAGTGATTCTGGCATGGGACTGATTGTGCCTGGTATTGCACCCCTCAGGAAAATGGTGTTCTCCTTGGTTGAGGAATGCCTTGCTCCTTGCTGCACTGTCCATGTAGTGATCCCACATTATCCCGTCTGTTCTCAGCCAGCCACAGGAAGTTCCCCATCTTCATGATAACCAAAGCCCTCCTGTTCTTCACTGCCACTGCTTTGAAGGTAGCACTACTTTAAATAAGAAGTCAAAATTAGCACAGCATGATCTCAACACCCAGAGGGTGAATAACCCCCATTCATTCATCTGGCACTCCTCATTTCTGCACAGATCCCCTCTTCCATTAAGTTTTTTGTTTACATAAAAGTTAGGTAGCCTATATAAACTCCCAAAGTGTAACATCTCTTTTATATAAGAGCCATGGGGGAGGGCAGGCAAACATACAAGTGCTTCAACATGTTCACTCATGCCCAGTAGAAATGTATGGTGCAGTTATCTCACAGCCAAAGTAAGGACATTGGCCTATAAATGGCACAAGATTTAAAGCATCCCAGCAGGCAGAAGAAAAATATTTATTTAATAAATATAATAAATTAATTGATTGCTTTTTGGTCCAAATTTATCATAAAACTTTCTGTCTATCAGTACCTGATGAAACTCTTATTTATTCAATATTAAATTTGTGGGATCTTGTAAGATGCCGTGTCAGCACATGAATATGTTAGTGGTATAAAGTATGACCTTTGCTAAGGGCTACTGAAGAAAATTTGTAGTTCTCATTTTAAGGGCAGCTTCAAACTCCTCATATATTCCCCTTTCTACAGATACAACTGGCTATTGTACCCATAAGTATCGCCAGCAGCCTCCAGGGTCTGGAGGCAACTTGGCTATGCACAGCAAGACTGTATAAAAAGGTGAGTTTCTAAAGATTTGTCAATGAATGAGTACATAATTTTTCTCCCAAGTTTTAGAAACTTGTATAACACCCTTGACATTATTATGACAGGCTCTGTGGTTTTGGTGAAATAGGTAAATTGATAGGGTTTTTTTCTTTTTTTCCTTCTTGTTAATAATAAAACGATCCTAGTCCTGCATTTGAATACCACTGAAAGCCTCTGAATTCTTTATGAAATATAAAAAGCTGTATCATGTTACTTTAGAGCTTCACACCAGCAGCAGAGGGACAGCAACTCCCACATCACTGCAATGACAGAAACTTAGCAAAGGCCTCTTAGGACCTCGAGTTTCCTTTGAGGAAGTGAGATGTCATTACATTCAGCTGAAGATGCAAAGTTTTAGAATGAATGGAAAGACACAACAAGGAATTGGCAGAGAGGGCTGAGTGAAACCTCTTTTGCCCTCCCCCAAACAAGCTTCCTCACCCTCTTCACATACACACAAACACAAACACAAGGATTTGCATTTACAAAATCACATATAAAAGCCAGGGAAAAACAAATTATCTATTACATGCTTCTGCTTTTCCCAGCCACAAGTTACTCTCATTATTTCATGCAGGATGGCTGAATTACCCAAAATACTCAGGGAGACTCAAGGCACTGGGGACATCCCGTTGTGCTGTCTGGTTCAGGTGACCTCAGAAGGGGGCTGGAGGGAAGGAAGCCTGGCAGAGATTGTACTGCTGAAGACAACAGGTTCTGTCATAGGGTCAACTCTTTAGCCAGGCAAGAAGAATGTTTCTCTACATATTCAAATGTCTGTTCTTTTTGTGGTGGGAAGTGAATGCACCACTTCTTCTTGTGCCTTGAAAAACTTGGCATGTATCAGTCAACCCTTTAATATGATTCAATCTGATTGAGAGGAGGAAAAAAATAACTCCTTTTCTAAATAATTAATTACTTTCTCAGCAAGGACAATATTTACAAAACACATTTTTCCCTAAGGTTTCTAGCAAGAAGTTTTGCAGAAAACACTTTAGATTGTGTTGGGGAGTGGGGGGAAGAGCAAGAAAGAAAGACTGTACTTCCTGGTTTGCCTGACTAATTATGATCAGAAAGTTTTGCTTGATTCCCCATTTCTGATTTTTAAGGATTTGCAATTAATTTTGAAACAGTTAAAATTCCTGTAGACTGAGTAAACTCATCTCAATCCCAAGCATCATGTGTAGAAAAAAGGAGTTATAGCCTTTTAGATAAACCCATCAGCATGAAACTTTGCTCAGCTGTGTTCTATAGACAGCAAACTCAATTCCCTTTTGATTTCATATCACACTTTAATTCCACAATCTAGGTCTGAGACCAGATTCCAGGCACAAATATGAGCAAATATTGGGAGGGAGACCGATGTTGTCCCCACCTGTGTGAGCCATCTTACACCTTGATATAGGGGTCAAGGGACTCCAATCCACCTTGCTGTAAAAACATTCTCCTTTCCTTGCTGTAAAAACATTCTCCTTTCCGTTGTCCAGCCCTTAATATGTTCTCACAATGTAAAGTTTCATAATGTGTTCCTACAGCACCCAATTTAACCCACTAAAATAACATGCCTTTTAGCACACATAATAAGCTGACTTGTTACTGGAATTGCCTGCAGTATTACCAATGTGATATTAAAGCTGTAACAAAGATATTTTAAGAAAATGAAACACATCAATTTTCAGAAAAGAAAACCACAAAACCAACACCAAACCAAATAAAAAACCAAAACAAACAAAAAACCCCCAACAACAACAACAACAACAAAACATGCTGAAGAAGGAAGAGAACAGAGATAACAGATTTAGTATTATCCTTTTCAATGTCTCTTTATTTTATAAAATATTGCACACGTGAGTTGCACAGGTTGAGATAATAAGAAATGTATTTGTCTGCTAGGGATGTCTTTCAAAGCCATCATTCATGAAGGCATAACAAACAATCACAGAATAATAGCTAGTATATTGCCTTGGGTAAATGAGATGAGACAGTTACGTTTAGCCCACAGTGTTTGAGAGGAAGTTCCTTTTAACCAAATTTGATCGTGTTGCAAACAATGCCCAATCACTTATGGAATTTATGCTTATAAAAGTGCATTTTAAATGCAAGTGTCAAATAAAGGCACAGGAACATGAGAGGATTTCTGTGCTATTTGGTTGATCAGATTTCACTATATGTCACCCAGGATAAAGATGTATAAGTGCTGCCAGTGCTCAAGGCAGCACACTTGCAAAGGGAATGGAAACATCAAATGTGCTGGAAATCCTTTTCTTGGGGTTCTCATCCAGTGCCCCAGATTGATGGCTCTGTCTGCTATCAGTGGGAATGGGAGCTGAAGCACCAAAAAGGTTCATTTTAAATTCATATATTAGTATGGTCCCTGCACAAGGGTGACATGCAAATTCATAAAGCATTCCGTATTTTTTGGGCCAGTATGAACAGAACTAAATGTAGAAAAGTGCTCTACCTTGCAGCACACAATTGTTCTAAATTGAACACAAATATGTTCATTTTTGATTCATCCTCTCTCTCTACATGACTTATAAATCCAAACTAGAGAAGCAAAATATTTTTGCTTCCAAGCAACTTTTTTTAGTAACAAACTTTTCTTGCTCTTCTACTCTCTCATAATCCCTTTGTTTACTCCCGTTCAAAATAATTCGTGTTACATGATAATTGTACAGAAACTCTAGAAGAATCTGGCATAGCACACTGTATAACATAGAATGAAGACAGCAGAATCTTAAACATAAGGAGGAGAAAAAACACCTGTGAAAGAAGACATGTCATGAAAGCAGTCAGCCTTCAGCTCCTAGCAAGCTGAAAAACATACAGCAGAAGGAACCAGTAAAATCCAGCTACACAGTAAGGCAGCAGAAGTCCTACTACAATTTAATCTTCAAAGACAGCACCACTTAGGTGCTAAGCCCTCCTGCTGGATCCGTACGCAGAAGCGATTACCATTCCTGGAGAGCATGTTGCTGAGCACTTCTCTGAGTCTGTCTTGAAAAAATTTCTTTCCTCCTACAAGGAAAAGTAGGAAGCTTTTTCCCTCTTGACCTGAAGATGCTGACTACCTCACACTTCAGTACGTTTATAATGCAAAGGCTGGAATGCTGGATGAGGAAGACCAAATTTTCCACTGTTATCCTAAATATGAGGCCACTGAGAGAAGCATTTGGGCTAGGAAAATTAAATGAAAAAGACTACACTCCCAAGTCTATGGGAGTCCTTCCTTCACAAAGAAAGTGAGTGAAAATTCCAAGCGTGTGACACTACAGTCAGCTAACAAAAAGAAAATTGTGATTGTGGTTTTAAAATCATTTTCCTGGGGGAATGGGAGAATGAACAACTGAAGCCAGCAGTGGGATCCTAAAAGCCAGAAAGGCAAACTGAAATGGGTGTGTTTGTTTACATTTAGCATATCATACAGGTGTTGCACATGTTACTGTGCACAGCAAAAGAATCATTCCAGCTTCAGAGAAGGTGCTAGGTACCTGGACCCACACCACTACCCACACACAGCTTCTGAACCTGCTCTCCCTAAAGAGGGTGACAAAATGCCTGATGCCTTGAGCACTGCCAGGATCTTGAATGTGCACCCTCCCTTACAGAGATGATTAAAGTCCTGGGCTGAGTATTTAGGCTCAGCCCAGCATCACCCCCCATCCCTCCAGGCCTGTCTCCTTGCTTCTGCCTCCTCAGAATTGGGAAGACAGGGAGGGAGCTGATACAACCCAACAGAAATTTAACTGTGCACTGCGAGGTGGTCATAATTTAATAACTAGAGCTATACAAGAAACACCAGTATAATTTTTTATTGAAATTGAGGGCTTTGGGATTTTCTGAGGGTATTTGTCTTTAGCATCCAAACCTCAGTAAGCTGTTGTGTCATAGCAGCATGATGGTAGGACTGCTAAATGAGTGAGACAGCACTGGCCATTTTGTGCTCACTGTGCAGATACCATTTTACCACTTCAACATTCTGCAGCCCAAATCTCTTTTCTTGCCACTGTCTTTGGTAATTGCAAGCCCTTTTCTCCATTTGAAAGTGACACCAGTGGTCTGAAAACATTAAATTATGCTATTGTGGCCACAATCAGAAAAAAAAAAATGGTTATATGAAAAAATCAACAAAACCAACAAAACAAAACCCCAAACAAACAGGAGAGCAGCAGAGGAAAATATGATCTTTCCAGTTCTGTTCTTTGTAATGATTCACAGACCTTTTCAAGCTTACCTTTCAGAAATCATAGATAGCTGCTCTCCACTGCTGCTTTCTGGGTAGGCTAAACCAGTGTGACCCAGCTACAGAAGCCACACTAAACACTTGTTCACTTGCACTCCTGCTCTTCAGTCATAATGCACATCCCTGCCTCAGGCTATATTTTGTATCAGAAACAAGGTTCTGGGACAACTGTTTCTCACTCCATAAGGAGCTAAAAGGTTACACCTGTCACCAGAGGAATAAAATTTTCTCTAGCACTGAAGTATCTATCCCTGAAGTTTGAAGAACTTTTAGCAGAGAAACTTTTGGTGTTTGGAGATGGGCTGCGGGCTATGTGTAATTGAGGCAGTCTCATCTTTGCCCTGCAGGTGGAGAGTTTGCAATTCTTCTTGTGTGCACCCACTTTCTCCACCTTCTCCTAACTGACAGGCTGTCTCTGTGGCAGACATCCACCTTCTTTACTTCTCTGTCTCTAAACTGCAGCCCAAGCAAATATTGTAGTGGGACTTAGGAGAGTCTGTCAGGAAAGGAAAATCAGAAACAGGAGGCAAAGATTGTAAAAGAAAAGGAAATAAACAATTAACACAACCTGCCACACTTCTGGAAGAGGGGATGCGTTTGTCCCTGCTTTCAGCGTGGTGAGGACCATGCAGTGGCAAATAAATACACCTTGGATGCCTACGAGGTGCAGCACCAGGCCGTTCTCCCATTGCACCAAATGGCTTTGTTGCTTCAGGGGAAGGCAGGAAAGATGTGCTGCAATGCTTAAGGAAAGCTTTTAGGTAAGACTTTAACAAACATCAAATGAACATGACTCTGAATTTCCCACGTTGCAAAATGAAAGTGTCATGCTTGACAGGAGTTTGTCTGTCTCTGTAACGTAAGATGCAGATGGCTGCCAGTGATCCAGCAAGCTCCTGTTTTGACTCTGTCAGTGTTATTGTAATGAGAGAGAGTGGAAGTTAGAAGAAAGATGAAAGCAGCCTATGGCTTCAGAAACATCCTTTTTCTGCAAAAAGGACTGAGTATGCAAAAACAAAATAGTAAACAGTATGCAGAAATAAAATAGAATAAACAGTATCCCCAAAAGAAGATTGAACTCTGCAATCTTTTTTAAATAATACTTGAAAATGTAAGAGAAAAGAGGAAAAAAGGTAGAAGCCAAGTGTGTAAAATGCGGAAGGGCATGGTGGGGTCTGTTAGGAAGGGAAGAAACAGTGGTTAGGAAGAAACATTGGTTTGCCTTCCCTGGGCACCTCTCTGCTCCTGGAAATGCTAAATATAAGTACTGAGTTAGCATGACCAGCACTCTCACCACCCTGGGGAGTCCTGTCTCAGTGGCTAAAGGTCAGCCCTGTTGTTTGGGAGGTACAGTCACACTTAAGGGGTTGCATAAGGGGGTACAGTCTATATTTCTTGCGTGGTACTGGAACAAGCTGTTTCTCCTCCCTGAGTGGGATATTGTGTGAAGCCACCCTTGCTCAGGAGCTCATGGGCTGGTCCAGGTCAGTCTGGAGAGGCAGACGCAGGAGCCAAGGAAGGAAATGCATCCCTCAGACAGACATGTTTGCCACAGCCCTCTCGTACATGCGCTCCAAGATGCGGTGGATGCTGGCAAAGCCTGGTCGGTCAGCAGGCAACTTGCTCCAGCAGAGGCGCATCAGGTTGTAGAGCTCCAGGGGACAATTGTCCGGGCAGGAGAGGACATTCCCATCCCTCACGTAGTAGATGACCTCCTCATGAGCCATCCCATAGTAAGGCTGCATGCCATAGGAGAAGATCTCCCACAGCACCACTCCATAGGCCCAGACATCAGACTCTGTGGTGTAGCGGTTGTAGAAAATGGACTCGGGAGGCATCCAGCGGATGGGTATGGCATCGTTCTCATTTGCTTTGTAGTAGTCAGCCGAATACATGTTCCTCGAGAGACCAAAATCGGCAATTTTGACCACCATGTTCTCCCCCACCAGGCAGTTCCTGGTGGCCAAATCCCGGTGGACAAACTTGCGCTCAGAGAGGTACGCCATGCCAGCAGCAACCTGCTTGGCAATGCAGAGCTGGCTGGTGCAGCACAGTGCCAGGGGGTTCGGGAGGCGAAGCCTGGTGTCCAGACTGCCCTGCGCCAGGCTGCAGAGGTTGCGGGGCGAGCGGTCACGCAGGTACTCGTTTAGATCCCCGTAGGCCATGTACTCGAACAGCAGGCACATCGGCTTCCCAACTGCACACACGCCTGGGACAGGACAGACCACACAGGTCATTTGGGTAGCAAAGAGAGTTCTGCTGTGCAAAAGCCAAAAAGTCCAAAAATACTTACACGAAAGGGAGACTTTCAATAATGCAGAGAGAGAGGTGACCATGCAAATACCATCCACTTTGCATGCTCCATCATGCATACTGCCTCTTTCAAAGCTCCTTTATCAGGGATCTAATGCTGAGCTCTGTGGGTGATGCTAACAAGTCATGCACATGCCTACATGCAGAATTTTTCTCAGCATCCCAGATAAGACACGGACTTTTGGAGCTATATTTAATTAAGAGCCCAATCCTGCTTAAGCTAGCATTAACAAGACTATTGCCTCTTCGCAGGTGCAACTGCAAGGACTTTCAGGCAGCAACCTTTAAAGTTTTGATCATGTTATTTTTAATTCTTTCATTTTTTGTGATTAGTGTATTATTACAACAATAATATTGTTGTAGAGGTGATGTACAGGGAAGACTTCAAAAATATTCACAAGGGACATGTTCAAGGGTTCACTGAAACTCTTGAATTGCAAGGAAACTTCTGGCCTTACGTATTTTTCTTTTTTTTAAACAACTCATGCAAAAAATCTTGGTTGAGGAATTACTTTTGTCATTACAGTTATTCAGAAATGAAAAAAGACAAATCAGAAACAGACAGCTGAAAGAAGACATTTGCCATATCTGTTGGATGTAGAATGCAGTCCCACTGAAGGGCACATGCTTGGCTCTTCATCAGCTTTGTTAATGGGCCAGCATTAATCACACTTCCATGAGCCTTACTGATCATACAGTGATATAGTAATATTTGTGCACCTATCATTAAGCTGCTAACCAGCAAAGGCCACCATTTTAAATGTATGTGTTTTGCTTTTTTAGGGCCATCATTTAGCAACTGGTCACACATATTATTGTGAAATCTGAAATTCTGGATGATGACCTAATACTTGAATCTTTGAGGAAAAATAGATGGCTGTTCCCAATCTGATGGCATCAGGATCTGACAAGCATGACAAGTGTATGTGAGAGATTTATCATCTAAGCTATCTTCAACAATGTGGCTGTATCTCCATAGCCCCATGATATGATACTAGTTTGTGCCTGCACCTTTGCCCTTTTCTGGCCTAAAATGTGTTAACAATAAACACAAAGTTTAGTCGAGCTTGGTGCATTTCCTGCTTTTCTTTGCTGTAGCCAAAGTACCTGTACCAATCCAGCCTTCCCAAAACTGTGGTTTATCCATCTCAAAATATTGTGGATCTTCTTACTGAAATAAATTAAGAACTCGGATGCCCCTGTTCATGAGAATCAGATCTGCATACAACAACTAAGAGCAGGATTGCCAGATAAAGGTGGCCAGAAGCATCTACTTCAGACAAAAAAATGACAATTTTCTAAAATAATGTTTTTGGTCCGCAGCTTCCTTCTCAGAAAATGCCTTATTAGCCAAGCTGCGGCTCCAAGACTTTCTAAGAAAAATCCAACAAAGAAGGATGTCCTTTCAGATGAGAATGGAAGGAACGGAAGAGTCCGTTTTCGTGGCTGGCTTTTTTTTTCTTTTAATTTTGTTTTTTCAATGCTATTAAGGGTTCGGACATCACAATAATAAGAGGGACCCATAAAACTAACAAGACTTGTGCTATTTCTTTTCAGTACCCACAAAATAAATGACAGTTTCAGGAAGTTAATGTCTTCACTTGTAAGACATCTGTGTCAACGTTATTAGACTGGAAACAGAGCTGGGCAGCAAGACGGCCATCAGTACACGCAGTGCAGCATGAGGAGGCTTTGATGTGATGCACCATACTGTTAAGGCAACAGGATGCCTCACTGAGATACCTAAAAGCTTGACGATGTTCGGATTGTCAAATTCTGCCATGAGAGCTGCTTCCCTCTGAAAGTCAGCCTGCATGTCTGCAGATGCTTCCTCCTTCAGCATTTTCACTGCTACCATAGTGTAAGGTTCATATGGCAGCAGTCCTGGGGCCCTGCAAAGAGAGGGAAGAGAATACATGATGAATACATGTACACTAAATATAGGTTCTGTTTCTGATGCAAAAGGAGAGGTTGACCAAAAAAAAAAAAGTTGTAAGGCCTCAGAACCAACAGAGGGAACCTTAAAGCCCAGTTTCATCTCTTGGGACTGCAATATGCATTGCATATTATAGAGATATTTAATTTGGTTCAGGCGGGACTAAATTCAATACAGCTCTGTTTGATCACTGGTCTTGCTGCTTACAGATGCATTACCATGTCTGGTAAGGACATAAATAAGTAACAGGTTGGTAAGAAGAAACCTCTCCATAGGCTGGAGATCATATCATAAACTTAATGGAGGACAGGATGGACTCTTCAGTCCAAAAAATTCACTTTTACAGTGTAATGGCTGAGTTAAAAATAAACCTATTTTCTGTGAAATTGATGAAAGAGCCTCCTTTCCCACACCTGGCACAATGATGACTTTGGTATATCTGGCTACTGTTAGAGTGAAAGTAACAATTACAGTACGTGTATTCCCTTGTTTTTGTAAGTAAAATAACCTTTTGTGATTGTTCTCTGTGTATATGTCTGTGGCACGTATACGCACCTCTAATTCAACAAGTTACAAAACCATTAGCTAATTTCATCTGGATTTAATGTGAAGTAGCTGAGGTCTAGAAAACAGTTAATATTCCTACAAGATTGTGGAAACACATGACAAGGCAGAAGGGACAAAACAAACCTGTGCCTTGTATGACAAACAAGTTAATGTGTGAATATGCACGTTTTGACACTGGTGAATCTTCAACTAAAACTTAGACACGCAAATCCTTAGGAGACAGAATCCTGACTTAGTGCAACAAACTTGTTTTCTTTTCCACAGGTCCCTGCACCCCTAACAAGTTTAATTAGATGGGCTTGCCAAAGATTTAGGGGTAGCTGTTGCTGGAGAAGAGTAACTTTCCCCTCTTCAAACACGCACCAAACCTCACACGCACATTTTGTTTCCTGTGCAAACTCTTCCCAGGGGCCTTGCAGCTACAACACATTCTGTACAGGTAGCCAGCCAGAGCCCACAGAGAGTGGTGCCCATTTTTGTGTCTTGTTACTACACCAGCCTGACTGCCCTCCCATTGCTCTATTGACAGGTTCTTTTATTGCTCAGTAGCAGCTAGAGGAGACTCCAATTTCCAAAGCAAACTTCCAGCTTCCTTGTCTTCTGCTTCAGACTCACAGCAGTTGCTACAATTGCACTTGTATGCTCTAAATGTCAAATGTCACTGGATGGCAGGGTGTCCATCAAGAACAGAATCACAGGTGGCTAGATCACAGCTGAGACATTCAGGCAAGGAGGTCTGGCATGCCAGAGCAGAGGATCAGACCCCACACTTGTCTGCTACTGCCTCCATTACAGTACAATGTCTTCCTTCTCTTCCCCTGTGCTGGCAGCATTTTTCAGTCTAATAGGAGGGGCAGAGTACAAGCGCCTACCACCTGCTGCCAATTCTGAGCACTAGAGCCAGCAGCAGCAGCCTGAACAAAGTAATTAATAGAGAATTTAAAAGTAAAAATAGGAGGCTTTTATTTCTTCCAAATAGTCTCATAGATTACCATTCATCCCTGACTAGCAGACCCAGCACAATGCCAAAGTGGGGGTAGGCAGAGCTCAGTCCTGCCTGCTTTGGAGACAGAAACTCACCCCAGGCTGATGTACACCCAACCACCCAATTTCACTGAACCCTGTAATGTCAACTCATCTAAATGTAACCAAGTGAGGTTAAACTGCACAAAGTCTTCTAACTGGGCTTCAGGCAAAGGCCAGAAGTTTCACCTTTGGTAGCTCATGGTGATTCAGTACAGTTCTTAGCACACCTGGGAAACTTACACTGATCTGGCACAGAGGCAGAGACTGTCAGAAATCTTGGCAGACAGATATTGAAGTTATCCCTTTCGTGCCTTAAAGACCGTCTTTGCACAAATGATACGGGCACATCTGCAAGGTAGCAGTGGGAAACTGCTGCCTCTGAACCTGGAGAATTCAGGTGGAGGGCCAGAAAGGCGAGTGTTTTTCAAAAAATAGGTTAATTCTCTTCTAGAACTGGGAAGCATCAAAAGAAATTATCTTAGCTAATCTCTCTTCCAATTAATTAAAAGCTGAGGAGAAATTTGCACTGTTTTGCACGGAGTGGACAGCAAGAGTCTTTTGCCTTCTTCACCACCAATGGATTTGTGCACCAGAGGCCTCCACTGCCATTTAAGTACTTGCTGTTCAAAGAACTAAGCAGCGGTGCAGTTAGGAATTTCACCCTGAGCCTACGTAGAGAATGTCTGATTTAAGTTCCCCAGACAGGTTTTCTTTCCAAAGCAGTAACTATGTAAAAAAATGAGGAGCAGTCTGAACCTATATTTGAGACTGTGTCCTGTCCTCATATTGCTAACCATAACAATTGGGTAGCTTCTCTTAGATCATTAAGTAATGCAATTAACGTCTACTGAGCCTGGTGGGAACCGACCTTTACCCTATCCTTTGGTTGAGTTAATATGTGAGCAGGAGACTGCTCTGAATCAGCAGGGTACGCATTTTGAGGGGGAAGGGAAGGTTGGGGTTTTTTTAATTAACACCCACATATTTTTCAGCTATGTATGAGACAGAAGGTCAAAGAAACACCCTTTGCAGATGGAGAGAATATGAGGAGTTTCTGCCAAGAAACTGACCTTAGGGACAATCTTGTCCCTAAGGAGGGACAACTTATGCATTTGTAGTGTAAGTCTACCATCCCACTAGCAAAAACTCCGTACTGGTCTACTAGCAAAGACTCCACATCCAGGCTTTTAGGCAATCCTGATCTTCAGACCTAGCCTGGAGCACACAGCTCCAGTTCTGTGAGAAAACTTGAGTGCTGGTCTGCACTGAACTGCACGGAGATGGTGCTCTGGCAGCTTGTGGGGCCAGCGTGGTCCTCCCAGGAGGAGAATCAGCCACAAGGACCCAGCTGCAACAGGCCTGAGCCAGGTCCTGAATTTTCTTCTAAGCACGGTTACTTCCTTATCCTTCCAAGTGTGAATCTGCTCCTGGTGAAGACAGCAGCCTTTCAGGAGAAGCTAGTAAATGATAGCTCGACACTTCCTGTCCTAACATGTTGCTTGACCCAGGAGTGAGTAAACACTGAATCAGGACTCACAGCAGCCAACTGGCACTGAGTGCAGAGCTGTGTTTACAGAAGAGCAAGAAACATGAGAGCAGGAGAAGTAAGAGGATTGCTAAACTTAGCTTGAGATGTCCATTTAACACATGCAGGAAAGTACATTTTATCCTTCTGAGATGGGAAGGCAATAATTTGAGTTTTGATAGTTTCAGTAACCTGGATAGACACATAGCTTGTACTAGTGGATCTGCAGTCTGCACTGATCTCTCAGCAGTGGACAGAAATTTCCATAGCTTATTATAAGCAAGTATAAAGCCTTGGAGGCAATTTTGACAGAGATGGTAATTAAAAAAGGAGGTCCCTCAGAAGCAATATTTCTGTGGCTCCTTCCTTTGAGCCACAAAGAGCAAGCATCTCTCAGAATGTGGTATTGCAAATGCCAGATAAGATGTGATGCTTTCTTTTTTTCCTCCCATGTCTTTTTTTCTCAGTTTCCACTGACAATAACAAAAAGTCTTAATTGAAAGCAATTGCAGTGCTGAAGTGGATGAAATCCACCTAAAAGGTCTTTACACCACTTTGGCACTTGCTTAACCAGCACTTTAGTGACATTTGAATGCCCTTTGAGAAGCCTTGCTTGATACCCGTGAAAGTAATTTTGAGCTCAGAAAGGTCTGTGCAGCACTCAAATTGTATTACAGCTCCCAGCGCGGCGCCAAAGCTGCGCTTGGCAAGAAGAGTGTCCGCCCTGCTCGCGCGCAGGTGAAGACCCCTGCAGCACAAGCAGGAAGCTGAGGCACCTCAGGGCAGCCCGAGCGCTGTGCTGAGGCCGGGACAAGTGCTGCCCCATGCCCCTGGTGTGCAGGGCCCCAAGCACAGCTGTTGTGCAGTTTCTATAGCTTTGTTCTTGTCTCGAGCTCAGATGTGTTTGGCCATCCAGGCTAACAATGCATCACAGGCTAAGCGTCTCTGACGATCCCACCACGCGCCCTTTGAATTTTATTAGTTTTAGCTCTCTCTGTAATAAAGAAAAGTATGCCTGCTTCGCTTCCATTAGAAATAATACATGTCTTCATTAGGAAAAAAAAATCCATCACAGCCATTGAAACTGTTTCCCAGCTGTAACACATTTAACCTGTACGGAACTAATTTTCTAGCAGGTACAACAACATCTTAACTATAACCATTACAAATACCTGCATTATGACTGCTTTTTGCAAGGATAGTCCTTTGCTTTGTCAGTCAACAGCAGCATTTCACCAAGCAGATCTTGGCCCATGGTGGGACTCTGGTCCTTCCCTGGGTTTTTATGACATCATCATACACTACTCCAGATACAGCTACAAAATCAGCCATGCCCCATATTTGTTAACTGCAAAGGACAAAGATAACTGCCCTGAATAAGCAGGGAACTATGCAGCCTGCACACTTTCTTCTAGGAATTTGGGGATGAGATTTTAGGAGGAAACGATTACTGTCCAAAGATTGTGTTGCAGAAATTATGGATTCTGTCAAGAAAAACTAGACATCTTCCATCCTCCTCATTTTTAGAGCTGTCAATTAAAGATTTTTTGCATTTGTGAAGGTGCACAGTCTCACCTCCCATGATATTATCAGAACTGGGCTGTCATCTAATATCTGAGGTTTAAAGCAGGTAACAATGATTGCAAATTCCAAAAATAAAAAGTGAGAAACTAGCTAAAGGGGACACTGTAGAAATCTAGAGATAAGGGAATTTATGTGTGTTACTCAAACACTGATATCCAGATAGCCATGGAGCCAACCAAGGATTGTTATGGCTGGAGAAAGGGGCCATACAGAGGTAGGACAACATTATTCTGAGACAAGTGTCCTTGTTCTGGCTCCTGGAGATAAGCACAACACTGTACATCGGAGGTGCAGGAATGAGGCCAAGAAGTAGGCAGGAAATGGACTGCAAGGCGGGGATCCAGAGCACCCAAGACCTCCAAAACCCCCAAACCTTGGACAGATAGGTCTGGAAGAAGGGGCTACCTGTGATTACTCACTTGTATAGAAAGTTAGCTCCAGGGCACAGAAATTTTACAATGCAAAGGTACCCTCACAAAACCTGGGAACACATGTGCCCCAGGATCCTAAACTTCCTGTCAGCTGAACTGATGGTACAGCCAGGACCACTGATCTCTCTTTTTTCCTTTCTTCCTTTCTTTCTCTCCTTCTGTCTTTAATCCATCTTTCTGTCTCCCTTCCTTTTCACAGTACCCCTTTACTGAAAACCCACTGCCCTGAGCTTATATAGGAGGTCAGGGACTATAAAATAGCTATTTCCATGGCAGGTGTGTAATTTACTAATAAAAATTTGCACACTTTTGCAGATACTCTGACTTTTGCTGTTCTCTTCACACATGAGCACCTACAGATCTTGGGTGTCCATTTCCCATTAAGGCTGGGACACCACAGACACACAACCACCCCCTCCACTGCTCTGTGTGGGGAGGGTTTTTAGGGGATTTTTGCTTTTGTTTGGTTTTGCCACTGAATCGATTTGAAATTCAGTTGGGACTGAACTGCAGCAGGACATGATAATGTAATCTGTGGTAGAGCAGTATTGGTGTTATAATGGAGATTACTACACACTGACGTATCACACACAATTCATAAATACTGGGAAATATAAGAACTTCATAATAGGTCACATGTCATAGGCAGTACTCCTGGCAAAATTTAGCTAAAGTTTTACACCAAACTTTAGTATGTGAGTAAGGCATTACATCTACTAGAGAGTAGAAACGAGTAGTTTGTGGCTAAAGCTTAACAAATATTGACAGATAACAGTGGACAACAAAACAACTATTCAAACCCAAGTGTTGTGTACCATTTGGTACACATGCATTTGAGTGGATGGATGGATGGATGGATGGATGGATGGATGGATGGATGGATGGATGGATGGATGGATGGATGGATGATTTCCAGGGATGATTTTTCACAAGAAGCTTCAGATAAAGAAGACCCACACAGGGACTGCTTACCTGGCTTGGAAGACTCTCCCAAATGCTCCCTCCCCAATATCTCTCACATATTCGATATTGTTCCTGGGATACTCCAGGCTAAGCAATTTTGGATTGAGGAGAAGAGGCATGCGCTGGTACATTGGGTTGGGGTGCAGCCGGTCCAGGAGCAGTTCGGAGGGCAGGGTGGTGAGAGTTGGTGTCTCCGACTCTCTGAAACAACAGCGTGATTTTTGGTCAGTGTATGCACAGCCCTCAACCAGGAGATAACTAGCTACATCTTCTCCTGAGCTTATGTCTTTCAGGATGGAAAAGGAAGGTGCAGCAGGGCTACTGAAAGAGCCTTGCAGCAAGGTGTCATGCCATGTCCCTAACCACCAGGCCACCCTCTGCTCTGGCACAGGAGTTCAACAGAAGTTACACTGGGCTGCCACAGGCAAAGAGAGGGCTGTTGTCCCCTACCAGGTGTTCACAGGACTTCACACTTGCAAAAGAAGAAAGCCCTTTTTTCAAAGCAGCATTTCTTGCACTGATCTAAGTTCCAAGCTTTACCTTTTTTTGTTTTTCCACTGTTTTCGACGACGGCAGCAAACCAGGGTGATAATGCCAAAGATCACGACCAGAGCAAAGCTGGAGATGATGGAGATGATAACGGTCATTGAGTATGTAGGAGAAAATGGAGGAGGAGGGGGGAGGTTTAGAGTCTCTCCATTTGGTTTTCTTGTTCCCAGTGATAATAATGCTGTAATGCAAATAAAATCAGAGGGTTATACCTTTGCTAGATTATTGAGCTTTCTCTAAGAGGAATTTACAGAGCTAGCCTGTCATCCTGGGAATTACTGGCGTTACAGATACAACCATATGACCACATGAGAGGACCATACTAAGGAAGTTTGGTTTGCAGGAAGCAACACCCATTTGTGCTTGCCAGATGTGAAAATCCGAGATCTGGTAAGACCGATATATAGTTCCCATTAATCTGGGAACACAGTTTTGGTGTAGAATATCTGCAAGAGCTACAAATGGGAGGTCATATCTGATAGTCTCAACAGTATTAAACTATAGTAATGTCCGCAGTGAGAAAGATCAATGGTGCACAGTGTAAACCATTATGTATCAGGAATCTGCAGGGAGGAGTGTAAGACCAAGTACAGTGTGATACTTTCCCAAAATATCCTCTTTCCTCCAACAATTTGCTTTTCATTCTCTTTATGGGGTAAACATGGAAAACTAGTTTAAAGTACGCTTGGCTGTGTTATTAGGGGAAAAAAATCACATAACTACGTGTGGAGTAGTTTCTGAGACATTCTAGAAAATGCTACCCTCTGTATGAAATGATTGAGAACAGAAAGAAATTTAAACTCTTCTTCTTCTTAATTGCCAGCTAAACTGAAAATTACTTGTGTTCACTTTTGTCCATGGAACCCCTGTTCCTCATCCAAGAAGTTTCCAAATGCAGTCTTATTTCTAAGCACTGAAATCCAGAAACTGGGAATCGTGGATGAAATATTTTTCAAAACTTGGTCTGTTCTTTGAACAAAAAAATAATAGGAAGACTTAGCTTCACCATCAAAGACCAAAGACGTTTCCATTTTTTTAGGTTTATTTTTAGTTAAAATTGTGGGAGATTTTTTACTGAAAAAAAAACCACCCTAAACTAAAATACTTTGGAAAGCAGCCTGAAACCCTATCTTCTAAACAGTGTGACAAATCAATTTTTCGGAATACCACAGGACATTTCACTTCATCTTTGGCATTTATATAACTATGGGCAAGGCGCTTGATTTGCCTGTCTTCATTTTCCCCTCTTCATGGGACACATTAAACCTTCTGGTTAAAGATGCTGACTGAATCTATGAGAAGACTCAGAACTAGCTGAATCCAGAAGACAGAACAGATTGGTGTGCTCAGGATGCAAACACCTTGCATGGCCACAAAACAACCACAGTGTCAGAAATTATAAAGTGCAGTTGCCTACCATCTCCACAGGGAGACACGCTGCAGTATTCCCAAGTCACAGCTGGATCCTTTGTGTAGCACCAGGGACGCTCATTCTCACCTCCTGGATTGCGACAGTAATTCTCAGCATCAAACAGCTCAGGGAAAACCTGAGGAGTCCTCCTGTGCAAATGGGGAGCCTTTGGGGGATGAAGCAAATTGTATTAGTGTTTCAGCATAATTTTCTCTGCTACTGTTATTAAAACAAATTTTAAAACCACCAAAGGAGTGAAGCAAGACAGAGCCTTGAAACAGCCTTTCAGTCACCTGAAATGACAGAGCACACACCTTGGCACATACAAATAAGGTACACAAGTACCTTACATACACAAGTTCCATACACAAGTAAGGGGAACTTGCAGATTGAAATATGATGAGATTGTAAAACACCAGGGAGCTCAAGAATGAAGGCAACCTGTTCCCTGCTCATCCCTTTCACTAAGACTGGGCTGCCTGACTCTGATAAGCTCCTTGAAAAAGCAAACCTGGAGCACAGCTCTCCATTTGGTGGATCTCACACTGATGCATACCTGATCACTCCACTTCTGGCAGGGAATGCCAGATGCCGTGACATTGGCTGTGCCCTGGTAAAACTGGCCATTGCCGCTGTAGCAAGTCCCTGGGAGGGAAAAAACACCCATAGGGTCAAGGCATTTCAGACCATGTCCTGCAGCAGAGACTCACAAGAATAAAGTTCGTGTCGTTACATGAGACCATCTGACAGCATCAGATCTGAAGCACACAGAGGACTGGACTAGACAAGACAAAGAGGGTACTGCTTAGCTTCCCGTTTACACTTTAATGGATTTTCCACTCAATACATAGAAGGAAATCTGTTAAAACTTCAAAGAGGGCCCTGTAGCTCTCCCAGATTGAGAAAACAGGCCATGTGCCTGTGATGGTTGAGCTGCAACTACCTAGTTCACAGTACATCATGCAAAAAGTGCAGGGCAGAACGTCACTGAACCCACCCAAGCCAAACCTATGCAGAAGGCAAATTGCAGCACTGGTTTCATGATCCACAGCATACATTCTTACTGGGGCACTAATAGGAAGACACTTACATTTCTCAAGCTGGCAGCAGGAAGCTGGGATTCATAAAGTTGCCCTCCTCCTGCTTCTGCACAGTGCTTTTCCTCTTCAATTATTTGGAAACAGCCTATGGTTTTCAGCATGCATGGAAATCATACCCTGAAGTATGATCTGAACTATGATCTAAGGAATGGTGTCAGTATAAAATAATGTTCTTTATAATGAAGATAATGTAGTAACTGCCTACACAGGGCTTGTTCCAGCTGCAGAAAATTAGGCAGAAAATCTTGAGATTTTACTGCACGAATATGCATTAATGTCCTCATAGATCATATGTCCTCACATACACCTGTCCTCATAGGAGAGTTTAATGCATGCTGGCATAATCTAGGAAGCAGAAAGACAGCAGAGGAGATGCAGCCTTACACATTTCACTACATAGTAGCTAATCTCTAAACTCAGCTGAGCCCAGGCTAACATTGTGATAGGTGGCATATATTAGGGTCCACTGCATTGTTAGTCCTGTAGAAAAATTAACAAACCAGGAAATTCTTTTGCCATAACTTTGTTTTCTATAATTTTATTTTCTGATGTGGATTTCTTTGACTGATACATAAATACAATTTCAGACTTACATCTGCAATAAGATAGCAGCCCTGGCATGACCGGCACCTGTAGCTCTGCAGAGGTGTAAAATCTTGTTAAGCTGTCCTGGAACATACTTGTGTACCTCAGAATTTTATTTGTTTCACATTCAAGGGCAAGGAAAGCAGTGCCTGACACATGCCTCTTGACACAGCTAGTAGTAAACATGAAAAAGATTTCTGCACAGATCTGAAATAAATGTCAGTGGGACACCTTAAAAATGAATGTGGATAGCTTTAGGGGCAAGATCAACACTAAGAAAGAACTTGTTAATCCTTCATACTCTGGAAATGCAGATGCTTTCATAGTAAGACTGTCTTGCTACAATGAGGACAGAGGGAATAACATAGCTGGTCTGTCTGGGCATTAATGAATAATTTGATAGCAAGCTAGAAAACAGTTCAGTTCATGCTCAACAAACCCTTGTGCACATAACAGTGGGTCTAAAGTAAAAACGAGGGGCAGTATTACTAAAATGTTACTTTTATATCTTCCTGGTTTCTGACTGAATATTGCACATCTCTTCAATGTTACTCTAGGAAAATGCTATGGAAGGTGAAAGAAAAGGCCATGCATACACAGGAGACAGAGGATATGTCCTGAAACATCTGTGGGGAGACTGAAGCCAGCCCACAATTGCTCCACTCATATGCTGACACCCCTCTCTTGGGGTGGGGATGGCTGCACTTGCAGGCTGTAGGCACTGGCCCAGAGGGTGCTAAGCCCTTGTCTCCATGTATGCATCACCAGACCCCTAGGTCTCAGGTTGTCAGGTGGAGCCAAGGTCTTTCATGAAAGAATATTCCCCAAAATCCTCAATTTATTTTTTTTTTCTTTTTTTTTTTTTTTTTAAACTTTCTCTTCTCTCCATGAAGGAGGTGCCTGCCACTGCCAAATCTGCAGACCTCACCTGCTTAGATACATGGCAAGAGAGAGATTCTTCCTTTTTCCAATGAGGCAAGTTCAGTGTCTGAGCTTGAAACTGCAGTTGCATATGAGTGGAAGAGTTGAGTGTGCATGTTTCAGCCACAATCAGCAGCAGGGTGGGAGCCTGACAGAAGCTAAAGCAGCAATGCAGAGAATGTCTGGGTCTCACTATTTGTCATGGCAGGCTTATACAAGAAACAGTCAGACTTCAGAGGTGATTTGAGGAGAGTGCTGGGAGCTTAAGGTCTTGCAAGGCTAGCCTGACATAGGTAACCATGTTGTTAACATATGAGGCTGGGACAACCTCAGAATCAGAAATGCAAATATGGATAGAGGGGAATGAGAGGAAATGGGTAGAAAGACAAGGAAGCAGCTGGAGGGAAGGGTACCATCTAAAACCACCATGCCTCTCTCATAAAAAGTTACCAGTCCATGGTCTCCCCAACCTCCAAAGAGATGGAAATGTGTTTCCCCATGCCTTGGACACAGAAACCCAGACATTAGTAATAACCTAAATTCAACCAGCCAGGACCAGCAGAAAACACAAAAATACTGTGCAAATGGCAGCCTCAATGAAGAATATCATGTCCATCTCTAAAAACATAGAGTCTGGAGCAGTCTACTTACTAGTTATGTTCTCCTTCTTAAAATCTGTAAAAAGACAAAACAAGATGTAAGGAGAGATTGTCCAGGATGCAATATCACTGGATGCTCACTCATAAACACGTTACAGGAAAAAGTTCCCTCACCAGCAGTGCTTAAACAGCTTGTTTATTTGCAACGGCACCTGAGTGGCAATTTTACTTTCATTAAGAGTGTTTTTTGAGATTGTTATGATCTTCTAAATAAAGATCCAGGCTTTATTTACTTGAGGGATTTTTCCCACACCCCATTTGCACGAGAGCAGCAAACAGCCAAAGCAGCTGTCACAATTCCATGCACAGGTGCTGACAGGACCTACCATCGGCTTTTACTTTAGTTATAAATTATGGACCGTACCTTCCCCTCTCCCCTACCAAGAACACAGCTCTCTGGACAATCAGCAGCATGTGCCACCTTACCAAAGAAGGGGATGCGGGTACAGGAGCTGGGATTCTGGTGCAGGCTGGGCAACCTGTTGCATTCAGGAAGAGTGAGCAGCATCAGCCCTGGCTTGTAAATCCCCTTCTGAGAGTTCTCCTCCATTGAGAGCCATTCCTTAAAGCAGTAGAGATCCTTTACAGCAAGGCAATTCTCTCTACATTTTTTTGCAAAAAACAGTGAAATACAGCGGTCAATGGCTTGAAAAAAATGGCTGCACTTAGCAGTGATATGCAGGGGTTATGCAGGCTCCATTAATGGGGTGACACTTCTTTAAAGCCAGTCTGCCTGGCTCATAAACCATAAAGGAAACTGTATGAAATTCAACACCTTCCTTTAAAAAACATATAAACCTATGCTTTTAATGAAGCAGGGTTATGCTGAAAACACAACACACAACAAGCTATGAGGAGTTCATTCCTATCTTTTTCTACAGATTTTTTGACATCTTCTACTCATAAGCATCATAGAATCATAGAATGGTTTGTGTTGGAAGAGACATCAAACATCATCTAGTTCCAACTCCCTCCCAGGGGCACCTTCCACTAGACCAGGTTGCTAAAAGTCCCATCTAACCTGGCCTTGGACACTTCCAGGGAGGAGGCATACACAGCTTCCCTGGGCCACCTGTGCCAGTGTCTCACTACCCTCACAGTAAATAATTTCTTCCTGTTATCTAATCTAAACCTATTCTCGTTCAGTTTGAAAACATTCCCCCTTGTTCTGTCACTACATGCTCTTGTAAATAGTGTCCCTCTCATTTCTAGTTAGAATTTTTCAATATATTCTAAAAATCTCACTTGNATCAAACATCATCTAGTTCCAACTCCCTCCCAGGGGCACCTTCCACTAGACCAGGTTGCTAAAAGTCCCATCTAACCTGGCCTTGGACACTTCCAGGGAGGAGGCATACACAGCTTCCCTGGGCCACCTGTGCCAGTGTCTCACTACCCTCACAGTAAATAATTTCTTCCTGTTATCTAATCTAAACCTATTCTCGTTCAGTTTGAAAACATTCCCCCTTGTTCTGTCACTACATGCTCTTGTAAATAGTGTCCCTCTCATTTCTAGTTAGAATTTTTCAATATATTCTAAAAATCTCACTTGGCTTCTATAAATTGTACATTGAAGTGTCATCTACTAAAAGCAAGAGGTGAGCTGCAGTTCTTAACCTTCTTATATTAAGCATTTGTATATGTTTTTAATCTCACAATAAAAAAAGAAATATTTTTTATTGTCTCTACAGGCAACTTTAAATCCATTTTTTCACTGTAGATTTCTTTCTCTCTAGTAAAACCCTTAGATTGCCTGGTAAAAAGGGACCTGTCTCCCACCCAATGTATTAGCTCCATAATAAAGTGAAATGTTCATTGACAAGAAGTGCTTTGGATGTTTAAATGGGCCTTGTATGAGAAATTGTTTGTGAAGAAGGGCAAGAAATACCTGCATTAGAAAAAATAAATTTAAAAAAAAAAAAAAAAAAACATGCCGTACTGGGAAGTTTGTGGATTTGTTTATTGGTCAATTTATCAGTGATTTGCTTATTTATGTAGCCATTCTTGAGAGTCTGGGTTACATAATCAGCTTGGAGGTCATGTGCAGAGATTTATTTTGCACAGGTCAGCTGAAGTCTTTCCCAGATTCAGAACTTTTCCAACCACCACAAAATGATGCAAAAAGAGAAAGGTACTTCTGGTATCTGTGGGGAAGGATTTAGCCAAATTCACCACCTGGTGGGTTGATGCAATCTCTTTAATTGTGCAATGGTTTTGGCAAGAGCAGATGGTCATGAGTTTCAGCAATGGCTAACAATACTGCAAACCCTCTAAAGCACCTGAAGGATGGAGGTCATTGGGAATTCTACCAGAGCAACAGCTTTTCTGCAACTGTAATGGATGCCCTTCAATTCAGCAGGCTGAAGTCATCAATGCCCAGCTGCTCTGTGCTTGGTTTTAATCAGTCCTGGTTTAT
Source organism: Nicator chloris (assembly GCA_013400495.1). NCBI lineage: Eukaryota > Metazoa > Chordata > Aves > Passeriformes > Pycnonotidae > Nicator > Nicator chloris. The sequence continues at coordinate 90,828 of WAAE01020755.1, forward strand.
TCCTTCCTCCCTTTCAGGGAAATCAGAATGCAGCCAGATGGCAAATGTATCTTTTTTACATTAAACAACATGTGGAACATGAATGACTTTGTGAAGTAAAGAAACACTTAGATAGGGAAATGAGAAAAACTTGCATTTGAAGCACTGGCTGAGACTTGGGAGATCTGGATTGAATTAGCTCTGTTCATCCCTGGATCCTGAGCATCCTTAAATAAGACCTTTATTCGGTGCTCAATTGCAAAACACAAAAGATCATTCTTCTGCAATGCTGTCTGTGCCAGGGTTAAAGGAAGGTTATCTGCACCCTGGAAGAACAGTAAGGCAGCCAGAGGGGAGGGATGGTCAGACACTGCTAGCTGGGTTCATATGGTTGTTGTAGCACCTGATACTGAGCAGGGAGAGCTTGCTGAAGTCACATGCAAGAATTACTTCAGGTTATTATTAGAAATGTTATGTCACGTAAATGACAGATGGACAAAGAACAGTAATGGCAGAAGACAGCAAGTGTGCCAGTAGTATTTCTAGGGACCACAAAAGACTATGTAAGAGGAGGTGGGGATGCACAGACCCGAACAAAGAGAGACTTTCCCCAACACAAGACTGTTCCCTATAGCCTGATCACTTCCTATCAGCAGTGATTGAAACAGAAACTGGAGGTACTTCTTCTATTTCAATAGCAGCCAGTGACAAGAGGCAGATGTAACCAAGAACTATGAGACGAGACATCACTTTCCCTTAAGAATTCTCATTTTAATCAATTTGCATCTAAAATTACATTAAGTGAACTTTTCCCATGTGGTGGTTTTCTTCTGTTTCATCTTGTTTTACCCCTTGGTTACTTTTATAAAAGCTTTACTCAACCTGTCAGTTGTTATTCTTGCTAGCTAGCTTCCAAACCTAGCTTTTAATGTTCCAAATGAACATTAAAAAAACAACATGGAAAAAGAAAAATCAGTGCAAAAAATAAATAATAAGATAAAAATACATGGACATACATCAAGGGCAGTATGTCCTTCAAAAACTGGGAGAACTCTCCCACATGTGAGAGAGTTAAATTCTTACTCATTAAGTATTTCAGCTGAAAACTTGTGTAGTCTAGCCAGCTTCTTCAGAAAGGTATAAAGTTGTCAGTAAACTAAGTTAAGAGAATTGGAAAGTAGCCAAGACCATGTGAGATGTGTTCAAGAGCCCCCAGACCTCTCTCAGCCATTAAGAAGTATATATTAGATGTCTGAGTTATCAAAAGGAGTATTGGGCTCTGGAAGAACTGCTGTCCAGCTGAAGTTCTCTGAGGACAGGAATTGGGAAGGATGCTATTCCAGGACTTTTCTTATGAAGAAAGCTGCATTAAAACTGGGAGGGAAGAAGGGAAGAATATTTTATAAAAACCAATATTGACTCATGGATTTGAAGAAAAATGGTTTCAGGCAAACCCATTAACATTTAAACATATTTGCAAATGTTGTAACTGTCAGCTCAGGTGCATCAAGATCAAGTGCATATTTATGTTAGTTTATATAATTCTGACTTTAGAAATGTCCCAGAAGTACAGGTCTTCAGCCAAATCACTGTAAGTTCTGGTCCTGCAGGGCCACTCATGAGCAGGGTTAAATGAAGCAAGGCCGAGATCTAGCTGAAACACCTTGCAGAGCAATGTGCAAAACCCTTAGCTGACTAATAGGCTGTGTATGTGTGCCTGGGATGTAAATACTCCCATAGATCTTGAAAAAAAGGCAGAGAGACCATGTATTTAAGGGTAAAATGGCAAAGAGCAGGATAGTGAGGTGGCAGGGAGGAGAGAAAGAAAGAAAGAAAGAAAGAAAGAAAGAAAGAAAGAAAGAAAGAAAGAAAGAAAGAAAGAAAGAAAGAAAGAAAGAAAGAAAGAAAGAAAGAAAGAAAGAAAGAAAGAAAGAAAGAAAGAAAGAAAGAAAGAAAGAAAGAAAGAAAGAAAGAAAGAAAGAAAGAAAGAAAGAAAGAAAGAAAGAAAGAAAGAAAGAAAGAAAGAAAGAAAGAAAGAAAGAAAGAAAGAAAGAAAGAAAGAAAGAAAGAAAGAAAGAAAGAAAGAAAGAAAGAAAGAAAGAAAGAAAGAAAGAAAGAAAGAAAGAAAGAAAGAAAGAAAGAAAGAAAGAAAGAAAGAAAGAAAGAAAGAAAGAAAGAAAGAAAGAAAGAAAGAAAGAAAGAAAGAAAGAAAGAAAGAAAGAAAGAAAGAANCTCGCCTCAGTGACCATGGTGGGAGTACAAGGAACAACGAGGGAAGGACTGCTCAGGAGGTTGCATAAGGAGAATTGCCTGTCACTGGGGCATGTTTACAAACACCTGTCAACAGTAGATTAGCTATAGCAAGAGATGTTTTGGACTCAGGGTCCCTTTCAGCCCAATTTCAGTGCACATTTTTCTGCATATAGAGGGATACAATAATACAGTTCCACATTGGATCTTTGGTTTATCAAGTACAATTACACAGACAAAGACTCCGGTCTCATAATATTTGTCACATTTTTGTCATAGCAGGAAGTGCTGAACAATTGGCATATCGCCTTGGGCAGATTTGTTGCATCTTCTGGAGCCACATTTAGTCAAAATTCCAAAGAAGCAATTACTCTTTATAGTAATAAAATATATACATACTGGCCTAGTAAGAGTCAACAGATAACAATATGTTAATTATTAAAACTAATTATGTAATTCAAATGGATACTTCCTTTCAACACTGTCCTCCAAACACCTGATATAATGTAGAGGCCTGGACTTCAAATTCAGACCATACCCAGCAATGTGCACAGTGAGAGCTGAATCAGTCTGTGTGTGCAGAGGAGAGAGCAAAGGGAAAACCTGTGCAAACCTAGGGGCCCAGCTTCACTCAGCTTCTCTTGCTACTGGAAGCCTGGACAGTCCCTCACCACTCCCCTGCTGCACACACATCCCCATGAAATGAAAGTGAAATATGAGTATGTTTTTCTTCATTTACCTGCACACTGGTTTTGGAGCTGGCCCAGCTCCCGAGGGATTGCACTCTTGGAAGATGTAGTTACACAGCAGAGACTCAGCAGCCGGTTGGCAGAATGAACTCACCATTTTCAGTTCAGTCCAGGCAGTGTGCACAAGCAGCTCTTGGGTCTCCTCTGGGTCAGCATACGAGGAGTTGAAGAAAACAAGAGCATTCTTCGCCAAGATAGCACTACACACCTCACCTCTGTATGTGCTGCAGTAGCCTGTGTCACCCTTGTACAGCTTGCTGTCAAGGACAAGAGCACACACACAGTAAGCTCACAGACCTAAACAGCTGCATGAGCACAATCGCCCTGTTTCTGAATAAAGTGGCATGTGTAAGGCTAACAGAGGGCAGAGGAGATGGTAGATGTTTACAACTACTAAATGCAGCTAATATAATGGAAGAATGAGACTTCTGCAGGGTACTCTGGTGCCAGCACAGGTGAGCTCCAGAGATGAGGCTCTGATCAAGGGTTGTTAACATTGGAAGTGGACTAAAGATGGACAATCACACAGTACTTTGACCTAGCATGGCCCCTCACCCCGCCCCCTAGGCTCTAATGGGAAAATAGTTTACTTTCCTGCTTCCCTGCAGTAGGGATCAGCCATGCTGCTTGCTGCAGTCCCATGATAACTCAGGATTTTTCGCTCTGCTAAGAGAGTCTACCAAGAGCTAGAGTTTAATTTAAGATAGACTTGATGAGCACGAGCCAGGTAAGTTCAACCCATCATGTGCCAGTGAATCATTCACAAGATCAGACCAAACTCCTGCCTGCCCTTGCTCGCCTCCTGCACCGCTCCTGACCCTGCCCCTCTTCCACACCTTTAGCTGGGGGGACTCAGAGACAAGGAAGGAACAAGCCTCTGTGTTTTTCTTGCTGGTGTTTCTCTGCAAGGTACATCTTTTCTCTCCACTACATCTCCCATTTTGTTAAGTCCTGCCACATAGCGTGGAGACAGAGCTATGCAGGAGCAATAAAAATCACATTAGGGTCGTCTTCTTTGAGGCCCATTTATTTATCTTTCCCGTGTTAATAGCATCTAGAAGGAGGTCTCTCCCCCACTCCCTTCCTCCCTTCTTCCCCGTGGCCATCAAAAGGGAGCAGCAGGGTAAGGGCAATGCACAGGTCAGCCATGCTTCCAGTAGCTCCCATGGTCACACAACAGCAGCAAGGTCTGTGAGTGAGCAGGTGCCCTCTGCCTAGACAGCCTGTGGGATGCAGTGTCCTTGGTACGGGAGGCAAAGCTGGGAAAACAGACTCCCTGTGTGTGGGGGATGGCCAAATCGGGGCAGGGAGGAGGGCTGGGTGCAGCTGTCCCCACCGCTCATTCAGTCAGTGTAACTGGGGTCAGAGAGTTCAATTCACAACATGCCAAACACTTGGAGCAGTCAACAGAGCTATTTGTATCTTTGCCTTTTATTTCTTTCCCCTGTCCAAATAATCACCCATTGTTAACTCTGGGGTTTCTTGCTGTTTTTTGTTCAGAAAAATGGAGGTACATGGACAAGGGATCACACAGGGATTACACATTTCTGTTCTTCAGATGCTTTTCTCTGCAGATGACACTCCCTGGCCCTGTTTTAGCTGCTCTATTTTAGGCTCCATATTAATTTTTTCTTTATTTTTTTCTGTGTCACATTGGATAAAAAATACAGGAAGGCACTAATCCCTTCAGATTTACCAAAATGACAGTGATGCTCTGGCACTGCATCATCCCAGGCTCCACGGACACACCTTCATGTGACACAGGAGTCCCCCAGCAGGCTGCACTAGTCTCACAGTCTATGGTATTTCCCCAGCACACAGCAGGTTTCCCCAGAGCAATGCACTGATCTCAGAACCCTGCTAGAACTGTTCTGGGCATGGCAGGGGTCATGTTATCTACATTTTCCTGATGATTCCCATTGGGCTTAATCTGAAAATTGCATCCTTCCTGTGCCCCAGGGGCAAAAGCAGGCACAAGTGTGCATAGGGCAGCTGTGCTGCTGACTTCAGGGGCTGCAGAGGCAGACTGAGAAGAACTAACAGTACTAACAGTTTGTTTCCTTGCTTTTCTAAAATACGCAAGGAGACACAGACCAAGTTGCAATGGAGAAGTGGTAACATTCACAATGGTTTGTCACAGAAAGGGAACGTCATGCAGCAAAGGTTAAGAACACCTATCGGACAGGTGGGCTGAGCGCTTGATCTGTGTCCCCATGCCTGCATGGGTGCAGGTGTAAGGCATAAGTCTGTCATCACTGGGTGGTCACTTAATCACTTACAAACTTCCTGAATCCATCTTGCAAGTTCCTGTGATGGAGACAACAGCCTTTGCAAAGGGTCTGTGTCAGCAGAGTGGCAAAGCCATTTGCTCTGACTTTCCCAGGCTCTGCTCTTTTCTATGATGGCCAGAAGCCCCCAGCCCATCTCCCAGACTAACATTCTCATTTTCTTTCCAGACTGATCAGCCAGTGCAGCATGTAGAAACATGGAAGGATTCTAAAGAGAGAAAGCCAGCTAAATTAATTCAGTCCTACAAAAATTACTAACCAGAAGTGTATTTCTCATCACATGTAAGTGGCTTTACTCATCCATAACCCTGCTTGGAACAAATACAACCTTCTCTTGCCCTAATCTGGTGAGCACCAAACCAAATTACATGTATTAACTGTAATTAAACAGGCAGGAGTTTAACTTGCAATTAAGCTTTGCCATGAAAATTTTTAAGGTCAAGGGAAACTGTGGATCTGTAACTGCATAGAATTTCCTTCAGAATTTCCTTTCTCCTTCTCCCCACTACCATATTTCAAACACCCTTACTGCTGGCTTGACTCAACACCATCCTTATCTACCCAAGCTTAGTCTCCAGTTATACCTCTGTAAAGGAGCTCAGTGATCCCTTTGGATGAACCTCATCTGCACAGTTTGCATGCAGAAACCCTACCCCTTCATTTAAGACAAATTAATCAAACCCCCTTGTTCATAATTCTTCCTGGCCCAGAAAGAGCCTCCACAAAACTACAGAAAGTCATTCTTACCTCCATTCTACCAAGAGGCACCAGATCCACGAATTCCGATGAACCAGGAGAAAAAGGAAATGGAAAAGACATTAGTGACTTCATCAGGAGAAAAAGGAAGTGGAAAAGACTTCATTGTTCCCTCTGAGATGCATAAGTCAAGATTTCCATGCTACGAAATGTGTCTGAGAACTGTAAGCTGTATGAAAAAAAATGCACCTAAATTCTGTTCCTTTTTTTTTTGTATCTTCTTTTGGGGAAGAAAAGTTGACCAACATTGAACACTGTAAAGTGAGAAAGAGTGAGGAGGAAGAAGTGGATTGTTGATGGCAGTGCCAGCTGATGTGGATTCTTGCACTGTAAACCCACACTTTTATCGTGATCCTTTGGGTCCTGTGTTACCAGCAGGTTGCATCCTCTGTGTAAGCCACATAGCCATTACTTCAGGCAGCAGCTGTAACAAGTAGGAGAAGCCAGGGCTGGAGATGCAGCACTGGGAAACAGCAGTGACCCCAGTTTGCAGTGCCACAGGAGCTGGGCCAGGGCACCTCTGTCCTGGGAGTCTTGTGAGCTGGGGCAAGGCCAAGGAAGACTCCTGCTCAGGTCTAGGGGGCTCTTCTCCTGCTGCTGAGCACACACAGCCTGGAGGAGTACAACTTCCACCAGCCCAAAATACCTATCTTCTCTACTGCATTTATAGGACACAGACTTGCCTGGGCGAAAAGCAGAAGTGGGACTACCTTATGGGGCAGTTTCCTGCTGGGTTTCACTGCCCAGTGTAAGAAAGGTCATGATTATTTTCTCAAGAAAGCAGAAGCTAAGGCACAGAGAGATGAGCAAGTACCTGCCCGGTTAAAAGCAAAACCAGGGCTACCATCCCATGTCCTATGTGATTCCTCTTTCCTCTAACTAAATCCCCCTGCCTGTGCAAAGAGGGATGGAGCAAGCTTCCACTTTCTCTCTGTATGACAAATGCTGTTAGTTAGCTCTGACAGAGGTATTTCTCATCTTTGGAAATTCATTTTCACATTTGGGAGATGTCCCTGAGAGAAGAAAGAACTCCAGGCAAGGCAGGGTACTACTCTGACAGCAACCACCCTACTTTCTGGATGCCAACCCCTTGTGAAACTGAACTGCTTGAAACTATTTTCACTTTGCTGTTAGATGATACCAATGCTGGGTCATGGTGACAACTTCCTCCACATGGATGAACTTACCAAGTGTGCTTCTGGGACACAAAGTACAAGACAGCATCAAACATTTGGGAAATGGTAGGTATGCCAGTCTCCAAGGTGTAAGAGTATATGAGGAAATAGCCTGGTGGAGAATGTACTTGTACTCAAATTTAGGCCCCCACACACTATCAGCTCTCCAAGGCTTCCCCTCTTCCTCCAGAATACTCCACACCACTTTCCTCTTCCCCAGCAGGAAAGGCTAAAAAAATTAATGGCCTCTTCTTTCCCTGCATACCTGAAATGCTGATGGTTGCTGCTGCTTTTGCGGCTCCAAAAGTCTTGCTGTGCTTGTTTGTGGCAAGACAAGTGAACAGGCCAGGTCGGGTGACATACACTTGCAGTCTGGAATCAACCACTCTGTCCTTGACACTTTCTGCTATGGACCCCGCAGAAACCTAAAAGAGTGAAAGCCCAGTGCAGTAATATTTCCAAAAAGATGCAAACAAGCAAATCAAGGAAAAATCTAATAGCCAGAGGCCCAAGCATTTAAATTATAAGCATTTAAATTAGAGGAAGACGTGGCAGGGAGACAAAAGTGGCAGAGAGCTAAGGCTGCTGGCGATACTTTGGTGCTTTCATAGCAGCTGACTTCACACACAAAAATAAATGTTAAAAGATCTCTCCTATTTCACACTTCAGCAATATTTTTGCAATTAGGTTTCAGTTCAAGGGGGTCACAGTCACAATTTGGTTTATGTAATTGAGCTGGCTAATTACTACAGGGCTTCTTGTAGTAGATTGTTTGCCTCTTCATGCCTGAGCAAGGAATGGCACAAGATGATGTTGTGAACTTCTGCTATACAGAGGAAGAAAAGAAAATATCTTGGAAGTCATTGATTCTGGATTAATATAACCACTGCCATACTCTCAAAGCAGTCATGAGCAAAGAAAGTGCTCTGGCTCCAATACTTCAGCAGATATCTGGTAGATTTTCTTACATCTTTCTTGCATCTGGAAATACGGAAGGGGATGCAAATATAATGATTTTGGCCAGCTCTTTTCCAGGATCAGTAATTCCCAGTTAAATGAGCTTGAAGCCTGCTTATTTTGGCCAGTTGGGCTTGATGCACCATCAAGTCTTTCCTGACAACGTGGCATTCGTTAAAGTAGGAGAGCATGGTACATACAGAGTCTATCTTCCAAAGGCAGTAGGAAGGAGAGCATTGCCTGCTCTAACCTTCACACTGATAGGAAGCATCAAACATAATTCAAGTGAGATATGTTACCTATGGATCCCATAGGTGTGACCAGACTCTAAGGACATCGCGGATTGTCTCCCTGGATCTGCCCCAGCAAAGCAGTCTACCCACACATGTAACTAAGACAGAGATATCAATCTGACATCCCTGGAGGTTGGTAAATATGTGCTTTCAATGAGATCTTTCAGAGAAATTAAATACTCATAGGTATTGACAACAATAATTGAAAAAGCAAGAAGGAACTCATCAGTGTAGCACGTCTTGTAAGCAGATGGGATTCTCTATGAAAAGAAAATGCTGAAAAGAATATACCTGTTTTGCCTCACTCAAAGTCAGCTTAGAGTTGTGGTGAGAGTGTTCATGGGAAGAAATCACTAAATAATCAGACCACCACAGTTTGTAAGTACAGCACCAGGTATGTCAGTCACTGTGCAAATGGAGAGACCAGGGATATTTTTGGCCTTATAACATGAAATCAGTTCAAGAGGGTGGGAGCCCAGGGGATATTTTTTCACAGATATCTCTTTTGTTGCAGAGCTGCTCAAATTTACTTTTAGAATCCTTTTCTCTCCAGAAACCACTCAGCACTAAAATGGTGCAGGGACTTTCTCAGTGGGAAGGAGGTATTTCCTATAGGCCACCCTGCCTTCCAGCATCTTGGTGGGATAGGTGGCTGCTTGCCGTGAGCAGCTTGTGTAATCCAGTCTTCTGTCCCTGTTGGCTCCTCAGGCCTCAGGTGTACCACGTCTGGCAGCGATGGACTGTGCCTGCTGAGCACAGATAACTGGGATTGTTCCTTCCAGCTTGGGATGCAGAAGGAAGAGGTAGCTCAGGTAACTGCAAGCAGTACAAGCAGTATGTACCATGTAACGTGGAAAATCATAGGCAGTGGTGCCTAGCACTTCCATGTTGGCCATCTGTTGTTTTCTTTACTGGAAACTTCAAGATGTTCCCTTGTGTTAATTGATTCCCTTTCCTTTTCAAGCACATTTCCTGAGATTTTATTTCCAGGAGTTCTCTTTTTAGCCTTTAAAATGTCACCTCAGTTACCAGGAAATTAGAGACCTCTTCATATCTTCACACCTGGCTCATTTATTCCTGGATGTGTGGAAAACTACATTATAAGGTCCATGATGTCCTGTGGTGCATAGCAGGAGGAAAATGAATTGTGTTTCTATTTAGGTAGGCCAGGCAGCTGCTGCACAGAGGAGTTTCCATCCTCCTCTTCCACAGCAGCTCAGTAAGCTCAGTAGACTGCTGTTCTTTGAACCTCAGGACAATTGCAGGTCAGTGTTCAGAGAACATAATGTCACAGGCATGCTGCATCTTCAGATGACTCACCACTGCTGTGAACCAGCCCTCAAATTGACCATCTCCAGTCCCCTGGCTTCCTGCTGACTCTCCCAGAGACAGGCTCTCATTAAGGCTTCCTTGCCATATTTAAAGTGAGGCAATCTGGAGCACTACCTCCCTGGGACTGGGCTATGCTTTTCAGGCAGAAATGGGGTAGAGCAGATACGACCAGTCAGGCAGTGGCCCAGGCAGTGGCTGAGCATCATCTCATGTACCTCTGCTCTCTGTGGGACCCACGCATTGGGATCTCAGCAGAGCACAGGTCTGTGTTCAGGAAATACACTGCTCCTGCCAAGCACCTCACACTCCTGCAGAAGGTCTCATTCACAGTGGGAAAGAAGTCTTAAACAAACACCTGCAGTTTTCTCAAACTAAATATTGTCAGGAACCACTGAGCACCCATAGGTCTCAGCAGAAGCTGGTCTGATCCCTTTGCTGCTCTGCCTGGCAACATTGAGGGAATATAGAAAATTAGCCCTAATCAGACTGGAGGACACAATAAGGTATAGAGGAGGCAAGGAAGGCAATGCAGCCTGCAGAGTAGCCATGGGGTCTAAATTGCACGTTTTAATGTATGGAAAGAGGAGATAGAAACCAGGATGGTGATAGCCAGCCTGCACTCAGCAGACACTCCACTTGCCTCCACAGAATCATGCCCTGGGGCTCACATCCTTTAAAAACTGTTAAAAGACCAAAGTGAGTATAAAACATGTCCACCTTAAGCACATGAAGATTATAGAGAACCCAGCTTGGGCTGCAGAGCTGCCATGACTGTGGTGCCCTGCTCAGTCCCACACAGCCAATACTAGGAGCCAAGCAGGTCTTCAGTTCACTGAAATGAGGGCATTGCAATAACCTGCACACAGGCATGACAGCCAGAAGAACTGAAAGCAAGCACCCATATTAAGTGGTCAGGATCCTTAGACCACAGAATCTTTCCAATGAGACACAGTGGATTTGCATCCCTTGGTGCCTGCCACAGGAGAGAGTGTGCCTTTCTTAAGAACATGCTTCTGGCCAAGGATAAATTGATGACATGTTTCACATCACCTAGGCCAGTCTAGAAAATTTCAAATCCATTCTCTTCTTCAAAACTGCTGTGCGTAATGCTGTTCCACAGGTATTTAACCTCAAGACAGTTTGCTCTATCTAACTCCTTGGTCTGTGTTACTTTGCCAGATGTACAATTTTGCCTTGTTATTGTCACCACATTATTAAAAAGGGAAGGAAAGATAGCTGCAGAAATACACAACAAAGTCCCAGAAATTCTGGCTTGCATGTAGGTTGAAAGAGTCTAAGGCATCTTGGGCTTCCCAGATCCTAACAAATGAAGTTATACCACGCCCTGGAGAAGGGGGACAATGTTTTTTCAGGGGAGAAAACTGCAACAGAGAGATGAGCTGGACTCAACCAGTTTGAAAAACAAGCTGCTAAGTTAGCAAGGAATAGAAACCACTGGTCTTGACTACCAGCCCTCTTGTGCTTCCAGCTGATAGCAGTCCTCCAGTGCCAAAAGCATGAGAAAGAGGCACTTACAGCTTTTCCATTTTCCAGCCAGGTGACAGTAGGGACTGGAAGGCCGGTCGCCGTGCACCGCAATGTCACCACAGACCCAAAAGTGATGTTTTGGGATTCAGGAGCCTTCAGGATTCTGGCAAACACTGTAAAAGAAGACAAAGGTGCTAGCTGAGTGGTAACGTAAAGCTGACGCTGGTGCTGACCGTGGGGGTACTCCCTCCCCAGTGTGTCTTGATGTAATAATGAATAAAAGCAGAGCATAGAACAGGCTTCCCAGTGAGTGACAGTCTTGGGAGAGAGATGAGGAGGAGGAAAATGTATTCAATGTGGTTACACTCTGCACCTTACAGACCAAAAGTTTACCTCTGGAAATTTCTATGTCAAGTCCAAAGCCTCAGAGGAGGTAATGTGCAAGAAAACCAGGACCAAAATCTTCAGTAGCATGCAACTGGAACAGCTTACAGCAAAAAAGCAGCAAGCTACCATGCCAACCTGCCCAGGATGACCTCCTGTGAAACCTTTTCCAAACCATTAAGGACTACCAGTATGGACATGTGCCATGAAGGTTAAGGGTCAGATAAACATCTCAGTCTGATTGCAGTTATTAAGACTTGCCACAGAATGCTGCAAACACTGGCATTTTCCACACAACAAGAAGCTGTCCTAAGGGAACAGTGTCTAACATCAAGCATCAAGGTATGAGAGAATGACTGGCAAAAACTTTAGGAAAATGAGATTGCAATGGAAATGTAGATTTTTTTAAAGTGGTTTCTCAGTTCTACGGCTCTTGCTTCTTTTGTGGAAATATGGTTACGGGGCACTTTGCAGATAAGCAAAATAAGCATTCCCTTTGCCCCTCCTCCCCCTCCTTTTCTTTTTGGTTGTTGTTTTTTGTTGGTTGGAGGGGTGTTTTTCACAGGGAGAGGGAGCAAGGGGGGGTGCTGTTGACAAGAAATAACCGTTGAAGTATTTTTGGTGAAAACTTTTTTTGATTCAGAAACACAGTCCTGATGGTCTTCACAAGCTCCTGTACTTGGACTACATAGAGAAAAGCAGAGAAGAGAATTTTCCCACCTGGAACATTTGAGTTTTGACCCAAAATTTTTAATGGAAATGCCAGAATGTCTGTATGGAAGCAAGCTCAATAGCACTGCCATTTCTTACTCAAATTTCTCATGCTTAGTGAATAACAGTTTCTGGACCACAGAGCAGTGTCTCAAAGTCTCCATCAGGAACTTTAATAAGCAGGGAAGTTTCTCTTGGAGTTGTCAGAAAAGCCTAAGATGTTGTTTGCCGCTTCTACCTGTATGTTTCTCCTTATCAACATACCTCACCATGTCACCATCTTCTGTTTCCCCTGTTCAGAATTAGAAAATCCGTCCCCACTATTTGGGATGGGAAGGCTTTGTCTGCAAAATTTCAGTTGAACTGAAAAAAAGTATATACTATCCACATAGTGCCTCCACTCAGTTCTGAGCTGGTATGCAGCTGAGATTTGTTTTGCCAAAGAGCCTAAAAACAGCTTTTGCTCATAGATAAGCAGCAGTAGGAGTCAATTTCAGCGTGGAAATCTTTTTGTCATTCAATAAACTCCTGGGAAGGGGCTTTTAGGAAGACTAAGGTTAATGTCAGGGAAGCGAAAATGGAGAAAGGATAAACATTATATTGAGTTTCTCAATTCTTCTGTGTGCTCCAAGCAATTCCACTGTCTGTGCTCAGTGCCATTTGCCTAAGGTCAAAGCAGAGTAGGCTTCTGCACCCCCTTTCACCTCAGCAAGAAAACAGGTATGAAGCTCCATCAGTAATAAGCAAAGCTGCAGTCACTGGCCACAGGCTTTTCTTATGAATAGTAAGTAAAATGAAACCTTTGTCTAAAGTTTCACTTCAGGCCATTAACACCATATGGTTATGAATTCGGACCCAAGTTTTGCAGGCTAAGCTCATAATTATTTTTATACTTCTTTTGGAGAAATACTAAACTTTGGGGCCTGTCCTCTGGCAGCAGTTAAGTTCACATGGCTCCTGCTGAAGCCAGCATGTTAGCTTCCAGAGTTGGAATACGCCTCTTAGTGCTTTCCTAGTGCTGCCCAGTGCACTGCTGCTGGGACCCTTGCCCACCTGATGCTGCTCTCTGACTCTGCAGCTCAGATCCCGCCCAGCTGAGTTAATACCAAGGTGACAACTTACCAGCACCCCGTTAGCTGATGCTGGACGGTGGCACATATGTCCTCCTCTGTACTAGCTGCTCTCCCAAAATCTGCTAGGATCTTTCAGCCAGGAGGAAAAAAGACACACTTTGAAAATGGCAATAGCACAGGCAGGGTGCAAAGGCACAGTAAGTGCTATGGCTGCCCCAGCTCATGCCTGGCATGGTGCCTATGGGGAGGTCAGAAAGCTGCATTCCTCTTCCCAGGGTCCAACCATCATAACTGATCACTGCACTTGCTTTAGTAGCCCAGCACACTGCTAGGCAAGCAGTTATCTGCCAGCAGAGGGAAGGTAAAGTATCAGGCCATTCTTAAAATCTTAAAACACCAAATGTAGGGATAAAAAAATCCATTAACAGCTCCTAAACATTCGCAGGTTTCTGGTGGCAAGTACTGCAGGAAGGGATGGCTAAATAAAATTTGGCCTATAAGGATCTAAGCTGATTTCCAAAGTGCGGAAGGATTGAAATTCTTTCTATCTCCAGTGCTTTCATGTGCACTTTTCAAGACCTTCAAAACTGAAGTTACAGATTTAATTATTTAACATTTCAGGTAGTTACACTTGTGTATGTAGCTGTAGATGGTATTACTGGAATAAACTGGGGGGGGGATTATATTATTTTATTTTTAAATGAGAAATTTCCTGGGACAAGGGCCAGACTTTCTGGGTCCCAACAGTTTTTGGTGTATGGTTGATTGGCCAATCCAGGGACACATTTTCCAAAGGGCTCTTAATCAGTTTGGGAACAGTATTAAAAAAATAGCATCAGCTATTTCTCAACCACATAATCTATGGGTAGACGATCTGACATTGCTGTCAGACTTGAGTGCTGTGGGGAAGTTAGCATGGGTTGCGTAAATGCAGCCAGTGTCACCTGCCACCTGTGCAAACTTAAGGGCAAGAACACCAGGATGAGCTCAGGGTCCATTTTGGCAACTGCAGGAGCAATGAAATCTGTCCTGTATCTAAATGGCAGAACACTGTCTCCACAACAATGATTTTTCTGCCCCCTCCCTCACCTCCCCTGCCCCAGCCCCCCAACTCCACAAGTAAAGAAAAGAGGCAAAGGCAAGGAAGAAATGGCAATTCTGGTGGTGGTGTAGCTGACAGGAAGAGGTGGGTGAAAAACAGGAAGGATTAAGAAATAGCAATAAATGTTTGTAAAATTCACATTTTTGGTGGGCTCAGGACCTTATCTTGTTCTCAACCTTTCCTGAGACTGACGATTTCCAACAACCAGGTGAATTCTAATTCTTCTGTTACTTGTCTGCATTTTCCCACATCCTCCTGAATGCGGATTTTGCCCTTGCTTGTTTAGCTACATTGCCATTACAAGGTTAGCAACATTCTCACCAATACCCCTGGGCTCTCTGCGCTGGATTTACCCACAGCCATGCCAAAGAGCAGCTAGGGAAAGTGGGCAAAGACAGGTTAATTTATTTATTTATTTTAGTGGAAAAGAAAACAGAGGAGCTGCAAATGAAATCCAGACAGCTAAAAGCTAAGCCAGCATGTCAAATTTCACTCTCAAGCCCCTTAATAAATGTATTTTTTTACAGCCTTGGTAAATGATGTTCTGTGCACTGCAGGGCTTGCTAGGAGGTATCTGTACCGTGGCCAGCTGCTCTCATTTCTGAGAATTACGTAACATCATCCTGTCCAAACAGTAGGGCTTTAATTCAGTCACAAATTTTTTATACTATAAAAAGATTAAAGCTGCATGGCCTCCCCCCTGCCTCCATGTTGAATTGCTAACTCTTTCCAGGTGACATTTTTCCCCATTTCCTTTGATTGAACTATATTTAATTTCCCAGGTTTGGGGTCTGCTTCCGCAGTCCTGGCAGATGCCTGCCCTCAGTCTGGGTAAGGCCTATTTTTTTGTTAAAGAAGGCTGGATTTGGCCAGTCGCAACCAGACAGCTGTGTAGGTGGTCTGGGGCCATGCTGCTGCTTTGGGAAAGGACAAAGTGATGCCCACAGAACCAGTGATGCTGTTTGGTTTTTGTCTTTTTGTTTTTATATGTTCTCTGTATTCTTCCCACATATATTTGTAGCCCTGAAGTCTATTGTATTAGTGAGTAGTTTTCCCAGTACTTCTCCATGGTCTTTCCCTAGACAGGAAGACAAAACAAATTCCAGAGCTCCAAGCCCTGGGAGGTGCAGGGCCTCTATGCTCTCTTGGTTCCTCCTGGGAACCAAGGCTGAGAACAACCCTTCGAGATACACTCTCATGGACAAAGCACAGCTAGGGCAGAGGGGGGGACTCCAGAGAAGGGGCTTGACCTGGGGGGGGATTACATAACCATTTGTCCTCCTAATTGGTGCTTTTTATCAATTATTTCCTAAAACCTAAAAAAATGTACTCATCCTTGGGAGGGTGGGCTTTTGCAGACATCTTTTCATATCTGCTCCTGAAGGCCTTCAAATAAAGATCTGCTCTTGTATTACCTCTTCACTAAAATTATCTCAAGTTTCATTTCCAGGCTGGGAAAAAAGCAACACTAGGACCAGTCAAGCACTAGTTTTTGGGGTGTGGGGTATGTTGCTTTGTATCCAGAGGCTACAGTTGCTTTGGTGAACCCTGTATTTAAGAGAATATGAGCAACGCTTTCCCATGTACGTCAATTAGCTTAGCCTGTCAACATCCACAGGTGTTCACATCCAAGAGTTTGTTGCTAATCCTGGAATACTGTAAAGCATCTGCATCCCCAGTAGTCCAATCCAAGGTAAGGCCACCAGGAGCTAAATCTGTGTTGGCAACCACCTCGCAACAATCCCTTCCCTCTGCAGCCAAAGCCTGCCCTGACACATGAGTCAGACCCAGTGTGCCCATCCTTCCAGCTCTGTTACCCCAACCTGCCTCACTTTCCCCAACTGCTTTGTATTTATCAATGAAACATGGTCTTTTGGGTGATTGCAACCAGGTCTTATGCATAATTTCTTTTGCAGCTAAGCTGCAGAACACAGCGTGTAAAGGCAAGTCTTGTCCACACAGTGTATTTTCCTTTGCATTCAGTGTTATGTTGAGATCCCATGTGTCTACATTGCTGCAGGAACAGGTAAACTGCATATTGTCTTGGAAAGTTTCCTGACAAATATATATCCTGGCAGACTTTCCACTGTGCAAAATTCATGAGCAAGTACTAAGCTAAATTGCAAGCATTTTTTGTTTGTGTTTGCCAGTATCCCCATAGCTCTTTTGTACCCCGAAGTGTGAAAGGTCAGAATTATTTGTTGTCTGCAGAAGTGTCTCTGGGCTTGGACTTTGCTTACTGAGCCATAAAGAAACAGTTCTGCTTGCCAGCTGTATGCTCTGAAGAACCATGAACTTGTGCCACTGTGATTTCTGCCAGTGAGAAATCCATTTGCCTAACTCCCTGTTCAGATTCATTCAGCTCGTAACCATTCACTCTTCCTGACAAGCCTAAACTAGGCAATCAAGGAGAGACAAAAAGTAGAGGGACTCTCACTGGTGAGAGATGAGGGAAGGTGTGACAAATACATTTTTAAATACATAGAAAACTGCAGCATTTGTGTTTTCTAACATTACCTGCATAAAATCAAAAAAATTCTTGAAATTTCAGGGCCAAGAACAGACCACACACCATGCTCATGGATCAGCAGTCACAGAGACAGCCATACCAAGCTGTATGCAGCAGCTAATCACATTCCAAGAGCCAGGGCTGACCAGGCAAGACACAATCTCTGCAGCTGACATGACAGATACAAATCCCACCTTGGGGAACAAACAAATTTTCCAGCAAGGACAGTCAACCACTCCTCTCGCAGCAATGGCAGCAGTAAGTTCTGCACTTGGCTTAGCACTTACAAAATGGGGATGGGTTAATTATTAAATCCCAAGATAACTGCAAGGTCAGTTTCACTTTGATTTCCAAGTATTTCTTACCTAAGTTCTGTATTTATCTTTTTTTGTAAGTCTATCAAGTAAACACAAAGAGGAGCAAAACAGCGCAGGAAAAGCTGATATATCTCTATCTCTATCGATCTATCTCTATAAAATTACTCTCCTATTTTATGTAATCTATGTACAAACATGCTTATTGCTAGAGAACCATGTTATCAAAAGAAAAGTTATCAAAACAAAATAACATACAAACACAGTAGGAAATCCACACACAATCACTGTATTATTTCTCAAGGAACAGCACTATTATGTATGGGGCCCAAAAAGAGCAAGGTGAGGAAGAGCTGTAAGCAAGCTGTAAGTAAGCAGTNCCTAAAAAAATGTACTCATCCTTGGGAGGGTGGGCTTTTGCAGACATCTTTTCATATCTGCTCCTGAAGGCCTTCAAATAAAGATCTGCTCTTGTATTACCTCTTCACTAAAATTATCTCAAGTTTCATTTCCAGGCTGGGAAAAAAGCAACACTAGGACCAGTCAAGCACTAGTTTTTGGGGTGTGGGGTATGTTGCTTTGTATCCAGAGGCTACAGTTGCTTTGGTGAACCCTGTATTTAAGAGAATATGAGCAACGCTTTCCCATGTACGTCAATTAGCTTAGCCTGTCAACATCCACAGGTGTTCACATCCAAGAGTTTGTTGCTAATCCTGGAATACTGTAAAGCATCTGCATCCCCAGTAGTCCAATCCAAGGTAAGGCCACCAGGAGCTAAATCTGTGTTGGCAACCACCTCGCAACAATCCCTTCCCTCTGCAGCCAAAGCCTGCCCTGACACATGAGTCAGACCCAGTGTGCCCATCCTTCCAGCTCTGTTACCCCAACCTGCCTCACTTTCCCCAACTGCTTTGTATTTATCAATGAAACATGGTCTTTTGGGTGATTGCAACCAGGTCTTATGCATAATTTCTTTTGCAGCTAAGCTGCAGAACACAGCGTGTAAAGGCAAGTCTTGTCCACACAGTGTATTTTCCTTTGCATTCAGTGTTATGTTGAGATCCCATGTGTCTACATTGCTGCAGGAACAGGTAAACTGCATATTGTCTTGGAAAGTTTCCTGACAAATATATATCCTGGCAGACTTTCCACTGTGCAAAATTCATGAGCAAGTACTAAGCTAAATTGCAAGCATTTTTTGTTTGTGTTTGCCAGTATCCCCATAGCTCTTTTGTACCCCGAAGTGTGAAAGGTCAGAATTATTTGTTGTCTGCAGAAGTGTCTCTGGGCTTGGACTTTGCTTACTGAGCCATAAAGAAACAGTTCTGCTTGCCAGCTGTATGCTCTGAAGAACCATGAACTTGTGCCACTGTGATTTCTGCCAGTGAGAAATCCATTTGCCTAACTCCCTGTTCAGATTCATTCAGCTCGTAACCATTCACTCTTCCTGACAAGCCTAAACTAGGCAATCAAGGAGAGACAAAAAGTAGAGGGACTCTCACTGGTGAGAGATGAGGGAAGGTGTGACAAATACATTTTTAAATACATAGAAAACTGCAGCATTTGTGTTTTCTAACATTACCTGCATAAAATCAAAAAAATTCTTGAAATTTCAGGGCCAAGAACAGACCACACACCATGCTCATGGATCAGCAGTCACAGAGACAGCCATACCAAGCTGTATGCAGCAGCTAATCACATTCCAAGAGCCAGGGCTGACCAGGCAAGACACAATCTCTGCAGCTGACATGACAGATACAAATCCCACCTTGGGGAACAAACAAATTTTCCAGCAAGGACAGTCAACCACTCCTCTCGCAGCAATGGCAGCAGTAAGTTCTGCACTTGGCTTAGCACTTACAAAATGGGGATGGGTTAATTATTAAATCCCAAGATAACTGCAAGGTCAGTTTCACTTTGATTTCCAAGTATTTCTTACCTAAGTTCTGTATTTATCTTTTTTTGTAAGTCTATCAAGTAAACACAAAGAGGAGCAAAACAGCGCAGGAAAAGCTGATATATCTCTATCTCTATCGATCTATCTCTATAAAATTACTCTCCTATTTTATGTAATCTATGTACAAACATGCTTATTGCTAGAGAACCATGTTATCAAAAGAAAAGTTATCAAAACAAAATAACATACAAACACAGTAGGAAATCCACACACAATCACTGTATTATTTCTCAAGGAACAGCACTATTATGTATGGGGCCCAAAAAGAGCAAGGTGAGGAAGAGCTGTAAGCAAGCTGTAAGTAAGCAGTACTTTATCAACCACTGACCCTCACCCTGTTATTGTGGTAACCCAGGAGGATAAGCATCCAATGTATCTGAAATATCTGCACTTTATACAAAATCAATACAAGCTATATACAAGATGCAAGCTCTGCTGGCTCCTGATATGTTAACTTGGAGACTTGGGTCTTGCTGTAGTCCTTAAAACATCACACAGCACAGGCTAGACTTCACAGCAATACATAGACACTCAGCCTGGAGCCTGAGGCTATGAGATGGGTACCAGGGACAATTCAAGGTCTGTGTGGAAGTAAGGTGGAGCAAAGCACAACATCTCCATCCGGAATCATATGCCTTAGATTCAAAGCTCTAGTGCCTGACATCAAAGCAAACTTTTCTTAACACAGCAATAACTTCTCAAGGTAACTTTATTTTGGGGTGGACTCCTAGATTTATGGGTGGTAGGACAATTTGCATTAGTAGAAGGACTCATGATTGTAAACGTTTCAGCCACTAACTTCTCAGCTGTGAAAGACTTTACACTGCATGTAGATGTCTCTGGAATCCTAAAAGGAGACACCACAAATACGCAAAGATGTAATAACTAGGAGTAAAATGTAAATAGATAGCTTATATCCTGTGTAACTATATAAAACCTGTTCTGTACAAGTGTTCGTCTCTATATACAGAGCAAACACTAGATTCAAGGACAAGTGAGGATAATGTGTTCAAATTACTTCCCAAGGAAATGAATAAGGAAATTCTTTTCATGTCAGTACTGGTCTTATATATGTGTTTGGCTTCTTTGAAGGGAAGATCCTTTTAAACCTCCCATGTTCTGTCTCGCCTACGGTACAGAGTCGTATCCGGTGCATTTATCTCTGCCACTACCCATTACTGCATGTGAAATCGCGAAGGAAGTTCCCAGCCTCCCGAAGTCAAGGAGCAATTCCTTTGATTGTTCCATTCGTGATCATGACCCATCATGACTGCTGCCAAGGCTACCAGTCTGTGTGCATGCACTGAAATCCTCACAGCAACACACAAGTCTCCCTCTCCCACTCTAAGGATTTGAGCAAGCAATTATGGGGAATCACTGGGATACCCACACATGAGATAATTCATGCATCATCCTGACATCTGGTCTCCACCACTGCGTAACAGCAGTGCCATAAATTTAATTACATGTCATGTGAAAAGTACT
>WAAE01020757.1:956-21839 GCA_013400495.1 Nicator chloris
CGATGGCGCGCACGAAGCAGACGGCGCGGAAGTCGACGGGCGGGAAGGCGCCCCGCAAGCAGCTGGCCACCAAGGCTGCTCGCAAGAGCGCGCCGGCCACGGGCGGCGTCAAGAAGCCGCACCGCTACCGGCCCGGCACGGTGGCGCTGCGCGAGATCCGGCGCTACCAGAAGTCCACGGAGCTGCTGATCCGCAAGCTGCCCTTCCAGCGCCTGGTGCGCGAGATCGCGCAGGACTTCAAGACCGACCTGCGCTTCCAGAGCTCGGCCGTCATGGCGCTGCAGGAGGCCAGCGAGGCTTACCTGGTGGGGCTCTTCGAGGACACCAACCTGTGTGCCATCCACGCCAAGCGCGTCACCATCATGCCCAAGGACATCCAGCTGGCCCGGCGCATCCGCGGCGAGCGCGCCTGAGTCTCCTGCTGCAGACCACGCAGACCCAAAGGCTCTTTTAAGAGCCACTACATGCACATCAAAAAGAGCTGTAGCGCTGCTTGAAATTTCCCCTGAAATCCACCTGGCGTGCGCTGCGCAGTAGCAAAGTAACGAGTGCTTTATGAACGCCCGATGGGGGAACGAGACAAATTGGATAGGAGAAATGCGAAATCTGATAGTTAAAGGAGGGTGACTAGGGAGCCTCAGTTTGGAGAAGTTTACATCCCTGTCGCTGACGGATGTGATAAAGCTTTGAGGAGAAAAGAGCGGGGGGGCGTGGACGGGGCTGACAGGGACACTGCTGTGTCTGGAGTGGACCCATGCTCAGGAAATCTGCACCTTTAACCCTGGCTGCCTGGTTCAAGGCAGGAGCAGAAACTTCCTGTGTTACTTCCTGTGTTATTCTCAAAGCTAGCTAGCACACATTGCCTTAAGGGGGGCTGCTGCCTTGTTCCAGCAATTTTTAACACCAAGAACATCCATCTCGATAAAGCAGTTTTGATTATCTCAGGTTTGATATATATTGTTATATCTAGTCTCAAAACAATGGATGACCATGCAAATGGCACAGGGTGTGTGAGGCTTCTTGCAGCACAGAAAAGTAACTGAAAAGGCCAAGAAACTGATTGAAAAGTACTATAGACAGGAAGAATTTGCCAAATTTTTCCAGATATGTTACCATAATAATGCAAAACTTTGGGGGAGAAAGGTTGTGGGTTTGGGGTTTTGGTTTGGTTTTTGTGGTGGTTTTTTGGTTTTTGTGTGGTGTTTGTTTGTTTTGTTTTGGTTTGGTTTGGTTTTTTGTGGAGAGGGTATTTTCAACACGTTTTATAAAAGTCATGGATTGAAAATTTGTGTATTGCACTAATGAAAGTAAAAGTATTTGTCTTGGAACTTGCGTTTCTTCAGTAGTGATCACCATTTCTGATGTATGCTGAGTTGTTATTTCTGCAGCCAGTTCTTTAGGATTCTTCATGAGTTTCTGGAAGGACAGGACACCTGCAGGTTTCAGCCTTCTAAGGACTCACCTTTGTTCGAATTCTTACTATGATACACGGTCAGTTTAACAAGAGTCTGAGAATCAAAATAGGAAGTTAAAAATTAAACCTCATATTCATTAGTAGCTGATGTTGCTCCAATTATTTTTGGAACCATGTCCCTTTCGTCTCTCCATCTGCAAAAAATCACATCTGGTACTTGGGATGCAACAGTCCTGAGGACTGGAAAGTGCTTGAAGGCTGCTGTTAGAAGCCAAACTGGCCATCTGTTGTGAGGAGAGGCTTCTGGGCACTACTTGTCTGCTAAGAGATGCTCTGCTACAGAGCCCATCTGTCACAGGCAGCACTTTGGTGGTTGGGAAAAGAAAGTAGAAAGATTTGCTGAGTGTACCAATCAGACAGGATAAAGATTTCTTTGGGGGGTTCTGCCTTTTATCTTTTTTATTTACTCACTTCTTTTCCTTCCTCCCACATAAAGCCCCTTGAATGAATTTTTTGATTGTCGTGACCTGATTTTGGAACAAGGTTGGAATGGATGGAGAATTGTATATTGTAGCATAAGGAAGATTTCCCTTCTTCTTGATTAAGCAGCATGATGTTACAAGACACTTTTAACTAACAACCTGGGGAGAGAAGGAAATATTTCAGCAGGCCATAAAAGTTCTATTAAAAGTTCTCTTAGAAGTGAGAGAAAAGAATAAACAAAAGGATAAACTCAGTCTTTCTTTCTTTCTTCCTTCTGTGCCAATTGTAACAGAATATATATAAAACTAACTAGGAAAAAGAAGTAAAGAAAGAAATTATTATTTCTAAAAAGTAGCACTATGTCAATGTTGCAAGATGATACCCAGTCCCTTTTAGCAATTTCACTGGGTATCACTGATACACGACCTGAGAACACAGAGAAGATACTAACAACTTACCACTCATAATGAATAATTTCCTCATTCGCTTTTGAGAGCAGATTCCATAGACTCGTAGCAGGGAATGCTCTTTATAGAGCCTGTGTGTGCACAGTTAGCAGGCACCAGTGACTATTGCCTCTTCATTTACAATTGTAACACTAAAGGTTACAATTTACCCCTTTTAAGCTTTGCTAACCTCGAATTTGGACCTAAAAAGACGTTGGAGACAGTTAAGGGCCTACTCTCCTCTCCCTCCTCCCAGCTGGGCAGGCCTTACAAAATTTAAGTCAGTAATAAATTACAAGTGTGCAGCAACAAGTACTGTTAGGATGGAGGCTACTGAAGGCTCAGAGAGTAGACAGACATATTGTTGATTTTAATATTATAATAATACAGTTCCTTTTAAACCACACTTTGGCACAGTGTCTGTACTCTTCCAGCAGGAGCACTGCCACTGTATAAATTCTCACCCCTTACTCTGCAAGTGGTGATGTACAAATGAAAGAATAAAATATAATAGAACCATTTCAACTAAAAGAGACTTCGAGTGATCATCTAGTACCAGCTGTGAAACAAGTTCTATTATTTAATACACTATATAATATTGGAACTACAGAAAAACATGCCAGATGGTGCTGAGGCAGAGAGGAGTGAGAAAGTGATGGATGGATCTGAAAAGAATTAAAATTTGTGAATGGAAAAAGAGCATATGAAGGTGTGTATACAGGTATATTATATTTACATATCTGGATTTATATGTACTTTCATACCTACATCACTATGCTATGAATATTTCTTGTATATACCATGTTTACCTCGTGTGTATTGTTTCAGAAAAATACCACATGAAACCTGTTACAGGGTTCCCCACAGGCTATCCTCAAATACTTGAATTTTAATTTCAGAACAATTTGCCTGGTAACATTTACAGAAGGGTTTTGGACAGGCTGGAGTCCATTGTCAAGGACAGAGTAAAAGATGTTGTAAGCAAAGAACTAAAATCAGTAGAAATCTCAGTGCTTTACTTGTGAATTTGTAGAAAAATACTAAAACAGTGACAGTCTATAAAATTTGGCACAACAAAAATTGAACTAAAGGCCAACTGTAATTTCCTGACTTCAAAGTTTTATTGAATGAAATTCTGCTACGTGTTGGCCTTTGAGCTCCCTGTGCATGTTCCTCTACGGACTCAGTTTTCTTGTCATCAAATACAAAACGCTTGTCTTTAACTCTCGAAACAGTATAAGCCTATTTCCTACGGGTCTCCTATTGGCTAAATCTGCCAAGCCTTGACAGCTGCTTTCTTTTCCTCAGCTGAGGTGGTCCCAAAGAGAAGCCACAAAACTTTCTCTGTGCCAGTGGTCTCTATGTATTGGGAAAATAGAAGAGAGGTGACTTGTCAGAAACAACCACCAGGTTCTCTTTGCCTTTCCAGGTTGTCCTTGGTCATCTCCAGCCTGTCCTCAGATATAAAACAACCACCCGGCCACCCAAAAAGAGTAAATTATTGATTTTCTCAATTTTTAACCCTATCATCAAGTGTGTAATCTTAGCACTTCTGTTTTAGTCATGTGATAGAGGTAAGGCTCCGAGATATCCGGTTATAATTTCAAAAGCACATCAAAGTGAAAGCAACTAGAGGGTACAATAAAGCTGTTTGAAACCTGGTGTTTTTCTTCCAATACTAACTTGAGTTATACCTTCCACAGTGTTTTTAAGCAAAACCTGGACTATTCCATATAGACTCTTTTACAGTAAGTATTAAGTTGGGGATAGCGGGAAGGGAACAGGGGCAGGGAAAAGTAAGTGGGGGCTTAGTATGATACTTTTCATTTGCTATATCTAAACACTAATTTGCTTTGCGCAGTTTGCTTATTCCATACAGTTGAATAGGCAGTAGCAAGCACCTCACTAGAACATGCAACAGTGCCTAAACAAGAAAACAAATTGAATACTTGAAATTACTGGCATGCTTACATTGCAATTTAATAATCTTTAAGAACTTCACAGTCACTGTCTTGTAAGAGCGTATAAAAGGCAGTGTCTCAACTCTCTTGTGGAATGTAGTGGCTCTTAAAAGAGCCTTTAGGGTGTGGGAAAAATAATTTAAGCTCACACAGTGGACCAGGGACTGGAGACTCAGGCACGCTCGCCGCGGATACGCCGGGCCAGCTGGATGTCCTTGGGCATGATGGTGACGCGCTTGGCGTGGATGGCACACAGGTTGGTGTCCTCGAAGAGCCCCACCAGGTAAGCCTCGCTGGCCTCCTGCAGCGCCATCACGGCCGAGCTCTGGAAGCGCAGGTCGGTCTTGAAGTCCTGCGCGATCTCGCGCACCAGGCGCTGGAAGGGCAGCTTGCGGATCAGCAGCTCCGTGGACTTCTGGTAGCGCCGGATCTCGCGCAGCGCCACCGTGCCGGGCCGGTAGCGGTGCGGCTTCTTGACGCCGCCCGTGGCCGGCGCGCTCTTGCGAGCAGCCTTGGTGGCCAGCTGCTTGCGGGGCGCCTTCCCGCCCGTCGACTTCCGCGCCGTCTGCTTCGTGCGCGCCATCGCCCAACAGCAGCTGAAGCTCCGAGGAAGAGAAAGAAATGGGTACAACCGTGCTCGCAACGCCGGTATTTATAGAGCTTCCGGGTTTCTGATTGGTCCTCAAGAAGCGCCATCCCATTGGCTGCCGTGGGATCCCGGCCCGCGGTAGCTGAAGCTCTGCCCGGAGCCCCTCGGCCCCGCAGCTGCGACCTCGCTCCGATGGCAACGCGCTCCGTGCGGGTCCGGGGCCTGGGGCGGGCCGGGTATCTCAGACACAGCGCTCGTATCCCTTCTGCTTCTCTGGGTCTGCATGTCTGCCAGTCTCCTGACACATTGTAAACAGCGTAGAGGCTAAAATTTAGCAGTTACTTGCACTTTGTTTTTTCTTTCTTTGTATCTTTGTTTTGGTTTTTTGGGTTTTTTTTTTGTTGTTGTTGTTGTTTTGTTTGTTTGTTTTTTTTGTTTGTTTGTTTGTTTTTTTAATGATGGGCGGGTTACAAAAGAAGGAAAAGATTCTTTCAGTGCAGTACAGAGCCCCTCACGTGAATAGGCACGTTATTCCCAAATATACAAAGGACTGATGGGCACGTACCTTGAAACAGAGGCGCTCAGAAATCGAATAACACAAGTTCATAGCTATGATAAGTAAGCTGTAGTGATTGAGATAATTTTTAAGCTAGTATTTTCACATTTTTCATGTTTTAATTCCACTAGGAAATTATGAATGAGAAATTCGACATATCAGACAACATCATGATGATACTACTTAGGCCATTAACTTTTTCTTTTTTTGGTGAAAATAATTGTAAAGAAATAGAGTAATGGTCTCCTATTTAATTTTTCCTTACTCAAGCTGTGAGAAAACCAGACGTAACCACAAGTATTATTGATATCATTGTTTGTGCATGCCAAATGATTTTCAAATTGTACATAAAGTTGAAACAGTTTTTTTCCTTTTGGTCATGAAGTACAAGAAAAATGTTCTTGAGGTGAGCCCCAGACTGTAGCGCTCTTTATATGTGAGAATGAGAAAAATGTTAACACAAGGCTTCTTTTCATATATTTTAAAAAAATTTACTTCTAGCTTCATAATTTGCTTTTATTGTCCAATCCTCTCCTAGCCCTTCTCTTTCCCCCTCCCAAGCACCCCCCTGAAACAATCACTAGGAAACCATTTTAGATTTATTTTTTTATTTAAAAGTAAATCATAGACAAGAAAATGAAGGGGAGGGAAATATAAGTATCAGAAAACATTCATAACTTTCCCATTTCTCCCCAGCGCAAAACACCGTTCAAATATCTTAACACTCAGTTAAATGCAAAATTGAAAAGCAAGACATAGATTACCATTTTATATGGTTGTTTAAATCGGTGACCATTTAATTAATACCTTTTTATTGCAGTGCATTAGAGGTGGGTTTTGTAAGAATTTGGAACACAACCCACCTCATACGGCAAAGACGAATTCCCTATTATGCAATGTTAAATTTGACAGCAATCGTAAAGCCTTGGTAACATAACGTTAACAGTTTTAGAGGTTTTAAAGTAGTATCATCGTCTTAATTCATTTTTTGTAACATTGTGACACAGCTCTTTTTCAGTTCAAGTGTGCGGCTCTTAAAAGAGCCTTTGGGTTTTTGTCGCGATGGTGCGCTAGCAGCTCAAGGCTTTAGCCGCCGAAGCCGTAGAGGGTGCGACCCTGGCGCTTGAGGGCATAGACCACGTCCATGGCCGTAACCGTCTTCCTCTTGGCGTGCTCCGTGTAGGTGACGGCGTCGCGGATCACGTTCTCCAGGAACACTTTGAGCACGCCGCGCGTCTCCTCGTAGATGAGCCCCGAGATGCGCTTGACGCCGCCGCGCCGAGCCAGGCGGCGGATAGCCGGCTTGGTGATGCCCTGGATGTTGTCGCGCAGCACCTTCCGGTGGCGCTTGGCGCCGCCCTTGCCGAGCCCCTTGCCGCCTTTGCCCCGACCAGACATAACGAACGACTTCCTGGCTCCGCTGCTGCTGCTATTACCGCTGCTCCTACTGCTGCAAACGCCGCTGCTGCTGTGAGCCAGCGCCACCCGCTCCGCCGCCTTTATGCGGTGCGGTCCGACCTGGTTGAGGACTGCAAACGGAGGGGGCGGGGCTTGAGTCTGGCTCCCGCCTTCTCCGCTCTTCCCCTATCGCGCGGCCCGCGAGCAGAAAATTTCGGGATTTGTGTGAATTTCCTTTCCCCGAGACACAATGGGTTCGGTGCTTCTGTCGCTCTTCGGTGGGTTTCTTGTGTTTCAGATAGCAAGGACACTGTGCCTGTTTTTTATAATGATTCATGTATTTTTTAAAGCTTCGATATGTCGTGATCGTTTAGAAGAAAAAGCTCATTCATAGAAAGTTACCCCACTTATTGACTCACATAAATTATGTTCTGATTCTTTATTTTCAGAGTTTTATGTCTTAGGTATTTCAGTTTCCCCTGCTTGTATGGATTCTCCCGTGTGGCTTCTCTGTTCGTACAGTTAGTGCACTTTTTTTTTAGTGGATAATATTTTAGCAAATTCTGTCCAATCGTGTTTCTGAGCAAGTCTACCTGTCCTCAGGTTTTTTTGGTGGGGTTTTTTTGCTGTTTTGTTTGTTTGTTTGTTTGTTTTCCCCCCACATTTTCAATTCCCACCACCTCTGAATGTTATCTCAAGGTGAATTTAGCAGTACAGGTACGTTAACCGAGATTTTACATGTTTCACTTTCATTTTTTAAGGTAAAAGTATTATTTCTGGCAAATATTTTTACAGTATTTTCCAGTGCGGTGGTGGCATAGACAAGAGGATGGCTATTTATAGAGTGATTGAAAAATTAAATACTTAAAAAGAAGGGTGTTTTTGCATTTCTCATTTATTTACTATTCTGGGTTTAGCTTTCTTTAGTGGAGGAACATGTTCTGAGATTTTGCTGTTGATATTAAGCAGCATTTAGCAAAAATTATTCAGTAGATCGTTTCAACCTGAAAATCAATTGGAAGGATAAAAATGTTTCCTGTATTGAGTGTTTGCTGCCCTCTCATGGACTTTTTTGATTGCTTGATAGTGGGTTTTTTCTTACTGGCTGGGTAGCTTTATGTAATGTGTGCTTTCATGAGGATACAAAAAAAGATTGAACAATAATCAATCTATCTTCCCATAGACCACAGATAGAGATGTTGCACCTGTTAGAAGAGAAATCACTGTTCAGTGGCCCCTCCCTCACTGACAAATGAAAAAAAAATAGGATCTGTCACATGTTCATGCACCATCTATTCAGCACGGACCCAAAGGAAACCCAAATGGGGCAAGACAAATACCAAAACCCTGAAAGAGACATCCTGAAATTTCAAACCTCTAACAACGGCTCTGTTCCACAAGGAATTTGATAATATTCTAGTCTGGACTATGGAGATACTTCTGGAATGCCGTTCGGATGCCACGGCCCAGGTTATGGTGTTATATTTCCTAAGGCCAGTTTGCTCCTTTCAGGGAGGGAATTTCAGGGAGCATGACTGGACTGCTGCAGGAGACTGGGCTGTCAGGAGAAACTGGGCACTCTGAAGTCAGCTCTTCTGTCACTTCCAGGAGTAAGGTAGGTATGTCCTGCACTGGTAGCGACACATGGTGTAATGCTTGCAGCAGGTTTTTCACTCTCTGAGCACACAGGCAAATCTCCAGGGTGTTGCCAACAGGGCAGTTTAGCACTACCTGCTGCAGAACTCCTTGAACTTACTCTGCTATGAAAATCCAGATTTTCAGCATGTTCAATCAGACTTCAGGGTCTCTGACTCTATCACAGTTCTTCCCTAGGAGTTGTTACCACTTGCAGATGCCTGCTATTGTTGCAGCCATGAGGCCTGAGAGGCCTCTTTGGAGATCAGTTGCCTAGATAAAGAAATGCCTAGTCATGGTGACTGGACAAAGTTACCCCTCTCCAACCCTCGGACCCTTTCATATCTCCCTGTAAGACAATTGGTCACTTTTACCCTGACCCTTATAATTGGACCATTTCTCAAAACCCTGATACCCTATATAAAGCCCCACTTCTGCCCTATTCAGCAGAAGAGCTGTCACTGAAACCCTTCGCAGAGAATGCCAATAAAGGACTCATCTGTGGAACTTCATACAGTCTTCTCCTCTCTCTCCCTGAGCCTGCTGACGGCACTTAGCAAGCTAATAAGAGCTGAAATCACTGAGAGATGAACCTGCTAAGAGCTGAAATCACTAAGAGCTGAAATCACTAAGAGCTGAGTTTGCTAAAGTTAGCCTGCTGCTGGGAGCGAGTTTGCTAAAGTTAGCCTGCTGCTGGGAGCTTGCCTGAGGCTCTTGGACATTAGGTGCTTAGCGGTACCCTCTGTCCAGGATTACCTACGGCAACCGGGATCAGACTGACCCCTTGAAGCCCCAGCCTGGCAGGTTACATGCCATGAGACTATCATAAAATCCTCGGAAAATCACATACTTAAGCAGCTTGTGATAAGTTGTCCAGTTCTTTAAAGCTGAGCCTTCCTTCCTGCCTTCCTGCCTTCCTGCCTTCCTGCCTTCCTGCCTTCCTGCCTTCCTGCCTTCCTGCCTTCCTGCCTTCCTTCCTCTCTTTCTCTCTCTTTCTCTTTGTCTCTTTCTCTCTCTCTCTCTCTCTCTCTCTCTTTCTCTCTCTCTCTTTTGTTGTTGTTGTTGTTGTTGTTTGCTTGTTTGTTTCCAATGGAAGAAAATGAAAATAAAGCCTCATAATATTAATCCTGTTTCACAATGTGCTGCTTCTGCCCTAGGATCTGTGACTACATATAATTGTTTCCTCTATCTCTTGGTGTCTGTTTGCTTTGCAAAATATCAGAAACCATTTGGAATGATTTTTTAAAAACTAGATACATTTTTTTTAGCATTAGCTTTTTAACACATGACCGAATTACACAACTAATAAGGGGAGCAAGTTTCGAGCTGAGTTCCTGCTCTTCTTTGCTCAGAGCTGATTCTAAATTATACACCAAATATCATCTGTTCTGTGAGGTCTGTTTCATAAAATTAAACACTTAAAATTAAACTTAAGATCCATTGAATAATTTCCATTGGAAGAGACATTCAAAGATCATAGACTAACATCTGTGTTGCATTAATAGTATAGAAACTTGGTAGAAAATGAACAACCTTGCATTCCAGCTGGTCCTGAGATCAGAGGCACTGACTGCATCTGGTCTTAAATTTCTGACTCCTGCAAATTCAGCACTGTAAGCCTGGTAATGTCAAATAAGAAGCATGAACACAGATTCACAAACAGTCAAATTTAAAAATTCAGCTCTATAGATCTGGTAGCATTTAATAAGAATTTCTGTAGGCACAGACTGGAGAATAGTGTAGTTGATTGAAGCCACGGAAGTAGAAATTCAGAACTGTCAGTGCTAAATGTACTATGATAGAGCTCAAATAAGAACAATAATGTTGTGTTAACCCAGATATAATTATTATTATTATTATTATTATCATTATCATGTGAAGAAGCTTACCAAGAAGGCCTGCCCAGCTAGGAGGAGGGAGAGGAGAGTAGGCTGTTGACTGTCTCCAAGGCCTTTTTATCTTCCTCCCAAACAGGTTAAATTTCTACCCTCCTTGTATACAGCATAATTTTATCCCACTCTCCCTCTTATGTGTGACATGATCTAGGTGGAGAATTGAGTAATATATGTAGTAGCACAAACTTCGTAAAAGTTATTAGCATATGCAGTAGAGTGCAATTTAATATATAACCGACTTTATCAGGTAAAAGTTACTTTTTTGGCCATGTGTCTTTCGAAGTTCAGATCATGACTTTGTTTCATTTGTGCTGATCTTCCGAGCCAAAGCGTGACCATCCTATCTCCACAGAAACTCTCCCTTCAACCCAATCACTCTCTCTTGTCATCAACAACGCATCAGATCTGTCTATGTGCACAGCTCACATAGGAGGTACAGTGCAGGCCATAGACAGTGAGCTACAGCCCTTGCCTTAGCCCTTGGTTGTCATCTCACACCTCTGTGCTGTAGGTAAGGACTTCTTTTACCAGATCAAGTTTTAATGTTTGATGTAAGCCATAATCCTATCATTATTTTTTTACCTTTCAATTTCTCCACAGCTGCTGGTAGCCCAATCCTGAAATAATTGAAAAAAGAATCCTGCAGTCACTGAGGTTTCACTGATGTCTCAGCAGTTCATGCAGGACTGATAAACAATACTCATATGGGAATGGAAATGCAAAGAGATAAACAAAGCACTATGTGTAAAATGAAATCAGAATGCAACCTAACTCCAAATCCAGAAATAATTGTCTGAAATTGAGTATGGAGGTTAATATGAATCCCAGGAGGAGTCACACTAATGACTTCATTATGCTTTGACAACGTTATGTAGAGCAGAGATCTCATATTCCCACAGAAAAAAAAGTATTTTATAACCCTTTGTCCAGCAGTACACTGGGTTCATTGCGATCTAGATAGGAAAAAAGAAACTTGTGAAGGGAAAACTGTTGTGTAATCTTACTATGTCAAAAGTGTCTAGTTGAAAAGTGGTTCTGTACCCAAATTCAAGCTAATTCAAATCTGTACTGACATGCAAGCAGCAGAGAACTGGTCTGGTATTAATGCTATTTATGTTGCACTCTTCCAGACTCCACACTGGCTGTCCCTAGCTTCCTGCCCATACATTGTAGGTGTTTCACCACAGAGCTCCTTCCTTTTACAAACCTGTAAACTTAGTCTTGAAATGTACATAACTTACATTTTGCAATTTATTTAGCCCAGGATAATAGGAAGGACTTTTTCTCTGCTTTATTCAGCTGTCATGCTTTAACCCCAGCCAGCAACTAAGCACTATGCAGCTGCTCCTTCACTCATTCTCAGAGATGGGGGAGAAAATCAGGAAAGTGAAAAAACTTTGTGGCTTGAGATAAAGACAGATTAATCGGTGAAGCAAAACCATGGAAAGCAAACAAAGGAAGACAAAGAATTAATTCATCACTTCCCGTGGGCGGGCAGGTGTTCAGCCACCTCCAGAAGAGCAGGGCTCTGTCATGCGTAATGGTGACTTGGAAGATAAAAGCCATCACCAGAATATTCCCCTCCCTTCTTCTTCGCCCCTACTTTATCTACTGTGCATGAAACTGTATGATCTGGAATATCCCTTTGGTCAATTGGGATCAGCTGTCCTGGCTGTGTCCCCTCCCAGTTCCCTGTGCACTCCCGGACTCCTCAGGGGTGAGGTGGTGTAAGAAGCAGAAAAGGCCTTGGATCTGTGTAAGCATTGCTCAGCAATAACTAAAACATCCCTCTCTTATCAACACTGTTTCCAGTGCCTGAACTAACATAGTTTGCTTTTTATGGCAGTCTAGCTTCTAATTTTCTCTATCAAACACAGAAGATTTCTTCATAAAATAGTAGAATAGTTTCACTTGCAATAGAACTTTACCTTTGATATTTTTAAGAATTGAGTCTCTAAGGGAGATTTTTTATTGTTTTCCAAAGACATGATGAGCCATGCAGAATAAATTCTTTCACCTGACAACAACTACCATAAAAGATACAGAGATACACAAGTATGGGAATAGCATAACCCACTAAGAGAGAATGAAGACATGAAGAAACATATGTTTGACATTTATCTGGTTTTGTGATAATCTGACAGGCAATTGGGCTTTGTGGTGACTAATGCTGATGAAAAATTCTGTAACCCCATCATAAAAAACTGTTCATCAGTAGAAAGTGATTTGTTATTCTGGGGGCAGTAACTTAAACAGAATTCATGACAGCTTCCTATGTCAGTTCAGCTATGTGTAGACGTTTATGTAACTCAGTGGTTCATTTGCCATTACTGGAACATCATAGCCTTTTGATATTGACATTGACTAAGAAAGTACATCTATGAAATAAACAGATGACACCATGGAAGAGAAAACAGTTGAAAGCAGGTCTTCCTTGTAATAAATTGCAATACTGAAACCTTGGGCTTTTTTTTTTTGTTTGTTTTTACCTGCCTTCTAATTTTGGGGCAGCTTAGCATTTAATCATAAAGCACATCCTTTTGCTTTTTGTCCAAGTATGACCCGCACTAAAGATTAGCATGTAGCACACCTTAGAAAATACTGAGCAGAGCTCATACATTTTCTTTCTTTAGCCAGTATCATGAGGCATCTTAACATGTTTGACAAAAAAAATTAATGACCATATGTCAAAAAAAAATTTAATAAGAGTGAGATGTGTTTCCTCCTCACTGCAATCATAAATCACACAATTGAACCTCAGTCTAGTAGGTTAGCTGGAAATTTGAGCCATGATAGCAAAATAGTATCACCTGAGTTTTTCTCAGGAAAACAACTTTTCTTATGTCTGGAACAGGAATCTGTGTATTAGATAGAGAAGCCTGCTGAAGGTGATGTGGGGTCCTGAGGGACACACAATGATCAGACACCATGTCAGTGACTCAGTAATTTAACATAAGCTATTTCTGGGGGGGAATCAGTCTGGAGTTGTGCACAGCTCTCCATAGCTGAGATGAGAAGGCATCTACAGGGCTAGCAATGCACAAGCTGAGGGGAAAGGTGGAGGAGAAACAATGAATTAGGGTTACTGACTGTTATGCCACTGGTGCAATAGGCATAAAGATGACATTACTCTTATGCCTGCAATATGAGTTTTCCCAGGCCATTCCCATTCTTGCTCTTTGCTGTTGCACTCTTCTTTTCCAGTAGGTATCTATGCTATGCTGCCCAACTCAGCTTTACAAGCTTAACAGGAATTTTTGGTGTGATGGTAATTTTGTTCCTGTAATGGACAGTATAACCACTGGAGCTTATATAGACAGTGCATTCAGTGTTTCTGCACACATGGGCACTTTCTTCTTCTGTGGAACAATTTCTTCCAATATTTAAATTATCTCTTAAGTGAAAAATCATCTTTGCTTGAGCTTTGTGCCCATTAACAAAGTGAATCCCTACCCATAGGATATGATCGCCTCATATTCACTGTAAGGCACTTCCACATAGAGCAATCGCAATAAAAAGAAGTGTGCACTGCATCCTTTACACAGAGACGGGAGAATAGCCAGTGACAATAGAGTTACAGGTTGTTATGTGCGCAGAAAAGACTAAATTTTTATGGTTCGAAGTGTGCAAAAATGAACACTCGGCGAAGAACAGAGCGCGGCCGCTCCAATGACCAAGAGCTTGAGCACCGGAGGACTGCGGGCAGCGCCAAGGCAGCTCGAAACCTCGAACTTCTCGGACCCCGCTGGCCCGACGGTTTCCAAAGCGAGCACAAAACTGGACTGGAAGTGAAGAAGCCCGAGGTGATGAGGGAGGCGGGAGAGGCGGTACAAACCTACCAGGGAGTTCGTAAGCGTCTTCCGGCAAGTGAATGTAAAGAAAAAGGTGGAACGCCTTTTTAACCCAAAAATTGCTGGGCACTAGAAAAGCCCAAGAGCGATGGCCAATCTTTGCGGAGCGCGGGCTTTTCGAAATCTGCCGGGCTCTGGGGGCGGTACGAGGCGCTTCCCTGCGCGGCTCTCCGCCTCCAGGCTGGTAGGAGATAACTACAGCGAACAGCAGCATCCCCGCCCTCACTCCCCCTCCCAAAAGCCGAGGTGCCTCACTACCCCATCAGTTTTGGTTGGCACCGATTTCCCGCGGCGAACGGGAAGGTATTTGCACCGACGGAAGGGTTTTTTTTTTTTTAATATCGGATCGCCGCGATCAGCTCTGCTGCGGTGCTGCTCTGCAGCGGCGAAGAGCAAGAGCGCACAAATATTACCCGATTGACCTAAAAGCGATAGCAACGGGGACAAAAAAGGTTTAAATTGCATACACATTACAGGGAGAAAACACGAAGTGAGTTCCAGCTCTTTTTAAGAGAACTTGGGTGGCTCTTAAAAGAGCCGTTGGGTTTATCTGCAAGGCAGATGGGTTTTTCCGCACCATTTATTTTTTCTTGGGAGCTGCCTTCTTTGCCTTGGCTGGTTTCGGCTTGGCCGCCTTGGGCTTTGCTGCCTTCGGCTTCACCGCCTTCGCCTTAGCCGGGCTCTTCGCTGCTGCTGCCGCTTTTTTGGGCTTGGCAGCCTTTGTCGCCTTCTTGGGGCTCTTGGCCGCTTTCTTTGCTGCGGCGGCCGCCGGCTTCTTGGCTTTCTTGGGGCTCTTTTTCGCTGTCACCGGCTTCTTGGGCTTCTTGGCAGCGCTGGCGGGCTTCTTAGCCGCCGGCTTCTTGGGCTTGGCTGCAGCTGTTCTCTTCTTCGGAGCTTTTTCCTTTACTTCCCCGGGTTTCTTGCTGAGGCGGAAAGAGCCGGAGGCGCCGGTGCCCTTGGTCTGCACCAGAACGCCTTTGCTGACGAGGCTCTTAATGCCCAGCTTGATGCGGCTATTACTTTTCTCCACATCGTAGCCGCCGGCGGCCAGCGCCTTCTTGAGCGCGGCGAGGGAGAGCCCCTTGCGCTCCTTGGAGGCGGACACGGCCTTGGTGATCAGCTCGGTGACGCTGGGCCCCGCGGGCTTGCGGGCCTTGGAGCCGCCCGCCGCCTTCTTCGGCTTCTTGGCGGCGGGAGCTTTAGTCGGGGCCGGGGCGGCGGCGGCGACATCGGGCGCAGCGACGGGAGCGGTCTCGGCCATCTCGACTCTTGCACGATCCGGGCGAACAATGGGAACGGCGCTGCCGCCGCCCCTTTTTATAGCAGCGCCGAGCGCGCTGATTGGTGCGCGGCGCTCCGCTCCGCCGCCCGCCGCCGCGCCTGTTGTGTTTCTTCAAGGTACAAAAATGACTTTTTCTTTACGAATTTTGCCGCTGATGCACCCCATTTCTTTCCGGGAGGGAAGGGGGGACTCTGTCCTACAAGTTAGTGGAGTTTCCCGTTAGAAGGAGCAGAAATGAGGGAAACGCGACCGCTGAAACTCAGGGGCGGGCAGCCGCAGAGACCTCGGCAGAGAGAAACCTTCACTTTATATTTTAAATTAAAAATTTACCGCGATCTAAATGAACACAAGTGGCATGAAATCTTGTTCTTTAGAAGGTTCTCTACAGAGCATGTAAAAAACAGAGTGGTTTGAAAGGTTGATCTCAGAGTAAATGGATATTAAATCCGAGGAAGTAACACAGTTTCGCCCCATGGTCCCAAATGCTGTTGCAGAGCTGACTCCCTCGGCTGAGCCGCTTTCCTCCGACATCACCCCGCTCAGTGTCTCTTCAGCAACCACGGTATCGCAGCTACTGCCTTTTGGGGAGATGTTTGTGCTTTAGCAGCATGTGTGAAAGTCGATCTTACTTTTCTTATGCTTAGGCATTTCAGTGGAACAAAGCACCGACGTGTCCCCTCTGAAGACTGATGTTCCTGCCGTTGCGTTTTCAATATAACCTTAAGGAATTAGCTTTCGTTTGTTAAATTCGGAAATCAGGATAACTGCAATTAAAATATATCTGCTTTTAGTGTCAATACGTACAGTAATCATTCGTCTTTGCCTCGAAATTAATTAAAATTGATTCGGAAGCAGAATCTGGACTGTAATGAATTTTGAATTGTTCGGGGAGTTAGACCTGAAAATTTGTCTTTGGAGAGTATGTTGACTAGCCAGGACACATAACACAAAACTGATTTCTCGGTTTTAATGAATCAATGTTGATTGAGTAAGTTTTTATCTTTGATAACACCATCTGGTGTTATCACCACTTCACTGCTTTCAGAAGAGAAGAACCTACACCTTATCAAGAGGATTCCTACCCCAGGAAGAGGCAGCTCGATATTACAATCAGTGGATGGGTTATCTTTCTTTTACTTTTTCTTCGTTTTCAATGCAGTGTTGCTTTCATTCAAATACCAAGCAGTTAACAGGTAACAGTTAACAGTCTGCCTGCAATGGTATTGTGCTCTGTACCCTCCCTCTACGGGCTATCATCAGCTCCTAAAACCCTATGTGAGCAGCTATAGTCGGAGCTAAAAATAGATGTGAAAGGGTGAATGAAATGTCCGTAGAAAGGAGATGCCCTGTTGTTTGATAGTGTGAAAATAAAGAAACACAGTGACGAGTAATTTGAGAAATGTCATGTTCTTTTCTAATTATTCATGTTTAATTGAAAAATCTAAACTGCTACAAATAGAGGAAATACTGGATTTATTCTAGTAATTCGAATCACCTTTTTTTCCCTGCTTGAAGGTAAATGTTCAAAAAATGCGGCTGAGTGAGGTCTCAGTAAATGTATAAAAAAGGTAAATGCACGTTTGGGGTTATCTGGCTGCAATAATGAGCAAAACAAAACTTCAGTGTGATCCTACAGAATGTTGTATTGTTTCTTGATTAAATACAGGAATGGGAAAATACATTTAATGTCCATTTAATCTGATACTTATTTCCTATAGTGGGGGAGGATTAAGACACTACTGAATGCTATCAGAATGCTGAAAATATTTTTTTTCTAAACTAGCAGTAGTAACCCCATAGCCAAGAACAGAGTTCAAAACCTCCGGAGGCACTAGTGCTGAAATATGTAGTTCTTTAGTCCCTTGATATTTGTATATAAGTTGTTCATTTGTGTCAAGATATTCACATCTAGTGGCAGCTTTCTGTAAACTTTCTGGCCTTGTACTAGAAACGTTGTAATCTTTAATAATCCTTGAAAGACTCGGTAATCCTTTTATTTCTTCCTACTTCTTTATGACAGAAAGGAAATCTGAGATTCATGGAAATGTAACCAGAACGTTAGTTTTTTTTCCTTATTTTAATTGTTGTGATTCTATATCGATTTGCTTAGAAACTGGAAAATGTTGAGAGATGTGATTCTACTCTTTCAAGCTTATCTTTCCCTCATGTAAGATATTACTGAGCCTTGGAGATAATCTCTACCCACTGTGAGAGACCATGAAATGACAGATTGGTGGTATCTGGGCAGTGGATGCTCAAAGGAAATGAACCATTATGAATTTCTATTCAGTGGAGACCAAAACAAATGTGGGCATAAACCAGAAGACAGGAAGGGCAGACCTGAGTGTTGATGCAAGTCAGAGATAATTTGCCTGACTTTTTTCTTCAGCTGTGTTTTGCTTTTGGATATTCAAGCATAATAGTCTAGAGTCATCCAAGTTTTTGTATTGTAATCCAGCAAGAAAGTTTTAATTTCTCAGCCACTGTAGACAAAAATTTATTTTTTCAGCCACTATAGAAAAAAACCCCAAAAATTGAACATGTGCTCCACACAGCAAGTTGGTGCATTTGCATATGTACAGCAAGAAGGCTTCCCAAGGCTTTGACACCCCATCATTTCTTTACGTAGAAATTGTGTTTGGGTATCATCACTCCATTCACCTTCCCATATTTTTCAAATAAGCAAATGTCAATAGAAAAACCAAAATATTTTAGTAAATATTGTTGCTTTCCTTCCAGGGAATAAACATGTTTATGAATTAGCACAGGCCTTTACAGTGATTCTACCAAGATTTTTCTTAGAAGGTTAATAGAGAGGGGGAAAAAAAAAGAACCATTCTGAAGTGGAGCACTTACAGAAATTGGACATCTACCCCTACTCCTGTTCCAAAGATGAATAGGGTAAGTAGTAACAAATGATTATTTTTTGGTGTTTTAATCACAAATTTCAAACCTAAAACGTAGCACAGGGGTTTTAATTAAGATAAATAATGAATCCCTGCTCCTTCTGCTTAAAAGAGTGATTGGCTGGCATTATTTTTCTCTGTGCCTACTGCCGGTTTTTTTTTTCCTGTATGACTAGTAAAGTCAAAATGTCCTATTAACAAATGTTCATTTGGTATTTTCATTAACCCATGCCTAAATGAACAGAACCCAACTTCTTCACCAAGTGTTATGGCTTCACCAAGTGTTATGGCTTCCACAATAGTGAGGCTCTTGGCTTGGTTGTACAGCAATCTTTTTTTTATTTATCTGATGATTTCTAGGTATAGGCCAAGGCTCATGGTGAGATATGCACTTTAGAATGTTAACAAACTCTGTATTCCACTTTTGAAAGACATATAAAATTTGTTTCTCTTTTTCTCGTG
The DNA here is from genome assembly GCA_013400495.1 of Nicator chloris. Lineage (NCBI taxonomy): Eukaryota > Metazoa > Chordata > Aves > Passeriformes > Pycnonotidae > Nicator > Nicator chloris. The sequence continues at coordinate 19,835 of WAAE01020757.1, forward strand.
CAATAGAACATTCCTCATGTTCGGGAAATGAAACAATTTTTAAATCACAGGAATTCAAATTCACACCATTCAAATACAGATGGAAACTGTATCGCTGTCTTTCAACCTTTGTCCACTAATACTCTTAAGAGGAGAGAAATCCTCTTGCTCAGCATGTAGAAACACAAATGGACTGTAATTATTTTTCCTCTTAAGTGGAACACAAGGAGTTTCTGACACAGCATTCTAAATCTACTGCTGGAGCTGGCAAAAAAAAAAGAATTATGACAAGGGACATTTTATGCTTAGTCGACACTACAGATTTGGTAGTAAGTATGAACTAGAAACAACAACTTTCCAGGGCAGATCCTCAAAGCTGATTGAAGAATGTTGTGACCTACAGTGGTATTCTAAGAACCATATTAGAGTTCTTCCAAGAATTGTAGGGATAGGAGGTGAATGAGGCCTTCTTTTCTACAAGCAATTAACAGGAACTGCCCTTTGGAAACTCCAGACACAGCACAAGCAGATAAAGTTTTCATACAGTGTAGTGAGGGAAGTCAAGGACATTTGCAAAATTTCTAACCTATGTGGATTTTTTTTTCTTTTCCTCCATATGGCAAAATCAGTTCCTGGAGTTTGCCAACTCCATTGATATCAGTTTACTGAATTAATATTCCTGTGTAACAGACCAGACTCTGGGTGTTACTTTAGACCACACTCCAGGCCTTTCTGCATTGAATGGAATGTCTGCCTGCCCGTTTTCAAGTTTATTAAATTGATGTTGTACTTTAAACAAAATACATCTTGCATTGTAACTTTAAAACATACAGGACATTTTTTGCCTTTCAGTTTCTAGTAAACTAACTTAAAATAGCAACTGTTTCTTCTAAAAAAAAAAGACTTACATTCCTCCTCTATTTCTGATGTTCCTCTTGTCTTAATACTGCTGCATAAAACCTCTTTATGAAGCATTTACAAAAGAGCAAGATTTATTTTTAACATAATGATGTAAATTTTGGATGAATGAAGGAAAGCTTCCAAGAGAACTTTCATCCATCCTTCGGCCCTTGGAATTTTGAGTAAACAACCAAAATTCAGGGAAAATTGCGTCCCTGCTGCTTTGCAGTTTTGTGAAGATTTTAACCCTTGCACATAAAAAGACATTATCAGGTGGATTCTTCAGCATGCACTGAAGTAGACAAAAAGGGGGAAGATAACCAGATGACCCATAAGTGAGTGAAAATGTTATTCAAAAAAGCGCTAAATAAAAATGCAGTGAGCTTGAAACCTTGCTTTCTAAGGCTCTACATAGCTGTAAAAGTTTAAGGGCATATAAAGCCCAGGGTAGCCATTTCACAGCAATTTCTGCAGTTTCCTGTAGCTGGGAGTAATTTTGAGATTCAGTTTACCACTGACATGCTCACATTTCACATATTCAGTCCTGGTCTTCACTGGTGAAATATAAAGAAGTCAGCTTAATGTTTGTAAAATACAAACTGAAGTATCTTCCCCATAAAATATTTTCTTGCTGATTTTGTCAATTAAAAAAGCAAACCAAGCCCAAAACAAACCGAATAAAAAAACAAACACCGCCAAACCTCTCAGTAAAACATAACACCCCCCCAAACAAACCACATATAGGAAAACTGGAAAGGAGGAAATCAATTAAAAACTGTAGGAAATTCAGAATTTTCACGATTAATTGACACAATACTTGCCATGGTTAGCCTGTGACTTTATAAATTAAGTTATTCATTATTTTCTAGAATATGTATACATATTCACATAAAATGATGCTTAAAAGTGTTGCAGAACATATGTAGGCCCAAACCCAATATCTAAAAAAGGAGAAAGACTAATAAAGTGCACATACACTTTATATTTCTTTATAAAGTAGTGTCATGAAAGTTCCCAGTATACAGTACGGAGCATCAGAAGAACAAGAGATTAAGAGGATTGAGTGCTACACATGAAAGGAAATAAAATCTAATTGTAAGATCTGACTGGAAAACATTAGTACTTA
>WAAE01020758.1:0-23594 GCA_013400495.1 Nicator chloris
AGGAAAATCTCCCTCCTTTATTGCATTCAGACGGAAACAAAATGACAAAGGATGAGGAAAACTCTGAGGTACTTAATGCCTTCTTTGCCTCAGTCTTTAATAGGAATACCAGCTGTTCTCCAGGTACCCAGCCACTTGAGCCAGAACACTGGGATGGGGAGCTGAATGAAGCCCCCATAATACCAAGGTCAAATGGTCAGCAACCTGCCACACCACTTAGACACACACAGATCTATGGTGCCAGGTAGAACCCACCTGCAGATATTCTGAGGTCTAACAGAAGTGCTTACAGAACCACTTTTCCTCATTTACCATCAGTCCTGCCTAACAAGGGAGGTCCCCGTTGCCTAGAAGTCAAAAGGAGTCTCAGGGCAGCAGTTATTGCTCCTTACAACTACCTAAACAAGGCTCTTCTCCCAAATAACAAGTGCTAGAACAAGAGGAATGGCCTGAAGTTGCAGTAGGGTAGATTTAGATCAGATATTAGAAATGATTTTTTCATGGAAAGGATTGTCAAGCATTAGACCAAGATGCCCAGGGAAATGGTGGAGTCACACCCCTGGAGGGGACATTTAGGGGCACTTAGGGACATGGTTTAGTGGTGGACTTAGCAGTGCTGAGTTAATGGTCGGACTTGATGACCTTAGGGGTCTTTTCCAATCTAAATTATTCTATGATTCTTCAAATTTGACCAATTGCACTGAGGTCAAGGAGGCTGCAGCCTCTGAAGCATTGTGTCAGATGTGTTGTTTAGAACCTTTGAAAGTCTGTTACATTAGATCTTTGTTATTAATACTGGATTTACTAGAAATAAATTATTAATTCTGGTTATTCTGTTATCAGGGATGGAATTCTGAAAATTATCAAGGAAAGAAAATTCATTGCCTTACACTGCTCATATATTTAGTAAGAATATTTATTGCGTTAGAATTATTCATAATAACTTTTAAGTGTTCTGTAGTATATTTTGAAAAAGTAATATAATGTTAATAACTTTATAGTACTGGTTTTTGCCATGAATTTTTTATTATGAAGACTTCATTTTGGATATGAATTAAGAAAACAGCAGCCCTCTGAAATACAAAATAAATCATTGTATTGACAGCTTTGCAAAGTTTGCCCTTTTTTTGGCCATGTTATCATTCTTTTATGATATATCTGGGAAGCATGATTATCCCTTTGTCACGTGTTAGCTAATGCAAAGAGAGTAAAACGGGCCCTCATTGAAGGGCAAAGTAGGCTGGTTTATGTCTGCAAGCAAATGAGTGTGCTCAGTTGGAAAGAACTTCTGAAGTGCATCATGCAGCAAACCATACTTGGCTGAAGACAGAATCCAAAGCTCTATCTCTCAGGAAAGCTGTCTAATGTTAGATGATAATACCTGCATTTATATTGCCTTAGTTAAACATACAGAGGTTAGCTTTTAAAACATGAGCAGGTCACTCTTGCCTGTCTTAAAATCAATGAAAGAAAAAAAAAACCCAATAAAACTAACCCCATTTCATCTGAGGAAATGCATTAAAACATGAATTATTTTTCCTGCTGAATCTGCTCCTCTTAATGCATTTACAAACAAAGAAACTCAAAGTGTTTAGGAATGATTATGGCAGCTAAAGTTACAGAACACATATTCCATTTTCTGGAATTCAAACATAGAGGGAAGTCCAGGATTGTAATCTGTGCTCTCAACACTGTGCCTCATGTTTACTTTGAAAGCCTGATCTGCTGTCAAGGAACCTAGTTGAAAACTTCAGACTGCTCACTTCCATCTGAGAACTTTTAAGATGTGAACTAGTAAATATTTTAAGATCTGTGAACCTTAAGAGAGATGGACCTACTGTAGAGCCTAGCAAAAGGCCACCAAGATATTTGAGAGACTGAAGCATAACAGGAACCAGAGGCAATGAGCACAACCTGAACCACACAGGAGGTTCCATTTTAGCACCAGGAAACTTTTTTTTTTTTTACTGTGAGTGTGGCTGAGGACTGGCACAGTTTGCCCAGAGATGTTGTGGTGTTTGTATCCTTGGAGATATTACAAAAAATCTGAACATAATCATCTGAGCAGGGGACTCTAGGTGGCTCTGCTTGACTAAGGTGATTTAACAAGAGATCTCTTTCGGCCTCAATGATTCTGTGAGTCTGTGATATGAAAGGCAGATCTTGACACCAAAATATCCTACTTTATAAAAAAACCAAAAATACTACTCCATTCCCTGAAGAATTTTATCTTTCTATATAAATTAGAGGTATGCAGAACATGTAAGCATTACTTTGGAAAGATAGTCTAAGACTGTACGGGAAATGCTGATAAATAACAGTGTGGCCAGGACTCTAGAAACCTTTTGGTCCATGGTAATTTTTTCCAAGTAAGATTTGGAGGAGGGGGCTGGAATGGGAGTGTTCTGAACACAACTATAACCATCCCTAACGTCTTTTTCCCTCTTGATCTCAGTGTCACAAATGTTCGTGAACCTGGACAAAAAATCAAGCATCGATAGTTTGTGGCACAGCGGTGTCAATATAGCTAGAGATTGTTAGTGATTGCTTAACAATTTACTAAAAATAGGACAATGCAGTAACTAGGTAGTGAAAAAGACCTAAAAAGTGTTAAGTTCCTCATCTCAGGGAAAATTGCTTAGGGTTTTTTATGTTTGGTTGATTTTCTTTTAAAGGGCATCTATCTCTACTGTTCAGGGCACCTACCTCTAAATTCATACCACCCAGTTTCAGAAATTTAAGTGGCTTGTCTAAGCTAACAGTTCAGTTGCCTTAGGTTTCTGCTCTGTAGCTTGTATTGCGAGTTACAGCTTCCATTTCAACACTTTGTTTTGAGTTAGGTTAACCTCAACAATGTTGATAGATGCCACGTCTCTCATTGAGCGTAAAAAAACCCATCACCCCGTCTCCATCCTTTATAGCTGAAACAGTAATGTCTGTTGGCTGTAAAAAGATACAGAGCTGGAGTAAGAGTTATCTGTGTTTTCCTACACTTTGCTGTAAAGAGAGGCTTACTGTGATCTGGTGATAAACTTAGACATGCAGGAGTGACTAAAGCCCTGCGTGTGAGAAAGAAATAGCAAGCTGCAGTAAAAAAAAAAACAAAACAAAAAACACAGAGGGAAACAATATACAGAGATACACAGACACAAAAATATTGTTTTCAGTGTCATTTCAACATAGAGCTTTTTGAGCTAAGCGTTAGACCTATGTGGAAAAGGGCTAGAAATTGTGAAAAAGGCAAATGTAGTGGCATTTTGTTTTCTCATTGATTCTAGCCTTCTTTGGCCCTGTCTTCAGAGAAAAAAAGATGTTCTATATTCCTTAAATAACTTTGGAACATCTCACTCAGTAAAATACTCCAAAATATTGCTACCAATATCTCATACTGGCTAATCACCTAAATTTGAAAACTACTTTGAGGTAAATTGGAGATGGAGTTGCTGGTTGGTTTTTGTTTTGTTTTGGTTTTTTTTTTCATAACATTCTTGACACCTGAGACTGTAGAATTCAAAAAACACTTAATTCTGTGACAATAACCTAACACCTCACTTTCTCATTAAGATACTGAAAATGAGACATCTGATGGCCAAGTTTTTTTAATATAAGATACATAGTTTTATAGCATAAATGTCAGATACATTGAATTGTCTCAATATGGTTGAATCGTTATTTTACTTTAAAAGGGAAGAAAACAAAACTGAAAATTAATGAATATTCTCTTTCTCTGCTTTTATATTTTAAAATTTTCTATTAAAAAAGAGGAAAATATTAAGAAATATTATTAAATGCTTGTCACACTTCATTCAGATTATGACCAAGTCAGCTCAAAACATTGTAATTCTTGCATTGATTTTAGTGGGATTTGGTTAAAAATTTACTTCTGAATGAAACAGATAAGGAACCTGAAGTTTATAAATAAATAAATAAATAAAATCCGTCCTGTATGAAGCATCCTTAGAGATGAAAGTAGACTTGGGACTACTTGCCTGTGAAACAAACTGAACAATGGAAATGTGATTCTAAAACTCTTTGAAAATAAATAATAGATAGATCTTTTGTCTTGGCATGTAATAGAGAAGTAGTATGAGGTGTATTATTAATAAAGGCAACAAACAGTTACCAAGGATGCATTGTAAGCAGTCATGTAAATAGCAAACCCATGAAAGATTATTCACTATGATTTGGAAAAGAGCACAGACACAAAACAGAAAGATTTAAATAACTTCTACTAAAATCATGTCAACATTTCTATATTTTCCAAAATCACATAAACCTATTAAAACTTTGATTCCTTTTCCTGTTGTTTTGAAAATTTTCTTCAGAAAAATCTTTTTTTCCAAGCAAATACATTATGCAAACATCCAGTTCCCATGAAAATAATCTCATTAAAAATGTTTCATAAAAAATATTTGATTTCTGTGACTTAATTCTGTCCTGAGAAGCACAGACACACATTCTGACCTGCTACGGTTGCACTTCTTTTACTGACCTGTTTTTCTTGTCCCCTTTCTTTTCCAGAAGTGCCACTGGCAAATCACTGCTGCTTCAGTGTGCTGAAGAAAAGCTGTCTTTCTCACCATGTGTTGCTCATAGTGGTAAAGTGTGCATTAGACTGCAGTTTCTTTCATCTATTACAGTATCTATGTCATTTCTCAGACTGGGAAGGTAAAAATCCCTTTATTTTGATATCTTCTTTACTATGCTTAACACCAAGAATCACTCTTATTTTTATGAGAGTGAATTGAAAACTACTTGGGAATTAATGTGAACATATATTAGAGTGGGAGGAATGTCAGTTTCTGAGTTAAGTGTATCAGGTGATATATGTCAATTATGGCAAGCATTTTCTTCAGAGAAAAGGAAGAGTTGTATCAGTAATGTGATAGCAGACTGAAGCTGAAGCAGTCGGTGTAGAAAATCTCTTTGCTTGGTGGCATTGGGTTAACTTTATACATGTGTATGTACCTGGCAATGATCTTGGTCACTTCTTTGAAAAAATTGTAGAAGAGAAGCATATAAATTTTGTTTATATTCATCATGTATAGCAATAACTAGGCTTTTGAAGGTAACTGCTGTTTTTTCTCATTTTCTGTCTTTTTATTTTTGTTTATTTTGAATAGTTCTGAAACACAAGAAGAGCTTGAACTTCACTTCAAACACATCTACTGTATTATCTAATCCCAAAACTAAGCTTAGGCTGGAAAATAATAAGCATTTTTTGGGACAAATTTCACCTAATGTATTTCTGAGTATGATGTCAGGATGCCCTTGCAGCTCATCTCATTCTACTGCTGAATTCAGAAACGTGTTCAATCTACACAGTCATATGTCCCTCTATCCTTAGAGAGATTCTTGATGAAAGTACCATCCCCTGACTCTTATCCTAGATGAGGGCATGCAGGCAATAATTCCAGGGGCCAAGTAGGCATATGTTGTGGTTTAATCCATCAGACAGCTAAGCATCACACAGCCATTTGCTTATTCTCCTCCAGTGAGATAATGGACAGAATTTAAAAAAAAAAAAAAAAAAGTGATGCTTTTACACGTTGAGATAAATATACTTTAAAGATGCAAAAAGAAGGCAAAATAATTACAATGGTGAAAGAATAAGCTGAGTGATTCAAAATCCAATTTGCCACCACCCACTGACTGAGCAGTGTGCTACCACCCCCTGGCCAACTCCCCGCAGCTTTATTGTTCAGCATGACTTTCTGCACTCTGGAATATTCCTTTGGGTCAGCTGTCCCAGCTATGCTCCCTCACAAACTCTTGTGCACTCCCAGCCCTCTTGTTGGCAGGGCAGCATAAGAAGCTGAAATGTCTTGATTTAGTGAAAGCATGCTCAGCAGCAGCTAAAACATCAGTGTGTGTTACCAATAATTATTATCTTAATCCAAAACACAGGACTATACCAGCTGCTAGGAAAATTAATCAAGCCCAAACCAGGACACCTGTCATGTCTCCTACTACTTCTAGAAGCCTCCGTTTTCTTTCCTGTGTCCCTCATGTTTAGCAAAATGTCATTCAGATTCACTTATCCATGAATAAGAAAACAGTCTTTCTTTCCTGATCCCACTGAAACCTCAGAAAAATACTAATATGTCGCTAATGGACTTTTCTCGTTACAAGTTCAGATTTCCTTCTTCAACAGCACTTCAGCATCTGAAAGCACATCCATTAGCCACCTTGAATTCCTGGTGAGTTGTGTATTACATTAACCCACAAAATAGTCTCCTCTCTACTCTGAACAAATGTTATTAAACAGAGTTGCAAGAAAAGTGCCTCTAGTACACTGACCATGTAACAGAGCGTGCACCCCTTGCACTTCTTATCTTCACAGTGGTTTTATGACACGGAGAAAACACAAACCACAAATCTTTTGTAAAAGCCGATTGCACCCTTGACTGAAAAGTAAGCAAGAAGAAATGCTATCTACATAAAAGGATGAGGGCTACTGTGCCAAAGGTCTTTCAGATTCTTTCAATAAGTAAATTAATTGAGCAAGGGTGAGAGATTTTGTAAAGGTATATCCATCAGTGGGTGACCGCTAAACTTTTTATTTAGGAAATAGAGCTTCATGAAAAGCTTGCACAAGACATTCTAATTGTTGGTGAGTATTCCCAGTGTTATGTGACCGATGAACCAAAAATATTGCATAATTCCTTCATTAACACTGCTTAATGTGTTTCCAAATAAATTGGCAATGTTTGTAGTCCAGCTAGAATATTCCGTATTTATGGATACGTACCAAGCTGGGCAACCCACTCATATCCTGGGTGTTGGCAGCCACAGCTGCAGGGCGGTCTCTGTGAGTGGTGCCATACATGGATGGTTCCTGCAGCTCCAGGTGACCCAGTGGAGGGCATGGCTGAGCCCTGCAGCCAAGGCAGTGGCTCCTTGGGGAAAACGTGTTTAAGAAAGAGCAGAAAATTCATTGAGAAAGAGGAGGCAGAATAGTCAAGGGTGAAGCTGATCCTGGGAAGAAATAGTATTGAGGGGGAAGGTGGTTTTAATTTTGCGATTGTTTTCACTATCCTATCTCTTATTAATTGTCAACAAATTAAATTAATCTTTCCCAAGTTGAGTCAATTTTGCCCATAACAGTGATGGTTGTAGATCATCTCCCTGCCCTTATCTCAACCCACAAACTTTTTAATCTTATTTTCTCCCCTTCTGTATCCAGCTGAGGAAGGAGAGTGAGACAGTTGCTGGGCAGACATCTGGCAGCTGGACAAGGTCAACCCACAACACATTCCACTAAACAGAAGAAAAATAAACAAAACCTGTTTATTGCTTCAAGAAATTTTATTGAGACGTGAAGTGTAACAATTATAATAAATGCATCCAGCAAGGGTCAGCCTACCACAACCACATTTCTTTTTTTCCCCTCATCATTCCTTCTACTTAATAAGGAATAATATAATATATGAATAAAAAAAAATACATGTATGATTAAAGCCCAAAAGATTATGAGTAGAGGAAGACAGCAATTCTGTATTTGTTTCCCCATGCTGGATAGGTGGCAGATGTGAAAACACTGCTATTTATGTCAAAACATTAGCAATGAAAGACTTGCAAAGACAACATCAGAGTACTGCTATGCCACAAAGGCACTTCAGTCTCAAAAAAGACACTGAAAGAACCATTCAAGGATTAAAGACATTTTGAATATAAACAAGTTTGTTATTGAAGTATCAATTACTGCATGCATCAAAACAACTAAATAAGGGTTACATTACAAATGGTAACATCAAAGCAAAAGATAACTCTAATTTTGTTTGAATACCAGCATGAAAAAAAACCATTTTAATGGAGTCTGTTTATCAGTTCCTGTGTTTTCTTCTAAGAAGCTTCCTTATCCCCCATGGTAATAGCTGCTGAGTGTCATGAACATTTTGAGTGATGTCTTATTCAAGATGGAGAAAAAAGGTTTGTGAAGAACCATGTGCCTCTGTAAAATGAAAAATTGTTTTTAATTATCAGATTTGTAATACAATGCATGTGTATATAAACAGCATATATATGCCTGTGTATATAGATTTGCATATACATAGCCTATGTGTCGATGCGCAAATTATAATACAAAAATCTTTATACCTTGAAGACCAATATGAAGACAGGGTGCTCACTTCAGAAATGAACAATCTGTAAATCAGATTGAAAATTCCTTTATCAGGATACTTTTACCATGCACATAACCCATCCTATTAATCTCAACAGAGATGCCTGTGTTTGTAACTGTACTCCAAGTGAGTCAAGACTTGGCTGCTTGGCATTAAGCATGCACTTGTCATGTCATCTGTGGTACACTTTATAGGAGAGGGAATGTAATTTGACCTTTATTTCCTTAGTCTTTGAGAATAAATTAACATTAAATTTAAAAGATAAATGGCATTGCCAGTATAGGCTGAAAAGATTTTTCATCTATGTCAACTTCCTAAATATTATTTGTGCATAATGCTAGCACATAAACTCACACAAGTCTTTCTTCCTTTCCGTATTCAGACTAGACTCTAAGTAATGTGATTATAATGCATTCTGTGGAAAAATGCTTTTATCTAAACCAAAATAAAATTAATATTGATCAATGAACATATATCTGATAATCAAAAAAAAAAAAAAAAAGGAATGAAGGTTAACATCAATTAACAAATATCAGTTGTCAGTTTATTGGATTATCTTTCTCCCAGCTCCAATTGCTGTTGCTCGTAAGAAACCCCTAGACCTTATCATGTTTTACAAGTCAACTTCACTGGTTTTCTTTTCTAAGACAGACTTATTTTTTTCACTGATCATGCCTGGGCCCATGAGAATTTGTATCTTAAATGCCAAAAAGATACCGTATGCAATGACATCTGTACTAGAAACATCCATATGTTAGAGGTTAAAGTGAGTTGATGCAATTCCCATTTAGCTGTATTCTGGTACTATCTTTAGGTGATAAAATTTATGGAAGGTAGTTGTTTGTTGACTGACAGTTCCATGTATCTGTTCATTTAACCTTATTTAACCATAATAAGATTATCTCATTCACCTGTGAGTAGTATGATTTTGGAGCTGTTTTTTCTTATGAATTATGACAGTATTTCTATAGCTCCACTTTTCTTTCCAGTATTTATTTTGTATTATTCCTCATAACAGAGATGCTCATAACTGCCAATGGATGCCTTTGTTTGTATTGTTGAATTCACACTCTCTAGAAAATACTGAGATAGATGAGAACAAATCTGTAAGAAAATAACCAAACAATTACTAAGTCCAGACAATGAAGAGATATCAAAAGAAAACAAATACAGATAATGCTGTTCCATTAGTATATTGGCATTTATTTAGTATAGGGGTGCAATTTGAAAGTCAGACTTTTTAAATTGGCTGGTCTTGGTTGTGCCTAAACTGTTGTGTGAGTTCAAGCAACTCACAGGACTGCTGAGTGTTGATATTTATATAAAAGAGAAAATGGTTCTCATAAACCTATGTGATATCTATATCGTGTTGATATTTATATAAAAGAGAAAATGGTGCTCATAAACCTATGTGATATCTGTATCGTGCTTTGACTAAGAATTTATTTAAAATGTTCTGAGAGTCTACTTGAAAATCTCTAAATTTATGGAAGCTTTGGGTTCTAATTCCTTTTCTCCAGATTTGTGGTGTTTTCTCTACCTTTGAGTTCTGTATAACGCTGTTAAAGAATATGAAGAGACTTTACCATCTTATGCTGTGCAACTATTGAGAAGTCAGAAGTCATACTTAAGTACCCAACACTTGGAAAATAAAATATTTAAATATGGTTTGGGAACACTACATATGCTATTTGTCCTCTTTTAGTGAGAAGATCTCCTTCACAATGTAGAAGAATATTGAGTTTTACAGATTTCCCTTATTTTTTGAAAAGCTTTACTTTTAACAATGAACACTGTATATTTAGTTTTTGCGATATCCAGAAATTGTCTGAAAACATTAACTGTCCATAAAAAGGAACCCCAAATGATAATAATTTAACATAAGCATAAACAAAAACAAATAGTTGTAACAGAACATCTTGAAAATAATTTGAAAAAAAAATCTTTTCACTTGATGCTACACTTTTGGCTTTGTTTTTTATTGCTTTCAAGATAAAATTCTTTCTTGTACTTACATTATAGCATACCACTTGCATTTAGTTTCTACAACTATAAGGCTATAGTAATCTTTTTAAAAGTAATTAACATATAAAGATAAGATACCACCTACTTCAGTATGACTGAATTCCAATACTGCTATTTTAGAAAACAAAAAGGCTCCATTAATGTCTTTGATATCATTATATTACTTTAAATTAGTTTCAATATAAGACTGATTTACTTTATTGTACTTTTAGAAAACAAAATTAGTATAACAACAGTAAACACTGCAAGACACCTCCAAAACATTGTGGAGTTATCCAAAACAAACACACACACACACAAAAAAAAAAAAAAAAAAAAAAAAAAAAAAAAACCCAAAAGGGAGAGAAAAAAATTTTTATTTTTTTNTATATTTTCCAGTGCATTTTTTCCACTGCTAAATAATTAAATGCTTTCAATAGAATATATTTTATTAAAAAAACCAAAACAATAAGAACTAAATAAAACCTCCACAATGAAAGAAAACAAAATAACTTTGGCTGTGATCATCTGACAATATTCTCCCTGTTTTACCTCTTGTTTCTTAATATCTGTATTTCCTAAGTTCAGAGTGCGTAATTATAGGACTTATATTCAAAAACAAACAAACAAATCTAAATTCAAATTCAAACCAAGAAAAGCATTACCAGCCATTTTATTCTCTTGCAATCTGTGGGAAGACAGGAATTTTCATAAGCTTTGGAGCATGAAACCTGAAGTACCTTCTGCATTATTAAACCCTCTCCATTTACTACTAAGAAACCTAACATAAAAATAATCCTAAATTTACATACTGTACATTAACATATAAAGTTGCATGGGATTAACCTAGACCCTGATAATGAACTTCATTATATTTTTTTATAGTTAATTTAATATTAGTCATGGAGAAGAATATTCAATAACATTTGATAGCTTCATTATATTTGGAGAATTGGGCCTTTCTTATGGACTGTAATTGTACAGACCAGAACATACATGCCACAGTGGCCGTTTTTTTCAGTCTTCCTTTTCAAATATATAAATCTGAAACCAAATCATAAACCACACCATATTTGTTTAGCCTCTGTATCTTCACAAATACTGTTATTTATTCTCAAATCTCTGTCCCAAAATGTCAACTTTTAGGTATTTTATTTTTAGACATATTTGAACAAACAAATTCCATGAATTTTCAGTTTCCAAAAGTCCATTTATTTCTACCTCGTTTCTAGTTTAACTTAAGGGAATGTAGACTGCACTTTAAAGAGTCTAAAGAATCATGAGCAATAAATAAATGATCTCACATAAAATCTGGCAACCTGACTTCCCCTTGAATTTTTCTTGTTATTTTTCTGTCTGGTAAGAAGTAAACATCATTCTTATTTATAAATGTGATCTTCTGAAAGAACAGGAAATCATTCCAATCTAGACTTACAAACAATAATACAGAAAGTTATAATTTTTTTGTAGTTAAAGAGAAAAACCTTTAAAAAGAAAGAGCTGGTCTTCAACTTCATATAGGCAAGAACTTTTTCTGGACCTTAACCAGGAGTGTAAAAATTACTAAATTCCCATTCATATTAAGTAGCATTCTTCCTTTATGTACCTTGCCCTTAGTTTTTACTTCTTTAATTTTTGCATGAAAGCTTAACAAAGATCAGGCCTCTATCATTTTGGTGTATAAATACACCAAATAATTCCTAATGAGTCTGTATTATAAATGTACACAGGGTAGGTTTGTGCCTTCCTGCAAAATGGCTTGTTCTGTTCAGTAGGAAAACATCAACAACATACACCAGAAGTTTCAATATGCACGCTCGTCCCCCCAGCCAGTGCTGCCGTGTTGAGTACACAGCTGCAATCTCTGCACGGAAGCCAATGTGAAATCTACAGATGAGAGCACAGAAAGAAAATATTCCATAGAACATATCCTCATGTGGTTTGAACTGTCATTTCTTTGCTGAAGTAACTGGAGTACGATGATTTTCCACCAGCTGAGGATCTTCCCCAGTATTTTGGAGCTTTTTGAACAGGAAAACAAGCATTGATCGCACTGGGAACAGCCCTAATTGAATGTTTCTCTGCTTTTGAATGCAACACCAGCACACAAAGCAAAACAACAGTGAAGACTCAAATATATTCCCCTTCCTTTTCATTAGGAATAGTAGATAGATTGCAACAGATGTACAGAAATACCTTGGACAACTCTTTATGAGGTGGCCAAAATTAACGATAAAATTTAAAGTAGGCTTATCCTTTGTTCATCAGCATTTTTTGGTATGTACTTATTTTGAAGCACATGTATTCCACTGAAATCAATAGACTAGTCCTGTGTTTAAGGTTGGAGGAAATTGTATACCTGTTATGCTAAAATGGATCTTATATAATGATTCCAAAGATTTTGTTAAAATTTTGCTGCAGCTTGGTTTTCTTTTTGCAGTACTGACTAGTTATTTAATTTTCTAAGACAACATAGACTGCTGCTGTCCATTTTATGTATACTTTTCACACAGGTAGAAAATTTACTCAAAAAGAGACTAACTGTCCATTTTCAGGGCAATATGGGGTTTCCATAGCTTTGCAGTTTCCTTACATGCATTCACCACAATTGCAATTTTCGTTCATCCTTATTTAACATTGTCATGTATAAAACATATATTTAACATATAGAATTTTACAAAATATTATTGATCTGTCTTAAATTATTCTGGGGCTAATGGTGTAAATCTCCTGTAAATCTCCTTTTCTTCATCTAAAACATACTTCTTTGCCTGGGATAATTTGTAAAATTATGGGTCAAGGAAACGTTTACCAAAACAACAGATGTTTGCAGGCCTGATTACAAAACAAACAAACAAACAAACACAAACAAAAAACCCAACTCTTTCTTCATTCAGTGTCTTTGATTAATACCTTTTACCCGTTACTATTCATGGATATCTTGTACCAAAATTTTTCTGTTTCTATGTGCTCCAAGAGCTTCCTAGCATTGCAACAATGAAATGATGCTGTGACTGTTTTATGTAGATGCAGATGGAGAATGATGATGATGTAGATGTAGATGTAGATTATGTAGATGTAGATGATGTAGATCTAGATCTAGATGCATGTATATGTATATTTCTTTTCTTCAACCCTTGCTACTCCTGAAATTTGACTTGATTTTTTTTCTAGATGGGTAGGAGGGAAAAAATAAGAAGTGATTTGAAAAGAAACACATATACATATATATTACATTGAGTAATTTACTAGTACGTTGATATGATCTCTGCTCAGGTTTGATCAAGCTCTGCAGCTGCACAGATTTCGTCCCACATCTCTGAAATATTCTATTTATTGCAACAAAGTACCCACCATTGCTCCAAGAAGGAAATATATACCATCTATATAGAGATAGAAGTTGTTATAGTTTTTATTTTTTTATGGGTTTTTCTAAAGCTATTTTAGTAGCCATGCAAAATACCACAATGAAGACATTTTACATATATCTTAGTGGTAGTAATCATCCAAAGAACTGATCCCAGACTGCCTTGTGTCTGGACTTGTCCCTAAAAACCAAACTGCAACAGACTCAAGCTTCTTAGCAGATGAAACAGCTGCTATATGAATCCTGCCACTGTATGGATTTTTCAGATAGATTTTACCTGAAAACCTACTGCCATATCTCAAAGACTGTGGCTTTTGTTAGTCAAAGAACATCTTACTTAATTTCTTTCCATTTAGTTTTTCTTTGATATCATTCTTTCAGAGATCACTGAAACCCCATAGTTCACAGGGCACAATCTGTGCAGGTATGAGTGACAGCTGTAGAATCAACTCCCACTTTACAAGAACAGTTGTCTTTCTCAGAACTAGTTTTCTTCTTGTGTTACCATGACATTCAGGATCACTTGTATGAAAGCTGTTTCCCACTTGAAAAAAGATGTCCTTCATGATAGATCTTATTTCTAATTTCACTAAAACCAGTATTTGGTGACCTTGAAGACTTGCTGCAAAGCCATCTGTTTGTTGAAGTTTTCCCTTTAAAAAAAAAAAAAAAAAAAAAAAAATTGGCAGAATGATTAAGGCTACCTATGAGCAAAGTTAGGACCTGCTGTTTCAGTGGTAAATTTATTGAAGTAGGTACAAAAGAAAAGAGAGCATGATTTATTGACTTCTTTAAAGCTTCTTAATTATTTATTTATTTTAATTTGTTTTATATACTTTTATACTGTATGTGTGGAATAGGCATTGTGAACAAATATGAGCTAGCAGCACCCTCATTTTAGAACATATTGACAATTCCCATCTCAAAGCGCCTTTGTCTTTATGTCTTTTGCCTCTTCGTCCTAACTAAGACATCATATCCTACTTGAGTGGTCTAAAAGAAAAACAAACAAACAAACAAACAAACAAACAAACAAACAAACAAACATCCTTAAACTCTGGAATTTTGAGTTATTACTACTTGATCCAGCTGTCCATCACTCTGCCTCATCGAAGACTTCATCTCTATAGCAGATAAGGTACCCCGATGGTCTCTGTTAGGAACAAAACTCTAAGCTACAGTTTCATGGTAAAAGATAAAGGGAAGTACATATTTCATTTTTGTGGGGAGATATTTCCCACATAATGTTTACAACTTCCTATGTGATATGAAGTCTTTTCTTTATTGAGACTCTTGAATCTGTGAATATTTTACAGTCTTAAGGAAAAAACTGTCTCCCTGCATTTATTCTCAAGTACCAGTGACCCATATGAGAGTCAATTTGGAAGGCTTTGTTCATCACAAGTGCTATTTTAATCTTCTCTTACCATTTTTGGGGCGAGAAGTAACAGTCTTAACTTCTCTCCTGCTCCTTTTCTTTTGTTGCTTTCAATTCCAAGCTCGGCCAAGAAGACTCTCCCTTAAAAAATGTGTAATTCAACATATCTCTGTAACACACTACATTCAAGCATTTATCTATCCACTTAACCTAGAGAGTACATATGAACAGGAAAATACTAGGTCCTTTTTTAACAACCTAAAGAGAGTATCTCAAATATTTAGAGCCTTTTCAATTTTTCCCAAAGGTTCAGTGAATTTACATCATAATTTTGAAGATTTATTTTACAAAGCTCCAAGTACCCCACTTGCTGCATTGTCACCTAGTAGCAAGATGGCATAGCACATTTGGCTGCCACTCCCTCACTGCTGTGTGGCAGACGACATCACACCATTTTAGGAAGAAATGCTCTGGGTGTTTGTTCATTTGATGATTACTGCATGGACTTTACAGAATCTAGAGAAAGAAGATTTAACATTATGAGTCAATGCTTCTGCCTGAGCAACCAGACAGGGCAGAGACTCAAACAGACCTAGATGTTCTAACAAAAGTTGTGCATATTCGTCCATAGCACAGACATGCCTTTATTCTAAACAGAAAGTATTTGCTGTAAAGCCTACAATTACATGCGACCTATAGGTTTCCCTTTAGCTTTATATTTTAGGTCTTCAAAGATTTCTAAAAGCTTTGTCTTTCACGTTAACATTTGTTAGGTATCACATATCCGTGCACTGAAACCATTTTCAGAGAGAATGTCAAATTATTCCGCTTGTTCTTTTCCCATTCTAATACAGATAGAATAAAAGAATCAGTCAGAATGTTGTAACTCACTTTATTGCATAGTCAAGAAAATGTATAGAATTCTGCAGAAACAGATTTAAAAAAAAAATTATGGGTAGAATATTACCTGGAAAAGCACCTACTTAAGAAACAATATCTTGACCAGAACAAACAAACAAACAAATAATCAAACAAACAAGCGCATCCCCCTTTAAAAATAATCACACAGACTTCAGTATACTTTATATGAAGTTGTTTAATATGCAAGCAATTTACCTACTTCTAAGTTTACATAAAATTTAAATTTAAATAACCTCTTGAGAAAATCCATATTCTGAATGTTTATTGTTTATTTAGCTGCAAAATATATTAATCAAACAAAAGTATATTAATAGAAAAAGCTGAATTGCCTTATCTTCAGATAACTTTTAGTACAAAAAACGGAGAAAAATCTTAGAATCATGGAACAGCCCAGGTTGAAAGGGGTTGGAAAGATCAATCATATGGCCAAAACTCTTTTGAAAAAGGGAGGTTATTGTACAATATGGCAAAAAACTTGTTATATCATATCCAAAAAGTAGTTCTCCTTGACATATTTGGAGATCTTCAACCAAAGGAGACTATAAGAAAGGTGCACTGAAAAACAATCTCCTGTAATTCAGAGAATTTCCTGCTTTCTCATACCTCAGAGTACAATTGGTGTCAGCCATCTATTGAGGTCCTTTGAAAGATGCATAACTTGGGTGGACAATTTATACACATCACTAACATTTCTGAACATGAATGTATTAAAGTTTCAATTCAATTGCTTACAAAGTAACATATTGCACTATTTGAGAGGGCTCATAATATCGAAGGCAACCACTTGATACTTTACTTAAAGACGTTAAAGATTTAATAAGGTGCCAAAGAGCTCAAATTTACTTTTAAAAAATATCATGGCTATGAACTGAATAACTAAATGGACACATAACACCTCTCTGGCAAGTTTTAACTTTGAAATATTTATTTGTACTGTCTAATAGAAGTTTATTACAGTAGTAATAATTGCATTCATATCTGTCTGTAAATGATTAACAAATTAGCAAAAAGATGCGCACACCAGTTTGGTTTTTTTCACCTAACTTTTACATATTGAATGCAATATGATGCAATAGTACATTGTAATTTTCATCTAGTTATTTGGCTACCCGAACACTATTAAAATGAATACAGTTTTGACAATTGACAGTTACGAATCTGCCTTACCATAATAAGTGTTGATATGGATAAAATACTGGGAACACAAACAATTTTGTTTTTATCTTCATTATAATTTTGTCAGTCTGGTAAGTATATATTAGACATAAACATCTTTTGAAATATGAGGCGTAGACATCTTTAGATTACTTTAAATGTCTTATTTACTTTAACAAAACATCTTTTCCTACAGCAACAAAGAGTCGGAAACCTTAAGATACTTTCATTCTCCTATCTTTTAAAAAACATACAAACTCCAGGGCATGCTATCATCCTGTTGCTTAAAGAACTGCTGTGTTGCAGGAATGTCTTTCACAGTCAGACCTTGAAATGGTCATTCATGCCTTTGTTATTTCAAAATTAGATTCTTGCAATTCCCTACTGGCTGCTTGCCCAATAGGATGCTGCATAAACTCCAGCTGGTTCAGGATGCAGTTGCCAGGTTTTTCTTCTAAAAGGGACAATCCAAGTATATTTCACTCTTTTTGAAATCTTTGCTCAGATTGCTGGTTAAAGAACATATTGATTATCAAGTAACCCTTCAATTTTCCAGCAGAAACATGACGTTAGTGTAATGCATTTTATCAATATTTTATTTTAAGCCCTTGCCTACGAAACAATATGCAATGAGGAAAACATCCAGGTTGTCCCAAGGTCAGTTTACAAAATGTAGTGGGGTCCTATGTAGTATCAGTAGCACTATTTTTCTTACTTAACGTAAATGATCGTTTCAATATAGATTTCTACATAGAACTACTCATCTGTGTAAATGGATTGCCACAGGTTTTCACTAGCTGAGAATCTGGATCTTGATTTTAATTTTTTTTTTTTTAATTGCATTTTGTGTTTGGGTCTGAGGGGTTTGACATTTTCACTCAGGTTTATGTTCTAATGCACACTTTGTTTCTGTTTGAGTTCATCACAGAAGACATTCTCACAGATAAAAAATAAATTCAAAAGAGGAATTTTTCTCTGGTAGCTTGCAATAGTTGACGAAGCTCTACATACTTCTCAGCTCTTTCAAATTGAAGAAACCTCATTTAAGATATAAAAGACATCTGGAAAAATTTAATGTGTTACTGAAATTGCATTAAAACATACAAAAAATTTAAGACAGAGACACTAGGTAATTAAGAAAAAAATTAATTCCAATAAGCATTAATTCTATTTTTAAAGTGTGTAAAGTATGATTTAATTATAAGTCAATCTACCAAAATGAATAAACTACTCAGTTCTTAAACTGTCTTTTTTACAATGCTCCCACATACTAAAGAACTGTTTTTAATTCAGTTTTGGTTCTTTTTTTTTTTTTTTTTATGAGCAGGAGTGCATAATTTGTAATTGTAAGGGAGAAACTAGTGTCCACTGGAAGCCCTGAGTTTCATCAGATGCTGCCACCTGGAGCAGCAGTTTGTAAGATTATGTACTTTGAATGCTGAAGGTCTTCTCAGAGCCAATTTTTCAAAAACATTATACTTCCTAGCAGAGGTGACTGATGTAATTTGAAAAAGCCTCAAAGATGCTGAGGGCAGCCTACAGAAGGGATCTGAAAAGCCCATCCACATTCTTGAAGCACTGATCCCAGGAAATGCTCTTTAACATTAAGTCAAGAGGTCTGTAACATTTCAATTTGCATGGCTTTAGCATGCGGCATCCCAGGACAGGCAGGTTGCGTGCACAGCCTTGTACATCACAGGTTTCCTCTGGGTCCAGCATGCAGATCCTGTGGCTTCGTTGTTGTTATTTTTCTAATCCTTTCAGTGCCTTCAGTTTCACTTGTCATGATAGTGAGGACTGTATGGTCCACAGAAGAGCAGCCAGTATGGGACTGAGTGCTCTGAACACAACAAATGCTTCACAGCAAGCCTGGAGTTGTGCAAGGATAGCTAAAAACATGATATCTCAGCTAGACAGGAGAGAAGAAGCTATGGATTTGTGCATGCTTTGTACTGAATTTATTCTCAGAAAGAATACATAAAGCATGTCATATATCACATTGTATCCATTGTGAACCTACACCCACAGTCCCAGTTGTTAAATTAGTTTAGCTTCTGAGATATCCAGATCACTCAGAAAAGGGTTTGGTTTTGGTGTGGGGTCCTCCCTCTCTCTCTCCCCTTCATTATGTTATTTATGAACTTATTTATGTTTGTTCAATTTTGGCACTTAAAATAGGAGTAGTTGCCTATTCTGTATGCAAGAAATTTAAATTGCTTTCAATATCTATGAAGACCTAAAACCATCTTTTTCTTTATGCTGCCCTGCTTTGCCGAAATTAGTCTAGGGTTAAAAACAAACAAACAAACAAAGAATAAAATGGGCTCCCTGTGAGCACTTAATTTTCTTTATGTTTTGATTAGAGAAGAATTCTTTTCAGGAGAAGATTATAATCATTTGTTTCAAAACAGATTTTTAAAGACAAAACCTCAGCGATAAATTAAAATGACACTGTTACACAGTTCATTGCACATTATTACAATATCTTGCACTGCTGGTTTACAGGATCTCAGATACTAAATACATATTCAAAAGGGGACAAGTAGATTGTTGATTCCTGTCAACAAGGCAAGACATAAAAAATATACATAAAAAATGGCATATATTGCTAATAACATTCATTTCTCTAGGCAAATTACCAGTATCAGAGTTTTATTTACATCCCATGAAACTCCCATTCTGTTTAATATTCCACAATAAATTACACCATGTTCTTTAGGAGGATTATTGTAGTGAATTTGAATTAGAGAAATGAACAAGCTTTTCAGTATTTTCTGCATGCTGACAATAGAGAATCTCTTATATTATTCCCTGCTGGCAGGAAAGATGAAACGTATTTCTTTTTTTCTTCTTTTTTTTTTTTCTTTTTTTCTTTTTTTTAATTTCTGAGAGGGAAGGCAAGGTCAGATGATACAATATTTCACTATTTTCTGTATGTTTCTATCAATAATTTAAAAAAAAATTACATTACTTATGAAAGTGAAAAGCAGAATGTCTACCAAAGGATAATAAGTGTTACTTATTTAAGCTAAAGAAAACATATAATTGAAGTTATAAATTGAGAACAAAACATGGTGTGGAAATGTTATACTTACTAGAAACGGTAAAAGTGGCAAATGAAGTTTGTATTTTAAATGTTTTGTCTGTTTGCTTCACACTCTGCACACAGAGAATGCAGTAAATACATAAATATTTTCCTAGTATTCCACAGTAGTGGCATTAATCAGATACTCTGACTATTTAAGGGTAACAACGACATATAAATGACTATGTAGAACATTTAACATTGAAACAATGCTAAAAATATGCTACTAAAACTACAGAAAATACATGGATTTTGTATGTTTTCCATGGTGGAAATATGGATTACCAAATAGAAAAAATCTAGATATGCTGAACAGATAGGTTCAGTTCTTCCAGGTTTTGATAGCTGAGTTCATACTGTCTCTTCACTTTTCAGGTGAATCACTTTGAAGTACAATGAACCACATAGGTATTGCTTAAATCTGATTTCACTGCTAACAACATAAAGTTCAAGTTGAAGCCCATCTAAACCATAAGTACAAACATATAGGTGTGTGTTTTGTCAAAAAGATACAGGTACAGATTAATAATAATACACAAATAACTGTGATCATTCTCAGCTGGTGTGGAGAGCAGCTGTGAGCATTTGAAGACAATCAGCCATCATTGCCCGTTTGCATTCTGGCCAGCTGGACTCCATGTGTGTCACATTTATCCATATCTCTCCATCTCTACTCTCTCTGTCAATCTCTGCCTCTATATGAAGGGCAATCAGGAAAGTAGTCACTTTTTATCAATGAAATTTCCATCATCTAGAAAAAACATAACATTAAAAATATTACTTTTTTACAGTAAATATCTAACAGAAAGGAAGATCAGAATATGGCTTAGAGACAGAAATTTTCACTGACAGTTTGGACCTTGAATATTTTTATCGTGTTGTGTGCAATAAAATACTCTTTGTTCAATCACAGAGGATAAATCTTCAACTGAGACATAACTATGTCAATTGAGGATTTTTCTTTTTTTTTTTTTTTCCATTAGTAACTCAGATAAAAATTTTTATTGGTGGATGTCCTGGTTTAGGGCAAATTTTGGGGAGAAAACCTCCAAAGGGGCCCTCCCCGCAGAAAGCAAACCTACGTGGTCCCTCCCCCAACCGGTTCGGGAAAGATTTTCACAGAGAGGAGTGGAAAAAACCTGTTTATTTAACAGGGTACTCCCAGCACAATAAATTAAACAATGCCAGATGACAAATTCAGACAGATAGAACGTTTTTCCTCACGGTGCCCCTTCGGTGATGGAAGAGTCCTGGGGTCCGGGGGGTGCCGGCAGCGCAGAGGGTCGGGTGTTGCTCTCTGGGTCTCTCCTCGGTCCAAGGCAGATGTAACAGTCCAAGAGTAGAAGACAGAAATTTTGGAAATTGCTTTTCCTTTACTAGCTAGCTAGCTAACTAACTAAGCAAAGGTCGGTCTCTCTCCCTCCGAGTCGAGCCGAAAACCCAAGGACAGACTAAAAAAAAAATTCAGAAATAACAGGGTTTTCAAAACAAACTTCCTTTTCCCTGATTTCCAGAATCCTTAAAGGGACAAGACACAATATCCAACAGAAACAGCAGACGATTTGGGGATACAGGGCATCTTAAGAGTCACCCCAAAACAGTGGAGACGTGTTTTTATTTGTGTAGAGAAGCTTCACTACTCTTTCTTTCCCAAAGAGTTAGAGAATTAAAACTCAGTTTAAAGAATTTAGTTCAGCTCTGGATTATTTGCTATCTTCCATCTCACAATTAAATAATGTGTAGAACTGTAACTGAAATGATGCCAGGTGCTTTTCCCCTTGCACTAGGAAACCTAATCCCATATTTACCTTTAACTGTGCTCTGAAACCTATTAGTTTCAAGATGCTAAACTAGGTCTTCTCTACCCAAGGTAGCTAATTAAAAGTATCTAGATAGAGCATGTGCACAGAAGACTACTGAATAATACATGAAGATTGACTGAAGCCAATTTCTTTACATTTTTATCTTTTATTCATTAGGCATTTTCAGAAAAACGGTTTATTAAGGCAAAAAAAAATACAACCATATTTATAGCCTTTTATAGTAGAGCCTAAAAGTGGCTACATCTGAACATATGGAAAGCTGAAATACATATACTATTAAATGTTTTCATTCATTGTATCAGCTACTGGACACACACTTTTTATTTTGATACTGTGATTTTTAAGGAATAGTATAAACCATCCTCATGATATTTTTCTTCAAAATGCAGATCATTTGCCTTCAAGAAAAAAAAATAATTAAAATAGAAACAATTTTAGCTTAAATTTAGGAATTATCTTTTTTGCTGCTGTTGTTGTTGTTGATGTTTGAGTTTGAGGTTTTGGTGGTTATGGCCTTTTTTTTTTTTTTTTTCCAAAAGAGAGCTTTGGCTTTTGAAGTGCCTCTCAATGAATTTTTCAGTCTTTTATGTCTTTGAGTTGTTAATACTTTAATGACATGTGATTTATATATTAAACCTCTCAGCTGAGTGTAGACAACAGAGCAGTATCGCCAGTTTAGAAATACATTGTGAAGGACTCAGAATTTAAGCACATCTATTTCTCAATAGTGTAAACTTTAAATTCTCACCTTTCAGGGGGCCAGTTATGCTTCCTAGACTTCACTCACAGAAACATCACCAATCCTGCATTTAAGAGATCCATGGCAATGTAGTTTAGCATTCAGCAGCAAACATTAAATTCACCTTTTTGGATATATTTAGTGTGTTCTGAGGCAGGTTACTGGGCTGATTGCATATTAGATTTCAAGCAAAGTTTTAAAGTTAACTATTTGACTGTTTAACAAATCTGAAAAGCAACTGTATTTCTTTTTTACACTCATGTGGAATTTGATATTTTCTGCTGATGTGCATGTGGTAGAAGAAGATGAAGATTGAAAGTAAAAAGTGTGTTTAGTTTGTTAATTTATGGTTTTGTTTGTTTACTTGGACTTCAGAGAGGAAAGTTCATATGCAAAAAATTGCATTTTATAATATATTAATTTTTTTCATTTAATAACTTTAATAAGCTTTTCTAGAAATAACAAATAGAAAAACCAAGACTGACTCAGGTTGTTATTTGAACAATATAATTTAGCTTAAAAATTCTAGTCCACTTTTTACCAGTGGACTAAGCATTCAACAGAGCACTGTGATGATTATGGCTGATATAATTAGATAATGCAAACTTCTGAAATGCTAAAGACAGCAACTATTATTGATTAGCATAATCCTAACCATGATCAATTGTGATTATCATTTCAGTGTGAGAATTGCTAAAAATATGTAGTGCAGAACATTATTTTAATACTGTAGGTAGCCATTATGTATGTTATAAATTTTGCAGTCTTAGAAGTATTTGAATCAAGATATGGCATGGTTTTAAAAGATAATCCAAGGTCATCAGTTGACACAATTAATTCTGATGGCATTTACTACACATACTATACAACCAGAAAGATCACCTTATCATAATGGTGTCTTTGGCCTGGAAATATAGGGTTCTAAGGACATAGTTTTTAAGTTAAAAGAATAAAACAACTCCCCCATCAAGAAAGAAGAGAAAGTGAGGAGAGGTT
>WAAE01020780.1:0-18091 GCA_013400495.1 Nicator chloris
CCAGAAAAAAAAATGTAACCCTGCTATATTACAGCAAAGTGGTTACAAAACAAGAAAAAAGAAAAGAGAAAGGAAATTCATTCTAGCAGATGGTGTGATAAGGCAGAATGCAATTCAATGATTCACTCATGGTTGCACGGGCAATCTCTTGCAGAGGCAGGAACAGACTACAGATTTTGCCCATGCCATTATCTAACCCATAAAATCGTCCATCTTCCCTGTTTTGTACTTCTGCTGACGGAAGTGTGAGCAAGGGAACTGAGTAGACTTTTGCACAAAGCTGTACCCTCTCTTTGTAGAGGACAAAGAATACCTAGCAGATGGCTCAGTAATACTAATATGAATCACAGTTGGGCAGAAAAATTGCTTGCTAAATTTGCCTCACCATCAGCATTCCTGAATCGTAAATCAAGACAGTTGGTGCTGCTCAAAAATCAAGAGATCCACTAATGGCAAAACCTAAAGAAAGTCAGTTATATTCATAATCTAGAATACTAGCCCTGCTTCAGATATGCCCACAGAGCCAATGCATCAGGACAGTGTTACACTGGGAAAAACCAGATTTTGATAAACATAAGCCATCTGGTGACATAAGCAAAAGCAATTACCATTCTATTATGACCTTATAAACAAAAGAAATGTTCTGTTTTGAGGAGCGTAAATTAACATAATAAGGAGGTAATATTATAAATTACATAAATTTGCTAGAGCTTAGAGCTCTCTGAGAACTATATTTGTTATGCAGCTGTGGCCATTTCAAATCTGTTGTGTTCACTAATCACCACTTTAGGTGCTGATTCTCAGAACTAAAACTCTTCCCTCCATATACTGAAGTTTAAATGTGAGGGTTTTTGCTGGAAAAAAACATATACATATATCCATATGCACACTTAAATACACCATATTTTCTCTTTGACATTAGCAACACACAGGTATTATCAGAGATTTCCCATCTATTTGGAAGGGTACCAGTGTGCTCTTGAATTAAAGTTTTCAGAACTCAGGATTATACTGAAACTTTAACCTAGTGCCAGAGATAAACAGAGCACTTGTGTGTTATGTTCAAAGTAAAAGGCACTCCCAAGACCTAGAGTTATCAGAAAAGAGGTGTGGGAGCAGCTGAAACCCAGTCAAAGACCTTTTCCTGGTCTCTGGCTGACTCTTGGCTTTTTAATGCCTCATACAAGGATCAAGGAGTTCTGCAAATAAAAACAAACTCCTTCTTCCCAAAGCTAAAACCTATCTGAGCTTACTCATCAGTCATCCACCCACATTAAAGCATCTGTGAGGCTGCAACCCATGTCACTCATGGAGGAATTATAGTCACACTGGAGTGGTACCATATCTGAGTTAAAAAGCCTTGTTGATCCTGCTGGCTCTTCTCAGGACCAGCTGAAGTATTTCTGTAACTGTGGCACAATTAATTCATAACACACCCACAGATAAATATGAGTTTGCTATACAAAATCACGGAGAACTACTAGAATTTAGAAGCAAATAGCAAATACTGAGGTAAAATTTGGTATCATTGGCAAATAAAAAGCAGGACTCTTTGACTCATGATGTGAATCAGCAGCATCTTCCCACACAGAGCATGCACTCAAAAGTACCATGTTACACCCCTGTAATGATAGGCCTGAATTCATTCCACCTAAGCACAAATATTCAACAAAGTAAACGGTCTAGAAGCACAGTCTTCTTCTGACATTACTGGAGAGAAGACATGCAGCTCCCAGAGGCAATCGACCCAACTGGGACCTATGGAAGCTCAGTACAACGCACAAAGCAAGAGACACACATGCAGCCTCACAGAGTTTCCCATCTACACAGGCAGATAAATATGGGACAGGGTAATGAAAGGGTGAGGCATGTTAGCCTACTGCACACAGTAGCTCAAATGATGGTAAAACTACATTCCTCTCTGGAATCCTAATTCAACGCCCCAGGTAAAATTATCATAAACAAAGGCAATAGGAGACAAGCTTTTGGATGTCTTATAGAATAGTGTTGTAATCAGAGACAAAAAAAACCCAAAAAAACCCTAAAAGGACAAGGTTTAACTTTATTACTTAGCTGAATATCATTTGAACTATTTGAATCTTCTCCCCTCTCCTATTCTATCTTATCTATCTAATACTGCTGTGAAAAAAATTCTGCCATTGGCGGGAAATGATTAGCTAGTCTTTGGTTGTTGTGCACTCTTGTCTTTCTGTTAACTAACAAGATAGTCTAGCATTGTTTTCAGCTATACTTTGGTCTAAAGTGCTCCTATATTAGGCTTTATACTACTGAAAATATGCTTATAGGAAAAATGCTGAGAATCTTTTTTGAGTAAAATCCAGGTAAGGCATTAATATCGGAAACATGTATAGAGTTAATATAGATTTAACTATTAAGGAATTAGGTATTTCTGGAAACCAATACTGTATTGTTGAAACATGATATATTCTTAAAGCTGTCATAAGAACAGTCCTATTTTTATAAAAATAAATTTACAGAAGTCTTCTATCCTGTATACTGCTGCACTTCAGTTTTGGTTCTCCCATCTCTTCATTTTTACTGACACATTTGGTGGAAATTGCCTTATTTCTCTTACACATTCTTCTACAAGTTTCTGATCACCTTGCCATGTAACTCCTTATCAGATGCAATTTCTTTGTTATCTAGCTGTCTCCATTATTCTTATGGGACAGACAGAGCATTCATTCATCTTGTATAAGTTTTCTGCCATGACTCCTGAGTGACTAGACACTTACCAAATATAGAAGCTTGTTTTACTTTCTCTGATTTATTTCCAATTTTCTGAAGTTATCCTTCACAGAAAAAAATATTTTGAGTGCAGAGTACTGCTGACCTACTAGGAGTGAAGTTTAACTTTAGACACTTGGGATGCAACAAAGCAGCAATAACTGAACCAAAAATATCTTCAGATCTTTGTTTTTCATGCCCAGATTATTATATAATGGAAGGAAAAAACAACAGGTTTAAAATTTATAGCTCTGAATAAAAACAAACCACAAAGAAAGATACTGAAAATTTGTTCAGAAACCAAGCTTTTTGAGAAACCAGCTTTCAGATAGTTGTTGCATTTAGGTAAAACCTTACAAAGGGAAGGCTTTGTAAAATCATGGCTCAGGCCTGCTACTTTGGCTAAGCAGAAAAGGACTATGGGAAAGTGACTCTGCTGAATTAGAGGTAGAAAAACAAGTTATGTAACCATCTTGTGTTCACATCATGGTGTATGGTGGTTGGTTGAATTATGTTTGTTATGATTTAAAAGTATGTGACTGATAACCGGCTAATGGCTTAAAAAGGCCAGGTTTTGGAATAAAGCAGCTCTCCTTTGCACCTGCCTGGGGGATTCTGCATCACTTCGGACCCCCACCTCACAGACAGTACTTCTGAGCCTACCTCTCTTAATGCTGCTGAAAGTAATTCAGTCCATGCCACAGTCATTTGAAGAGAATCACTGAGAAACTATGAAGAAAATTTTGTATAATATTTAGATAACGCAGAATTAAACCTACAGAATGTCCGGGCAAGATCTTCAGTTACCAAGTAAACAGCTCTGTTTGCAAAGCATCTTATTAACATCAGTCACTATAATAGAAAAGGCTTTATTAGCCTTTTGCTTACACAGTTTAAAGCAGCTGTAATTTAACTTTTTGTAAGTCTATAGACCTCTGGGTTATACAAGCAGGTGCAGCTTCACACCCTTAACAAAAATATTACATGGTTTTACACACCTGAGGATCTTGTTTTATACAAAGCAATGCTAGTACAAGAAAAAGCACCAACATTTTAGTTTCTCACATTTTTCAGTGGCTTACATAGAACAAAAACCAACTGAGACAAAAATAGCTTTTCTGAGCTATTTTAAGGCTAGGAGGAAGTGCATACAAATAACGAAGTTTGCTTATATTTCGAACAACTCTGTATTGTCCCTTCCAATTTTACTTCTTGTTCATAGAATGTAAAGCTGTATAAAATTTTACAAAATTCTGGTAAATTATCCACTCTCTACATTTAAATCTGAGTCTCTTCAGTAAATGCCAGACTAGAGGCAAATAAATGTGTAATTTATGTCTAATAGTCTGCACAAGCATAGCTTGTTAAAAGGTGCTTTAGGTTATAGTTTTTATAAGCACACTAAATCTAATCTGGAATTAATCAAGTAAATAAATAAGTTAACCAAATGGCAAATAAAGCTCTGTGTGCCTTTGATTTGTAAATACATCTGTAACGTATTTTATTAACAGCAGGTGGCAACCTTTGAAAATTGGACTGCAGCAGTATGGTTTTACATTTAAATATACAAATGCAAGTTATTTCAAAAATGGTTTTATAAGCAGCATCTAGTTCATCTGGGTTCTTATTGAGAAGATTCATATTAATCTTCTATTAGTGTTGTGCTTTTACAGAGGAAGGCTGCATTACCTATGGAAATTAGTTTGCTTAGGAATTCAATGCAAATACTATTTTGTAGTGCTTTTCAAATAATGAAATTTTTAGTAAAATTAAAGAGATTATTTAAAAAGCAAGTTAAATTCAGTTAACTTCTATGGTATAGTGCTATAACTTTCTAACTACAAATAGTCTTTTTTGTTGTTCTTCAAATGCAATGAGATTAATTGTTCTATTATGTTCTATCAATTGTTCATCCATGCATTGCAAATACCTTGAGAACTGTTGATGGCTGTCAAGGGATAAACATCCTGCCTGTGAAAAATATGGGCTTGATAACATAAAATTCACATCTGATAAATTTCTCATTTCCTGACCCAAAGCATCCCTGCCATTTAAGTCCTTCTCTGACTACCAGAGAACACAGCCAGCAAAAATGTCCAGAAGTCAAATTGCTAGATTGATTTTTTGCTGCTTCCTGGCTTGCAGTTCAGATCAAATAATTTCCCATGTGGATGGCTACAAAATCCTACCCTACTAACATGTTATTTTTTATCTTTCACCTATCCAACAATGGATTGTTTTACTTTAGCACAATTTGTGTTTATGACAAATACTATCTGATTCATCAGATATTCTTCTTTATTCATCATTTTTGAAGAAGTTAAATAGTATACTTTTATTAGCTTTTAGTGGGAAAGACTTAAATCTGTTGGGAGGGCAAAGTAAAAGTGATACAAAGTGTTATATTAAAAAAGTGGTATCTAATAATTATATTAATGCTTAATAATAGAAAGATGTGCCTTTCTTTTTAAATTACTTTCATTTTTATAAAATGTTGCTCATGTATCATTCATTCATTCATTCTCTACACATTCATTCATTCTGTGGTAAGGCTCACTTTATCTCTTATTTTTACTGCATTGGAATTTACCCCAAATGTATTAGAGATGTCACTTGTACACTGGATAAAAGGAATTCCAAATTACAAAACCAGCCCTGATATTCTCAGACACACTGCATTCCAAGAGATTTTCTGTAGCAAATTGTTCATGCTCCAAGTACTACAGGCATTCCTAGGCAATCAAATATTTTTTATGATAACTTTTTACTAAGCTATTTTGCTTTACTCAAAACATGCTGCATTGCTCATTTGTCTAATACAGCTAATTTGCACCTAGCTGCATAAACAAAAATTTACTGATAAAACCAGCAGTGACTTGTCTAAAGCAAGGCCAGATACGGCTCTTTATGGCAATTACTCCACAGACATTGATCTTGTCTTTCCTAAAGATGCCCATTAAGGCAAGCCATATTGCACTGTAATAATAACAATAAATAACAGCACACTGTAGTGTAATAATAATAAATAATAACAGCAATTATATTTTCATCTCACCAGGACACCTCTGTTCGCTGCACCGTCTCACTTCCTCTCCGGTTCCTTCGCACTGTTGCCCAGTCACAGCAGCACCTTGACAGATCCTTATCCGCCTCTCCCAGCCACCGTCGCAGGATTTGGAACAGCCACTCCAGTGGCCCCACTGGTTCCACTGGCCATTTGCTGTTTGGAAAAATATAATTACAGTGGTGATATGATGACAGTCATAAAGGAGAATTACTCTTTTTTAAAAATTTATTTGGATAGTACTGTTGTACAGTAATAATATTAATTTACAATATGCCTAAGTACCCTTAAAAGAAACTAAGTAAAAACAATTTTGCCTGTGATATTTAAAGATCTTGATTTTTACATGCTCTGACTGAGCAAAGAATGAAACTTAAAGGTAAGTCCATACAGAATCTACACACCCTGGAAAGCTGCTTTTGTACTGTCATAGGATCATGAAGTAGTCTCAGCACAAAAGGGATTCAGTTCATATATATTTACTTTCTAGGTTCACGAAAAACTGAAGTTCTTTAGGCTTCAAAAATATCTGCCTAAAACTGGTCCTTCAAACAGCAATAAAACCAAAAAGGTGATGTGCAGCCTTCATGCAGCCTTTCAGGGCACATTCTTCAGCTTTTTCCATCATCAAGTAAATAAGAATGAGGCCCAGGACTCACAGAATCACGGAATCATTGGGGTTGGAAGGAACCTCTAGAAATCATCCAGTCCAAACCCCCTGGCAAGGCAGGGTCACTGAGAACAAGTGACACAGGAACACCTCCAGGTAGGTTTTGAATGTCTCCAGAGAGGGAGACTCCACAACCTCCCTGGGCAGCCTGTTCCGTTCTTACTCGCCTTGACGTGAAACTTTTCATGTTGCAGTTAATGTTTTGTTTCAGCCTCGCAGCGGGTGCAGCTGCTCGCCCCTTGCAGCCGGCTGAGGCCCCGTACGCGCGGCTGCAGCCAGCGCGGGCCGCGGTGCCCGCCCGGGCCGGGCCCGCTCGGAACTCACCCGTGCACTCGGGGTTGGAGCACTCCCGGCTCTCGGCCCAGGGCCCTCGGCACTCGGAGCCGCCGTGCGCCGCCGCCGTGCACTGCCTGCTTCGCTGCTGGGTGCCGTTGGAGCAGGTCACCGAGCACTGGCTCCACGAGCTCCACTCCTGCCACTGTCCGTCCACTGCCGCCGCGGCCACAGGAGAGATGGACACAGCAGAGTTACCACCGGAGCCAGGCAGGTGACCACAGCCCCTCGGGCTGGACCCAACCTGGCTTCTTACGGCAATCAAATACAGAAAGCAACGTTCCGAACTGCTTTAAACTAATATAAAACTGTTTCCCTTTTTCTTCAAGTAAAGAGTGTCCCATCTCCTCTAATTATGCACTGATATAAAAAAAGGATAAATAATGATTTTGGTCACATACAGTTTGAGGAGTCGTATTAAAAACAAGGCCTTATAAAAGACTGCTCTTTTTAGGCAAAAGTGAGGACCATTCTTGTATCATGTAAATAAACCCTGAGCCCTTTGAAGTGATTTATAAGAGCTGCAGTGATAGTTCAGATAGGTCAGATTATAAAGTTACTGGTCCTGACGGTGAAACTAGATGTCTTTTGTTGAACAGGAAAAGGAAAACTGTAGTTACCGCTTTGCCTCACATACAGTCTCTCTTTTCTGTATTCACAATGCTGAACATATTTTTATCATTCATCCTCTCTGTAAGGTAAACGATCCCAATTCTTCAATATTCTTTTGAGAGAAAATGTAGCAGGACAGAAACTTCCTTCCTTCCTTCCTTCCTTCCTTCCTTCCTTCCTTCCTTCCTTCCTTCCTTCCTTCCCTCCTTCCTTCCTTCCTTCCTTCCTTCCTCCCTTCCCTAACCTTCCCTNGATCTGCTGTTGTGTTTGCATATTGGATAATCTTCTTCTTGAATTTATCAAGTTCAATGTCTAAACAAAATGGAAATGGTGGAGATGGCTCTGTATTTAGTAATTTGAATTAGCCCATGCACTTGAGCTTAGATGAGTATTCTCCTGAGTAAAGGTTAATGACTGTTACTAATAATTTTGTATATCAGAAAGCTTCTTGAGGTAAATGAAAATATTAAAAACCAAGATAATGAAAAACATAAAGCAATTATGCTTCCATACAAGTTAAAAATTATATGGTCGATAAGAATAGGACTAGACAGTATGTTTAAAAACAGGCAAGCATTATGAAATGTGTTATGACTAATTGTGCTAATTCAGGATCCTGCATTCATAGAGATTGCGACAATCATCAGTTCCTCATTGCCCCTGCAGTTAAATATAATCTCAAAATGTAGGTTCTAATATAATTTTGATTAATACTCATCCTTGAAAACCTGGTTCTATAACTACTAGTACTGTATAATCACCACCACTACAAACAAGGAATTTCACTTAGTGCACTTGCCAAACCCTGTTTTCAGGAGTCTTCTAAAGGGGAGTTGGAATAGCAGCTCCCTAAGATGATGGTGTTAATATCTAAAGTAAAATGCAGAATCTTAAAGTTAGTGGTTAAACTTACTGTTCTGTATGGGTGCATCACTGTTCAGTGAATAATGCAGGTAAATTATTTTGCTAATATCAGACATTAACAACAGAACAAAGATACTATCCATATCCTGGGCCCAGGATCTCAGCATGAGTGAATTAAAGGAAGAGATATTCTGAGGCTTTTCCCTAAAGTTCTGTATTAAATATTCTATGTAATGCCTGGTTGTGAACCACTTCTCAATGCAGATGCCTCTGAAGTTATGAAGCTGTGCCCTGATAATTTATTCAGAAGAAAATGGAAATCTTTCCAAACATGGATGCTAGTTCTACTCATTAATCATAAAAGGTTTATGTGAAGAGGAAAACATTATGGAAATTACATTTCAGTGCACCCTCTTCACTTTTATTTGTTGCTATATAGTCTTATTTAGGGTAGGAAAGATCAAATCAATTATTATACTGTCTTTGGAGAAAACTCATTCTGTGGCTTCTCATATATATTTCATACATCTCTCTTATTTATCTTTAGGAGAAAAGAGCATGTGAGTTTTCTATTTCAGAAATACCCTTAAAAATAGAGAATTCAACATGAAGATTCCCTTAATAAATTGAACATGCAAATTGCAGCAAATCTTAATATTGAGCAAAGACCTAAAGTGTTACTTTTAAATGTAACACTATTGAAGTGCCTCTAAAAGTCATTTAGGTACAAATGATGGTTCAAAATCCATAGTTCTCAAATAATTGTTTTTTTTGACAGATTAGGTGTAATATCTTTTGTGTTTCTTCACAATACTGAAGTGAATTGGATGCATTGTATGTATAATTGCATTTTAAAAAAGTTCGTCTAAATTAATCACAATCTAAAGAAAAAAAGTTAAAAATCAAATTTGAAAGAATACTTTTTTTTTTAGTAAGCTTTAATTTAAATGGATGGACAGTTTAACATGAAGCCCATGCATTGTTTATTTGGTTAGTGGCAATTTTTTGAAATTGGTTTAACACATAACTACCAGAAATGAGGCACCTAAAACCTGCACTACAAGAACTTAACGAGGATTCAAATAATGCCCTAACTTGTGTGAGCCTTTCTGTCTGTACACATGTAAATAATATGTATTTTGAATAAATTAGCAATTTAAATATTATGGTTTCACAAATACGTTTGTTGTATGATGAATAAATAATTACAGTGAACCTCTAAGCAAATGAAATTCATACAGATATGGTGGGCACAAACTATGTGACTTCTGAATGTCTCTCTTTAAGCCACATTCATCAAGTTGTTTGCCTTTTGGTTCTTTGAGACCCATCCTGAATCTAGACATCCTACACAACATACCATGCCCTACAGAGCGAGTATCTCAAAGAAACTAAATATTTGCATCTGTCTTGAAGAGTTACCATCCTGACTATATACTTTAACCACTAATTCAGAATTATGAACAGTATTACTCAAGTTAGTCACTTTGCATAGTTTTTTTTTTTTGTCCTATGTGCAAAGGGCTATAAAAGAAATCACAAGGAACCCACATTAAATGCACTGTAAGAAAGCAGAGAGTTGCTGTATGAGCTCACCAGGGCAGAGTGCAATATTGCAAGGTTTGTGCTGTGTTTCAGGTCCATCACATGATCTTCCCCCATACTGGGGAGGTATACATGACCTCGTCCTAGTTCTTTGGCCTCGACCACATGTGAATGAACACAAACTCCAAGGTGACCATTCCTCCCAAACGCCATGTACTGCAACAAACCATACAGATTTTAACCAGAAACAGACACACAAGTAACAAAAGGATTTCAAAACAAACAAGATCAATATTTTAAATACGAGTTATTTTGCCACCTTCAAAGAAATCGCTACAATGGTGCTTTATCATAGGAAAACACATATTTTTAAAACTTAGTTGATTTTAATCTAATCATATTTTATCCAAAGTATATTAAAAATATTTTGAAACATTTTCTACAATCTTTAAACTAATCTCACTATCACAGTTTCTCTTCTTTGACTGTTCTACGCAAGACGACTTTCCTTTTCAGAAGTTAGTTATAACATCTTTGGTGCCTTGATACCTTTAATAGCCCTGATTTTCAGGAGGCTAGTGTTTGTGAAAATCTGGCATATACTTTCTGTATCAAGGCAACTCTAAAATCTAGAAGCAATCAAAATTAAGCTTTCTTTTGAAATTATAGGAATAAATGCAGTAATTTATTACTATGTCAATATCACAAATTGGGGCAGTAATCTTAAAGTGTTTTCAATTATTTAATTTCTGGTGGAAATATGACAGCAGATGTGCTTGATCATCTTCATCAAAAATTCCAAGATCACATATGTAAAAGAGATATGCACCATTTCCTTACATGAACATATTCATTGATTTAACGGACCATAATACATGCTTTACTCTTGGAAAAACATTCATTCAACAAACCACAAACACCTTCAGAGTTCACAATAAATTACAAACTTATGCCACTATTTTTATATACAAATATTTGATAATATTAATATAAAGAATCATAGAAGATTAATCTTTGTCTACTTTAAACATTTTCTACTATAGGAGAAACTGATACACAATATCCATGTGAGCTTACATACCATATGCAATCCCTTTACAGAAAAATTCAGTGAAGTTTTCAGAAAGTTCTCTCCACATACTTTCGCAGAACAGTTCTATATAAATTGAATAATACTGCAAAGCGAACTTTACCTATTTTTCTTCTGCTTAAATAACTGCAGTTGCACAAATTAAAATTAAGCAATGTGAGAACAAGAATGTAGTGATGAGAATTGCAGCAATGTTAAGCATTTAAGAGAAATCCAAAGACTTAGTATCCAGACTGAATATCTCACTCAGTACCACATAATTCTGTTTCTGAAGCCCTGTCTATTTGAAGGGTGTCTGGAAGGGCAAACTGTGTGTAACATCTGAGTGTATCAGTGGTAATGATTCACAACATTACAGAAGAAATAGATTCTCTGTTTTGTCCTCACTTTTTTCATCACTGTGAAAGAACTTCTCATATATAGGTTTCCTTTGCCCTGAAGGCACATATCACCTGCCCAGTTTCTACAAATACAACCCTTTTCTTGCAGGAATCAGAATAACATTTCCTGAGGTGAAATTCCGTTGCAAGGCTGTGGAAGGACATTCAGCTCCCTGGCATGTTATCACAAATTCATCAGTAAGATCAAGGGGAATTCAGCAAGCAGGTAAGTTCTACTGCTTTTCATTAAAAGTAAGAAAATTTGTTATTTCAGACACTATGTTGAGATAGGAAGTTCGTTAGTTAACTTCTGAGAAATTGTACCTGACAGAAAATGTCAAACTTTATTCAGGGAAGATTTTAACCCACTGGACAACAGCTCAATTGATGAAAGGTTTTCATTTGGTCACGTAAAAGTGGCTCAAAAAGACCACATCCTACATCCTTATTATCTTACTCTAAATATCACATCCATCTGCATTATATTAAAAATAAATAACCCTCAGGAACAGTCCAAAGTAATGTTGAGGTGACAGATTTCAGTCTAGTTAGTTTAGAAACCTTGATTAATTGTGACATTTTTGTCAAAACCAGAAAGTCTAGCACTTCTAAAAATAGTAAATTTATGACTATACCTGCACATAACTCTTTTAGTTTCATCTGTTCTCAAGAAGTACTATACTTCTACAGCTGTTTTGATTCAGCTATATAATCCAAATAATTTTTTCTCATTGGCAAAGGGATTATGAATCCAGACAGATCTCTAAGATTCCCAATTTTTATCATATGAGCAAAATTGAGGAGAAAAGTTTGTCAGTTCAAGTTCCAAACAATAACCAGTAATAACGACATAATTTCGTCTCCTGATACCACAATGGTTGATTAAAATTTTCAGATGCAACAAGAATTTTAAAAAGTTAAAAACTTAGCTAGACAAAATTAATCCAAATTCAAAAAAGATTATTCTCTAGAAATATAACAAATTGGAAGGGTCTTGACTTTATGTAGACATAGAGTGGGGTTTTTCAGGGCACATATAAGTTAAAGCCTATTGCCTAATTTGGAATTTTGATTCTATGCTGTTGAAATGTTCTAAGTTAGTTGTCTGCACTTGAAAACTTAAAAAAAAAAAAGTGCTAAATAGCTCTTTAAAGGTATTGTCTTTAACTAAGAGGATGTATGTTTCTTCTAGCAAGAGTTGACTGCATGCTAGCAGCAACATGGAACAATTCTTATGTGATTTTGGAACTAAACATAAGCCAAAACAAAATGTTTCATTTTGGGTGGACTGAAAGCAGCCTCTATTTGTTTGAGATTTAAATTAAGATGTGCCAAAAATCATCTTCCATGACAAATTTTATCTCATTAAGTAGAAATTTCACAACACCTTCTTGCATTTATAGACTTATATCTGAAACTAGTAGTCCAATAATAAGTCAAGGATGGAATAGGTGCAACACTAAAACAATGCATTACAGAACTGCCCACTATTATCCAGATTATCGTTAAAAGAACATCTTAATTTAAAGTTTCTTTCCCCTGATTTTTCTTTCTGGTATTTTATTTACATTTTCTTTCTTTAACACTATTTTCTAAATGCAAAGAAATCCCCTATAGCATCTGATGAATTATAGCCAGATGAGCTGTGCCAAATTACACCAGATGGAGAGCTGGCCCGCAGAGGAGTTACTGTTTTCTGTAACACAGTTTCAGATGCAAGATTCATTATTTGGGACAAAAATATTCTGATTATTGCCAGCTTCTCTGTCAAAAACATTGCTAGCACAACAAGTCTGGATTACTGCAAAGCATCTTTCCCATCTCTCTGCCACTCTGTGAACCTAATCATGTTGAAGTGAACACCCACAGTGTTCACAACACACAACTGCTGTGAAGTGGAAGAAGGCGTTAGGCCATGCTGGCCTTCATCCTACAAACATATTTTGTGAGCTTTTTATTGGGGTTTAAATGCTTTTGATTTGTTCAGCTTTAAATTGAACAGATATTTAAAAAAAAATATGATGTCCATTGACATGGTGCAGGTCCAGTACTGTTTAACATTGATCTTCATCAATGGCACAGACAGTGGGATTGAGCGCACCCTCAGCAAGTCTACAGACAATGCCAAGCTGAGTGGTGTGGCTGACAAACCTGATGGGCAGCATGTCATCCAGAGAGATCTGGACAAACTGTAGAAGCAGGCCCATGTGAATGCTGTTAGGTTCAACAAGGTCCTGCACATGGCTTGGGGGCAATCTGGTTTCAACACAGGATGGGAGATAAAGGGATGGAGAGCAGCCCTGCAAAGAGGGACTTCAGGCTGCTTGTGAATGAGACGTTGGACCTGAGCCAGCACTGTGCATTTGCAGCCCAGAAAGCCAAACACATCTTGGGCTGCATCAAAAGCATCGTGGCCAGCAGGGTGAAGGAGGCGATTCTGCCCCTCTACTTCACTCTGGTGGGACCCCACTTGGAGTGTTGCATTCAGCTCTGGGATCCTCAGCATAGAAAGCCATGAACCTGTTGGAGTTGGTCCAGAGCACTTCAACAGAGATGATCAGAGGGATGGAACATCTCTCCTACGAAGACAGGATAGAAGAGATTGGTTTGTTCAGCCTAGAAAAGAGGTCTCCATGGAGACCTTATTGTCGCCTTCCACTACTTAAAGGGGGCTTCTAAGAAAGATGCAGACAAGCTTTTTGTCAGGCCCTGTTGCAGTAAGATAAGGGAGAGAAGAAGGGATGTAAGTAAAACTACTAGCAAATAACACCAGCCAAAGTATAGCATTTGAGAATACAAATGGTTGAAATGGCTTAGTGTTTTCCTGCTCCTGCCATGTCTTGCTTTACCCATAAACCTGAAAATGCTAAGCTACAGCTAAATTTTGTGGCAAAAGGTGTTGAAGGCAATGGAGAAAGAGAAACAGAAGCTGAGATGATCTGCAGGCATAAAAATCCCATGTTCTTTCCCCTTAAGTTTTAGCTGTGTCAGAAATTATTCACTAAAATGAAATGAATCAGTAGCACTTCAGTAAAGGATCTTGAGGTGCCTCCACTTGCAAAAGAATCAGTGACAATAAAAATTATCTGAGCTATGTTTTGTTGTTTACTATGCTGCACTTCTCTAGACTAGTATTGGTCTGAAATAAATATAAATATCCTAAAAATTATGTAAAAAGTGGTTCCTTCATTATTTTGCTTGAACTATGAGTAACACTCTTTTGAAATTTAAAGTTCTATTCCAATACATACATATATATGAAGGTAGGTGAATCCCATTTTCCAAATTTTCAGGCCACTGAGATCACAGAGAAATATGTTCTCTAACATTCTAGAGAGCATCTTGGACAGCATCTAAAATATGTTAAAGTGTATATAAAGAATATCTAAAGGCAATAGAAAAAACAGTCTGAAAGCTTTGAATTAGTATTTGCAAGTCTAACAGTTCCTTTGAAGCCTGTGGATAGAAGCATGAAGTACATACAGTAGGTCATTCTGCATATTTTTTTATGTTGAAGGGGCAACTTTTTGATTAGGAAACATTCCAGCTCTCACAATGCTCGCCACCCTTTTAATAATCCTTTTGTCAAGCATCTGCTTTAAATACACTAGTGTACAGACCATATATTTTTTTTATGGTTGGACCAGGGATAATCCTGAACTATGCAACTTTCTGAGTCAGGATACATAATAGAATGAGGACAGAGGATATTTGGGCTAATAATTAAAGGGATGTTTGAAAAATTAAAGGAGCTGTGCCTAGGAAAAGCATATGTCTAAATTGCTAATCTTTACAGTGCTACACAGTAGTGACCCTGTAGTCAGACAGAGAACATAAATTAATAAGGTTATTGTCACTGTATGGAACAATATGCAAGATTAAGCCCAGAAGACTAATTATTTAGGAAAGGTAACTCAAGACACATAGAGATTATCAGAATCAGCTGTGGTGACCTAAAAAAGAAAATATTTTGTCAGTGTAGACACTAGTAATTGGTAGCCTTTGCTCAAACTGGATATCTGGAAACAAAAGCTGTGTCCTGAAGTGTGAGGATATAAGGATACAGCTCCTTTGCCACCTGAGAACTATGGAGCAGTGTTTTGGGGTGAGCATTGTTAAAAGTTTGTTCGATCA
Organism: Nicator chloris; assembly: GCA_013400495.1. NCBI lineage: Eukaryota > Metazoa > Chordata > Aves > Passeriformes > Pycnonotidae > Nicator > Nicator chloris. Next base: position 15,441 of record WAAE01020780.1, read on the forward strand.
TATCACATCTAAGAATTAACTTTTTTTTTCAGTTTAAATTGGACAGCAAATTAATTACCTGGACTTTTGCATAACCTGGACTTGTTTTGTTTTGTTTTGCTTTGTTTTTATACGAAAACTTCATATCACTTTCTGGAAAGAATGAAGATAAAATTCTGAAAATTAGGTGATTTAATCCTCTTTCCTCTTCTTAGTACTAATTAGCAAGAAATCAGGCAGAACTCATTGTGAAAGATGGACTGTGTTTTCATATCCATTCTTCACATAGTTTCAAATGAATATTTAAATCTATCTTTGATTATTTGCAATGTTTGTTCATTTCTTTTATAGTTCTCCTCTTTCACTTCTTATTTTTGTACTTGAGAGTTGTTTTGCAGTATTTCCCACCTCTGGCACAATCTAAGCTACTCTAACTGTTTTAGAAATACCTGCCATTTTTGTATGGAAACACTTCCATGTGTAAAATTTTACTGCTTCTAAAGTATTAAAATTCAGCTCTAACTAGACATTTCTACTCTGAAATATTAGAAAAATTCATGTGAATTGCTTAACTTAAGCACAATAGAAAAGAATTAGGTGTTGAGTGCAATTCTTGTTACCATCATGCATTATCTAGAGACAATCTTGTAAGTTGCCTTCTATTACAGAGGCTCCCTAAGCACTTACAATGGTGATACACAAACTCTGGTGGGATCACATGCACTTCCCATTGGCTATTTTTCAACACACAGTAACAGCATTTGATTCAACATATTATTGCCCATTGAGATACAGTCCAAGAGTTCTCTGTGTATGACAACTTAATTTACTTCAAAAATGTACTGAGCTTCCCCAGAAGCTGCAGATGGCTCACCACCCTCTTGGGATCAAATGTTACAGAGACCTGAGGAATTTTTGCGTCTGAAGGATGGTATATAGTCTTTTCTTTTTTTTTTTTGCATTTCAGTCTCAACAGAGGAAAAATAATGTAGTCATGGGGCATATGCCTTCCCTCTTGCTTCCCATCATAGATTAATCCACAGGTAGAGTCTAAAGAAAGATGTGCCCTTTCAGCAACTAACTTGAATATGCCTGTCTCTTCTCCTTAGTGTATAACTACGACTGAACTCCAATGATGTCCACGTCTCAGACAAAAGGAGTAGGAAAAATGCAATGCAAGACACTGATGACCTTTACCGTGTGTCAGATGTAAGAGAGTTACTTTTGTCTGATCTTTTTTCCTTTGATAGGTAGCTGTTGACCTTTCTTGCCAAAACAATGTAAAGGGAAGTCCATGAAGATGTAACTGTGCATGGAACATTGTCTGGCCCATTGCCTAGAAGAGACTATTCTAAATGGCAAAACAACTGCAGTGTCAAATAATATATGTAAACCCACCCCCTTAATTAGTCTCTGCTCCTTAATATGTTAATGATCTCGATTTCTTCCCTACTTTGTCTTTGTACTCATGCTAATTTTTCTTTTCTTTTCTGAGTGAAAATGAGAGAATATAGACCTTTTGAAAAAAAATACGAAACTGTCAGTAAAAAAGGTGCTCTTGTTCCATATCTTGACTGTTCCAAAAATAATAACCTACATGAAAAAAATTCACAGGTGAATAGTATTACAATTCTCTGCTTTAATTCAAATGCCCCTATAAAATCCATGTTAATAATAATAAAAAATAAAAATATATCGTTTCAGATTCTTATCATTATACAGTTCAAAAACATCCACAATTTTATTTATTGGCTGCTAACACTACCTGGACAGAGGGCAGTGTTATTGCAAACCCTTGATTCTCTTAAAGGGCCGCTGCAGTGTGTCCCGTAAGGTGATACACAAGTTCTGGTTCGCACCTGCGACCCTTGACCACAAGTAACTGAACACGTACTCCACTGGGCCCACTCTTCAACACCAGATTCACCTGTATCCAAGACAACAAACAAACATGAATACAGACATAAGTATTATTGACACAACTTTTTTTTTTTTTTTTTTTTTTTTTTTTTTTGCTGAAGCTCATTATCATCTACTCTTATAAATCAAAGGGTACCACACCAAAATAAATATTCAAAGGTTTATGGAGTAAAGCAGCTGTGAAAATGTGCAATGAACAGAAAACAAAGACTCCTACAATGCTGCAATCACATAACGCCTGTCAGAGGGGAACACTTTGATGTCTTGGCATCATTTACAACTTTATGAGAACTACTGCCCTTCAGCACTTCAGAAACAACACTACCCTCAGGATTCTGTAAGTACATAGACAACTCTTTTTATATAACAGCTAAGGATTTCTCTTTGATATTTCTACTTATCCCTCTAGAATTAAGGCTCAGTAACAGTTTAAGGAACCCTACCAGTAAGGGAATTCCAATGAAAAAAAAACCCAGACAAATCAACACCTAATGTTTTATATTTTCTTCAGCAGAGTCATACAGCATTTAAAAGAAGTTCCCTGGCAAAGAAAAACATTTTGTTTATTAAATTTTAACCTGAAATGTGGGATGGAAACTGATAATTTGCTGCACAGATCTTACTTTTCACCTACGGGTATGCTGAATTCTTGGGTGTGCCAGACCTCATTACTGCACATGATAAACACTACAATGTTCAAAATTGTCAGATGTGATTTATTAATACTGTATATAAAAAAAAGGATTTTTTTT
>WAAE01020784.1:0-44125 GCA_013400495.1 Nicator chloris
CTGGAAGGTTTTCATTTCTGGACAAACAGAGCACTGTCAGATTCTTAATGTGTCTAACTCCTTTATATAACATGACAAAATATTTGCAAAACGGATGAAGTTCAGGGAGACTTTGCAGAAAATATAGCTCCTAGGAATATTTTTTAATCTGCCTACTATGTAAGTTTATGCACTCAAATTTTTCTAACTTGAAAAGAGCATAAAGCTTCTCAACTCCTTGATGTATTGAAGTATTTAATCTTCAACACAGAGACTGTATCAGTTTATTCTGAATTTTACCAAATATTTTTGTGCATGAATAATTCTTTTTATGATATAACTGTTTCTAATATACAGAGGCAATTGCTAAGGATTTTAGTTCTATTCAAAAGTACATCTATCATATGCCTCTAGTGATCAATCATAACCCATTGGTTGCTTTTATTAGTTGCTCAAAACAAAGGAATTGGTGGGTTAGCATTCTCACTGGAGCCAAAGCAAGTATAGAAAAGGCCTTCTGTGTTTCAGATACTATTTTAAGCCTGCTTAACTTCTTACAGATTAGGTAATAAACACAGGCTGCCTGTCATTCATAAATACATCCCAGGAGATCTGCTGGGAGACACGGGGAGGCAGGCTGTGTTTCAAGGACTAAAAATAGAAAGTTGTATTTGCAACTGTTCCATGGGCCTGTGACAGAAGACAGCCCAAATTACCCAGATGATGCAGATGGGGCATTCTGACGTCCACACTCACCAAAGCTTTCAGGCCATCTCCGGGACATTCATCCTTGGCTCCTTTGGCAGGAAGGAGCTGCACAGCCCTGCAGGGTGTGAGCAGGACTGCCCTGAACACAGCCCCGTTTGTGTGCACTGCCATCACCCACACTGCCTAGGAAACAGACGCTGCCTGCCTTCACTCAGCCGCTGTCACATCACTGAATCCATAAGCTGCAAGGCAACCACTGCTGCTGAGGGAGGAACTGGGCAAAATCCACAGCCCAAACTGCCAGAGGGAGTGCCCCTCCCGAGCCCATGGCTCCACTGCCACCCGTGCATTTAGCTCCAGGAATTCTCACTGTTGTAATTCATAACAACGTTGCACCCAAGCATTACTCAGCCGAGGGGTAGCCACCATGCCACAAGCAGCAGATGTATGCAGACACACTGCTGCCAGCACATCTTACTCCTTGAGTCACAGTAAGAGCAGAGGGGATGTGTTCTGCATATATATATATCTCACCCAAAATTTCAGCACTGGTGGGGGTTTTTTTTTGTTGTTGTTGTTTTGGTTTTTTTTTTTTTCCTAGAGCCTGTCACAGCCCCTGTTGAATTGCCTGTTAAAAAGGGGAGAAAAACAGAGCATGGAGAGGAGGCAAAAAGTGCTCATAATGACAATTTTGCCTCAAAGCAAGTGGTTGCTTTGAAACAAACTCCCTTTTCACTGTGTTTTAAGAATGACAGAATCACTAGGGTTGGAAGGAACTTCTGGAGATCATCCAGTCCAACCACCCCCCAAGGCAGGGTCACCCAGAGCAGGTTACACAGGAACCAGGTGGATTTTCAATGTCTCCTGACAGGGAGACTCCATGGCCTCTCTGGGCAGCCTGTTCCACTGCTCTGCCACCCTCAACATAAAAAAAAAAAATTCCATTTTAGCTTTGGCGCAATATTTTCATACATGTAAACACATTAAGTTATGAGAATTGTACAAATGTGCACAAGGGCCATCATTGCTTCATTGCATTTTATATAGTTTCTTTCTTTAAAAAAAAATCCTTGAACTAATTAGCTATCTAAATAATAAATAATTAGGTGAATTAATTTACTGTTTAAATAATTTAGGACAGATCTGCACTCCCTCTTGCTGGCACCCACCTCCCACCCCCTTTCTGGGGCTGCCTGCAGCCCATGCCGCTAGACAGCACAGAGACTGGTGCAGAGTAAGTGAAGGGGACAGGGACTAGCACTAAGAGCCAGATATTTTCAACAACAAATACGTTCTTCCCTTTCAGAATATTGTACACAATTTATTGCAGACCACTAGACAGCTTCCTTCCTGTTCATGGGAGCATTCCTACTGGCAACTGATCTCTATTAATCTTGTAAAAAATACCCAACAGTCCTTAAAAGAAATAGCAGCTGAAGAAACTGAATTACAGATAAAAGCAAGGAAAGCTACTGAAATACACACTCAAATAGTGTTACTCTGCAGAGAAAAATGTAATCTGACAAAGAAGGTAAAAGCTTAATTGTGAGAAGATCCCCTCTCAGTTTCACTTCATCCTTTAAAAGCATGCAGAAGTTCAACAGTATTTTCAAATACAGTTTTTTAGAAGAGCTCAAGTTTAACTGCTAAAATGCTAAGAATAAATCTTCTTATGAAACAACTTAATTTCATATGGAGTGAAGCTTTGTCTGCCTGAATACAATCAGTTGTTTTAGAATTTGGATTACAGTAGAGTCCTAAAACTTAAAGGGATAAACTTATTTGTACTAGGAAATAAGTGAATTATTTGAATACAAAATAAAACTGACCCCAACAAGATTTGCCACAAATAAACCAATTTATTACTTTTTGGCAAGTCCCATACAGCATGAGCAAGGATCTTTCACTCACTATATTAAATTATTTAACTTTATACAAACTGTAAACAACTTCAACATGACAAACTCTTGGTACAGGTGTTCCCCGATTCTGGCATCTTTTCTTTCTCAGTTAATCAAACAAAACTGAAACCCAAATAAACCAAAGAACGGCATATCTATAAAATGCAGCATGTGCATTTTATATCACATCAATTCTAAGCAATGCAGAGAAGACTACTTATTATCTTTAGTGAAATTTGTAATGGTATAATGACTAGAAACATTTTCTCCATGCTGTTGTATCCTATTTTTTGTTTGAAATTAAAACCATCATTTTATACAATCAAGGTAGTAAACCAAATTTTAAAGTAAGCCAGCTGTTTTGGTATATAAACCAGCTATATTTGTTCTACTGTAACAGATAAATAAGAATGTAAAAACTCTTGATCTGGTTAACACTTTGTTTTCCAACAGGCACCAGCCTGAAGAACTGCTTGTCCAAAAACTCCTGCTGTAATTTTCTGATGGTTTTTACCCCCTCTCTCTCAAAGTGCTTTAAATCAGACACAATCTGACCCACAAAGTGATCACTTATCTCCCTCTTAAGTAAGAGTAGATTTTTCTAAGTTCCAGGAATGTAAGTCTGCAGGCTAGCTTTATTGAAGGACTACAAGATACATACTGTTAGGTCATAATCCTCAAACCAGGGCAAACGTGTTTAATCTTTTCATGAACCACTTTTCTCCGAACCAACTCAGCAGCAGTAAAATACAGACAATTCTTTTATTGACTAAGGCTTTAAAAAAAAATTTAAAAATCACTTCTTTTGTTAAAAAAGATTTGCATCAAAACTTTGGTTTCAGTATGCTCCTAATTTTGAGGTTGCATTTACAGACAACAATCTACATTTCTAATGTAAAAAGTCAAGCCATATTAAAACATCTCAAGTCTCTGTGCATCATAAGAAGCAATTAAAATAAACTTAATTCTTTTCCAGATCACCTTTAGTTACTGACAAAACCCAAAAGTGGTTATTTGTACAGCTGTGTGCAATCAGCTTTTTCAAGCATTATAAAACCTCACACTTCAGATGACAAAGTGCTTAGATCAGCAGATCCAGAAATTATGAGTTCAGATGAGTTTCACTACCTGAAAGTGAGGACACTGAGGAGCTCTGTAAGATTTCTGACTCACCAAAATGCACAGCTGAAAGACTATGGAGAATGAACCGTGCAGTTAACTTGCACTGACAGTATACTGTACTGTCATAAATAACAATGCTCTTCCTGCACAACAGCTGAATTCCTCCTGTCAACTGCAAAAAAACCCCCTACATCGAACCTTAGAAAAATCTAGCATGAGAGTCTTTAAAAAGATTGTGCAATTCCTTCAGCCAAGCAAGATATTCTGCTGCTGGATTTACCCCCAGATCTTCTCTGCCTAAATAAAGAAGGGAATCAATACTGAAACACCGCAGAGGATATTCCATAATCGAAATACAATCAGTTATTTCAAATGCCTGAACTCGTCCATTATCGTGACAATCTGACAGAAATAATGGAACAGGGACCTTCAGGTAACCTTAAATCTTCAGCAGAAATGCAGATTAACCAAAACAAGTTTTTATTACTTGATATTTTCCCTGCAGCATTGGGAGGAAGCTCTATTGAAAAAAACCCAATCTACACAGCAACCATTTTACAGAAGATCTTCCAAATATAATTAATACCAACAAGTTCAGAATACTGTTGTGTGGTTTTGGTTTGGTTTTGTTTTAAATCAAGAGCTATTTCTGATTTACAGTCAAACCCTGAACGTCTTTTTTTTTTTTTTTTTTAATTTATAACCCATTCCATTTGCTTCCCAGTCTTACTGGGAATTTTCCGGAGCCCAACACATCACGATGCAACTGTTATCCGTGTGAATGTACAACTTTTTTATGCTAGCTGCTCTTTTCTGTAGCAGTATCTGTTAGAACTTTTACAGAATTGTAATGTTCTCCTAATCCATAGGCATGCCTCATATACCTAAAAAAAAAAATTACAGAAATAGTGTTCAGTTAAACAAAAAAGCATACATCACAACAAACAGCAACAGCACTGGAAGACAATTTAAATGAAGCCAAGTTTTAGAAACAAAAATATATAGGATCATTACATAGAAGAGTATTAATAAAGACAAATTTTAATTCTGGTGACTTCCAGGCACCACTTGACAAATACTCTGAGGAAGGAAAAAAATTTCCTCCATCTTGTATCAATGTCATTATTATTTTATAATTATTTAACAGGTAAGATGACTTTCCAGCATTCTCTAAATCAGTGACTGATATACATCAGACATTGTCTAATTACAATTTATCCAAAGTACCTTTGTCAATCACAAACAATTTCTGACCTGCACAACCATTACTCCAGCAGTGTTTCAACACCAGATGCATAACAGAAAATAAAAGACCAGGTGAGAATCAAAGCTGAGCCCTCTGTTACAGAAATAAGTGCATTAAATTTAAGTGATAAAATTACATACTTACACAAGTGTTATTGGTTTGCCTGAATATTCTTCACCAACAATAATTGGAGGAGAATCCATTTGCACTACTTCAATAGGGGTTTGTAAAATGTGTGACAAAGCCCTTAGCTTTAAGGCAAAAACAATTTAGTAACAGGATTAAAGACAATGTAGGCAGGAGACAGGAAGACTAAGCATTTGATTTTAGCAGATAGTCAAGCATAACATTAGAAATATTTTCAGAAAGTAAACTTTATTAAAATAAGCAAGATTATTTTAACTTTTAAAACTTTAATTGAAAACAGATTGCCTTAAACTAATCATTGTTTAGAGGATACAACATTGGGCTAGTTTCATTAATTTCCTAACTGTTCTTTCATAAAAAATAAGACAAACTAAAATAAATATGTATTTTTTGAAGCTCAAGTTCTGTTTACATGACAACCTAACAACACTCCCCCACCCATAGTGTCAGTCTTTCTAATGATATTTATACCAAATGAATTCACTAACTTGCATGTTGTCAAATAAATCAGAACAATGGTGCACCATCAGAAAAGATACTATTTTGGGAAAACAACCTATAACTACAAGAAAAGGTTCTCAATAAGCTATTTATGACTATGTTCCCTTATGCCTTCAGGTATTCTTTCTAAAGAAGCCCTTTTTAAAGGTATATTCACCCACTTCAGAACTTCACAAATAAAAATTATCAATACAATACTTACTTCCAGCTGACCACCCCATGCAGCTGTATTTGCTATATCATCACAGTATTTCTCAAATTCCTCTGCAGGGAAAGAAAAGACAACTTTTAGTACTTGTCTTGTTTGAGAACAAGCAACTGAGAAAAGCAATGATTGTGCAATAAAGAACTAGAGACAGAAAAGCAGAAACACATTATAAAGAAATATGTATGTTCGCTGAAGAAAAGCAGAGAAAGAGTTGTCAAAAAAAGCCCCAAACTCATTCTGTTTTAAAAAGTATTTCAGACTCAAGAGAGGGATAAAAAAAGAGTATAAAAAGAAGTACAGCCAATACTTTAAACTTTTTATTCAGAAACCAACAGGTAACGACAATCATGAAATTGCATACAGTTTTCTTCCTGTTAAGTTTCAGAGGATATTTAGAAACTTTAGAAAAGAAGGTGACAGTGAGTAGTATATCTGGTTCTTACATTAGCCAGGTGTCAGGTATGTTTTAAAAATCTTGCAACTGCATGTAGTTAAACAGTTGGCTAGGGTTTCTTTAAATTTCCAGATTAGCTGCCTTGTTTTTTAACCTCTGAAGTATTTATTCTCAATACTTCCTTTGTGAATAGCTAAAGAAAAACTTTTCAGATCACGTTCTACAGAAACCAAGTTTAAAATCTGTAAATTACAAACCCTCAAGCTGTTTTTTCTTACAAACAGATTTTGGGAAAGAAGAATCTTAAGATTTTCTGAAGACTGCCCAGAATGACATTTCATTCATTTCCTTTATAAAAGAAAAGCACAATTTCCTGTTGCTGTGCAGAATCTCATTCAGTATTCTCCTGGGACACATTTAATCTGTGACAATAATCTCTGTCAACATGGGAAAGACAGCACCCAGTGACCACATGAAATCCACAGCAATGCCTATTAAACAAATGTAGCATTAAGGTAAGGAAATTTATGCAGTCATTTTTGTGGTGTTCCAGGTATAATGAATAAATCATGTATTGCTCAAATACGAGGTACATAATCTCTGTTTTTACTCAGCCTACACCATTGCTCCACACTAAAGCTCTTAATATTGCTTAGTCTATTTGTAAAAAATGGTTCCAAAATACTTTGCAGTGAAAAAACAAGGGAGAATAAGCAAATGTATCTATTCAAGCTATTATAAAATAGAATTGAATTTCACACCCACTTTTAACAGCTTTCCTGTGTACACTGAAAATACCAATATAAAACTTGACAAGAAAATCACCCTAACCTAGCAGACAAGCTGTTTATAGTAACAAATCACATCCCAGAACGAGTTCACATCATCTAGTAACCAGCAAGTTGTTTTGCTGGTTTTTTGTTTGGTTTTTGTTTTTTTTTTTAATGGGGAATAATATTTCCTAGATTAATTTTAAAAAATATATTAATCAGAGACCCAGGTGTACCAAGGTTCATAGTAGATCATAATTTTGTGTTCCATGGAACACAATAAACTAACAAAATTACCAACACCATAAAAGTTCCAATTCAGCTGTAACCGACATATATCAGAAACAGTTATAATAGTTTTTAAAATCTCATATGCTACAAGTCTTACCTTTGCTATACATATCTCCAGTATTGGGGTTTGTAAGAAAAGGCAGGAAATCATCAAAGTGACTTTGCATATACTTTGCTGTTTGGTTCCTCAGAGTTGCAACAGTCCAGGAATTTTGGTGATCCTTGAGCTGATCTTCAATAGCTCTGTACATGCAATGGCCATCTGAAGGAATTTGTTTAATCTCCAAGTGCCTTGCTGCCAATAGGGAGGCAAGTTTCTGACTTTCAAGATGTCTAGCACCTGTTAAATTTTGTATCTCAGCTTCAGCTATTCTTTCTTCTCGTTCTTTCTCCAAAGCAGCTTTTTTCTCCTTAGATTAAAAACACACAAAATTTACATCAAATGTTAACATTTAGAATATGCCTATACGATTCTTGGCTTAGTGCTTGTTTCTAATGCTTCCAATGTTTTCTCAGTACATTCTTATCTATAAAATATTTGTCTGAATCAGTACTACCAATTAGAGACCTCCTAAACCCAAACTTTAGCAAAGGCTAAGTGACAAATATATCCCAACTGCCTCTGACACCACACCCAAAATTATATGACAAGAGAAATCTTAATTATATCAACATGCAAAATAACACTTTAATAGCCTTTATATGAGTGTTGTAATTATAGCCCTTTCTTCAGGATCAACTATTTCAACACTCAAGTATGGGAATTCTAACTCAGCATCAGAAAATACCGCTCTTTCATAAGAAGTGTGAGATCTACCAGTTAAGTATATGACTGCACAATGGAGCTCATGCCATGAAACTGAAACTCCCTCAGGACAGGTACTCTACATCATAAAAGACTGCTTCTAACCTAAGGATGGTTAAGAATGCATGTAGAGAATATTAGTAGGGATGTAATAATGCAAAAAAAATTGCTTTCATACAATGTTTCGTAAGTTCATGCTGATGTTAACAAGGGAGCAAGAACCAAAGTAAATAAGCAAGTAAAAAAGGAAGCAGTACAAAGAATGATCTTTCCATTCTCATACTTGAAATTCACCACAAATCAAGACTAGATTGGTTTAGGCAATAAAAATATAGGAAAACTAGACCAGAGTTCCTGGTTTGCCTAGAAATGGTGCCATGAATTATGAACATCCTTTTAACATGTTTGTAGTGATCACGTAACAGGGGATGAAATATACAATAAAGCAGTGTTCCCCTGGCCCTGACCCAGTATTCATACAGGTACAACGAGAATGTTAATCCATCACAACATCTGATGTTTAACCAGATGTAAAGCCTAACAGACAGGGCACTAGGTAGTGTTTCTTAACAACTCAGTATTTTAAAATAATTTCGTCAGTATTGATGTTCTTTCATTAAATGTGTGAAGTACTACTAGTTGCATAATTTCCACATAGTATTTTAATTCAATTACTTTACTTCTTTAATAATATTTTTAGTGGAAGTCTTTCAAAAATCATTTGCTCTACATAATTTCTTTTTTATGGCTCCCATTTTCTGACCTATTCTGATTCCCGGCTCATGGCTGAGGGTAGAAAAGCACAACTATTTATAAAATCCTTACATATCTCTAGACAGCAGTTTAACAGATTTTCAATGCACCCAGTAGGTACAGCATCAATACAGAATTACCCAGGTAATGTCCCCTGCAAAATTGTTTACCTTTGGCTATTACAGTTAAGTTTAGTTGAATGTAATGTCAATCAATTATCTGTAAAACACTTAACATGAAGTCATACCCGCCTCTTCTGTGCTTTTGATATTCGATGATGCTGAATCTGCTGCTCTACTCCTTCAAGCTCTATATTTGCAACCCCATCAGCTATGGAATCTGTCTAAAAAGAAAAACAATGTTAAATGTTCTTATTAGTATAAGATATGTGTCTTCTGAAACAGTTTTAAGTTCTGTTCCGGGGTATTTTTATGAAGTTTAACTACAAAGTTCCATGTATAGCACAGAAGCCATCAAAGCATTTCACATCCCAAACAGCTGTCTTGCACTTCGTTACTCTTCTGCAGTCCCAACAGAGTTACGTGCATCTCAAATTTAAGCTCTATGTTCTCTAACATACTGCAGTGTGAACACTGCTTACTGGCTGAAAGGAAAAGCTCTCCTCACCATGCCAGCCACTGAGGTATCCAAACAGCCATTAGCAAGTTCTGTGAAAATTAAAGCAGAAGGGTCCATCCTCTTTATATTAAAGCATAACCAGCGGTTGAAAAAGACAGAGTTGAAACTTCTCAAGAAAAATGCCAAACCTAACTCAGTAACTGTATGAGCTATACAAAAAGATCAGTCACACTGCTGGCAAAATTGCAAGACAAAACACACTGGATAAGTCAAATACCTGCTGAAGGTCATCAATACTTGAGTCACCTACATAAGATAACCAGAGTGGCAATATAACAGTAACTTAAAAAATAATTCTCTAACATAACTGAGTTACTCATGTAGCCTTAAAGGCCACACCAAATACTACTTGTGGTGGTGCATCTTTCCCCCTACTCTACATGTAATTTCTGTTATAGCTTGGCATTTGTGAAATGATTTTCCTTGTATGCCTCACCCATGGATTCAGTAACACAGTAAACCTTGCCATCAAATTTTACTGTGCTTTAGCAAGTTTATATTAAATCTGCTTTTGAAATATCTTTTACAGTGATTCTTTAAGCAACCAAACCACTCTCTCAACAGTGCTCAACAACAAAAATCCCTCACTGTTACATGCTCCTTCTAGCACTGCCCATTTACCGTAAGTTGAAAAGAGTTACTAATACTGTGAAGAAAAGGAACTACTTTTAAGTGTTATTTCACCATAATTTTTAAAAGTTAAAAAGCCCTAACACAAATTGGACCTGTACAACTTCAGCTGAAGTTAGACCACCTACCTTATTCTGTTCAGGTGAAGTTTCCTTTAGCTGCTTCAGTTCCTCTTTGTGCTTCTGTTCAAGTTCTGCCTCTAGCTTGGCAACTTCATCTGCCAGCTGTTTTCGTCTTTTCTTATCATTCTTGGGAACAGCATTTTTCATGCCTTGAATTTTTGCTGTTAGAGAAGCATAATAAAACATTTTTCATTATTTTTTTATATATACTCTATGGTCATTGCAGAAAATGACTGCAAGTCACACAGAAAAACTAATTTACAAACATCAACAAATCAGTATAATAGTTTAGCTGTGAGACTGCTGGTTCTAATCCTCATATTTTCCAGATGGCTGTATTTTTTCTTAAAAGATGAAAACTGCCTTTTCTTTTCTTTCTTTCTCTGAAGGAGAGAAAAACTTATGCCAGGTTACTAATAAAAATATATATGAACTTCATCAATGCAGCAGACTTTGGCCTGTTGCCTTCAAAAAGATTATGTGGGCATCAAAATATCAAATCTCACAGGAAAGATGTGCGATTTTTTGATCACACAAACAGCAGATTAAAATTAAAAGCTGAGTTTACTCATCCTTAAGACAAAGTTTCTAAAAGTAAAATGGGCATTCAAAAACAAAAAAATCTTAACTTGATTAAAGTCCCTAAGTATTTCTAGGCTGTAAGACAACGCTTCGTTTCTAAAATCACAGAATAGTTTGGTAAGAAATGGTGTCCAGAGGTTACCTAGTTCTACCTTCTGCTCAAAGTGGGGCTGAATTCAAAGCTACATCAGGTTATGTTAATTCAGATGCAACTGAAATTTATTCAGGTGACTGTGCAGTCTCCAGGCCATTCTGCAATCTTTCTGGGAAAAATCTTTTCCCAATATTTAATGATTCTTGCTATGAAAATATTTTCCCTTATTCTTCCCATGAAGATCTTTCTTGTTGCCCTTCAGCCCACGTCTCTAGTCCATACTTTGGTGAGTCTGGCTCCATCCATTACACAGTGGAAACTACAACAAGATTCCCCCATAGTCTTCTCCTCATGTGTTCTTAAATGAACACTCCCACTACCTCTGTCACTTCTGTGTTCACTGTTTTAGAGTTACAGCAGCAATTATTTACACCCTGCTTGCTATTCATCACCTGTACATTTTCCTGTCCTTCACCCTTGACTGACACAATTGAGCTGAAGATGATGGCAATGATAATGAAACTTTTCAAAGAGAGACAGGAAGAATGCTCATACTGAAAGATTGATGTTAAGCATTCAGCCCCACAGATGCTGAGTATGACAGAAAAGCAGCTTTGTTCATTAAAAGTAACATAATAGAGGAGAAGGGAATCCAGAACATAAAAGGCACACACAAATACACAGCTGAGAGTATGGGTGATGGGAAGGGGGGAGGGGAGGTGCAGAGACCAGTACCATCAACCAGAGAAGGTGTTGAATTTTCAGCAGTTGAGATGCACCTTGTGTTAATTCTTAAAAACAGTTTTGCTCTCTGGTAAGCAGTTATCAATACACATACCAGGAATGTATTTTTCTAGTAGGCAAACATGTACCTATAAGTCACCTGCCTCTCCCAACTGGGAAGAATGGGGCTCTGCCTTGTGGATATCCCTCCCATCATTTGATAGTGGCTAAGTACCAATATCACCTTCTCTAGGTGCAAAAACCCTCTGCTCCTCAGCCACTCCCAATCAATGTGCCACATACCCCAGCCACCTAGGACAATGCTTAATTCCTACCTCTCTGCAATTTCAACCAAATATGAGGGAGGAACAGGTATCTCATAACAGTAGGTTCCTACAGATTTAGTGACAGTATGCAACCTGACTCCTTTCTTCTTTAATCCTCTGATTAAATGTTGCAGATGGGCCTATTTCATTACAAACCAAAAACACCAAACAAGGAAAAGGCCGCATCAATATACTATCAATGCGAAAGGCTTAACAAAAATGTTATAATAATGATGAAACTGAACAGAATCCATCTATCAGACAATACATTAGTATAATCCTTAATTATACTAATATATTGTAATAGGGTAGGTCAAATGATGTAAAGTGTTTCAAGTTCATACTGAAGCACCGTAAGACCACATAGATAGATCTTTTACTACAGATACTTTATTATGGCTGGACAGGACATGAAAATTCGTTTCAGGTCAACTGCACTTGGAATGAAGAAACGTAACAGGCTCGGCAGGAACAGCCCCTGTGCAGCCTTTTCAATCTTAAAATGCTTTAAACACCTTCTCCAATTTAAAACCAAAGTAACATCAGGCCAATGGCCCAGCATTAAGCCACAGCTCCCGCGCATGGCCCGGCTCCCAAGGCCGCGGCAAGGCGAGCTCCGCAGGCCTCCCGCATGACCAGCGCTGCTGCCGGCAGCACAGCCCGGCCGCCACACCGCTGTCCGCACGCACCATTTCGCTATCGCCGTCCTCGTCCCCCTGCGAGGGCACTGGCAGGGCTGCTCCCTCCTTCTCCACAGCGGCCGCCGCCCCTCCCGCCCCTCCGAGCTACTCGCGCTGCCGAGCGGGGCTTCCTGCGAGGGAAGGCGGAGAGGGACGGCGGAGAGGGAACGCCGAGCTCAGCCGGCCACGCGTGTCCCCGCCGCCGCTTCCCTGCCTTCTCCCCGCCCGCCCTGCGCCGGGCATGGCGCCCCTCACCCTGGAGCTCCCGCTTCTCCTTGCGCTGCCGCTTCACCAGCTGCTGCAGCGGCCCCTCGGGCCCCGACTCCTCGTCCCCCGAGCCCTCCATGGGCGCCCGGAGCCGCCGGGCGCGGCTGACCCCCGACCCCGGCGGGAGGCGGGAGCTCGCGGCGCTTCCGCCAGCACCGCCCCGCCCGGCGCCGCCTCAGCCGCGGCGTGAGGGGCCGGAGCGGCCCGGACCCCGCGCCGGGTCCCGGCGTCCTGGGCTCCGCTCGTGGCACGGAAAGGAAGCGCTTGGTTTGTTCAGGGGCTGTGAGCGTCTCTGTCCGCTGATATCTGCGGGGTACTCGCTCCTGCCGTAGTGTCGCGGTAAAGGACTACTGTGCACAATTCTGCACTAGGAAAAAGCCATACGTTTAACTAGAGGTAGATCCTGTTAAACAGGGAGGTGAGAAGGGAATCGGTTAGCGTTTTTACGCAATTTATCACATTAAAGAAAATAAAAATATATTTAACCTGTTCATTTCTGTGCAAAATACACAGTATGCTGCGTGTGCCAGTTTTTCTCATGAAGCTCAAAAACGCTAGAAAGGCTCACGATTTTCTAAGTTGCGGTGCTTGTGTCTCTTCACCATTGTGAAATTACTCCTCAGAAAGTGAAACATTTTTGTTACAGTTAAAAAAACAAACAAAAACAGACTTCCTGTTTGGGCTCAAATCAGCATCTCAAAGTGAGGACTAGAAATTGTTGCGTAGTGAGATGCTTTTCTGTTCGGTGCAGGCACAAACACTGTGGGACATTCAGCTGATATGGGCAAAATGCAGCCTATAAAAGATAATATTTTAATGGCACGTAAAATTACTCAAACTGAGCAAAAACTGGTAATGGAACTGCATTTGTCCTTAACTCTTAAGGTGATTGCTGTTAGTCATTTTATGAGCAGAATGTCTACAAGAATACCTCCCTGGAGATATTTAAAAAACAGTAAATATGTTTCTTAGAGATGTGATTTGGTGATGGACTTGGCAGTGCGGGTTAACAGTTGGACATCATACACGTATTTCCCAACCTAGACAATTCTGACATTCTATGAAGTACAGTGTCAAGTGTAAAGAAAGGACACAAGTCTAAAACAGAATCATAACATGATATATCAAACTCTCTTGCTGTATAGAACAACATAATTTTTTTAGATGCCCTTTAGAATTATGTTGAAATGTAAATGATTTTCAGATTCATATGTCCATACCGAAAGTATAATTTCCTTTTACTTCCACCTGCTATTCACATCTTGTTAAAATAAAACATCACAGATCAGCTAGGAAAAGAGAAGGGGGACAATTGGCTTTTAGCTGGGAAAAGGGTATAGCACTGGAAAGTACTAGGGTGGCCTTGTAAATGTTCTGCTAATCCAGAAATCCAACAAATCCATGTTGGGTTTGGTTTGACTAACATGTATGTGCTCTGTATCAGTTTGTCTATGTCATATATTTGTCCGCACGTGTATCTGTATATGAAAGTTATTACATTTAGTACATATTCTTGAATATATATTTAAAAATAGAATACTGGTTTGTACTGTTTGGAAAACGCCCCTTGCAGATATCTCCTTGTGCCCTGGCTGGGGAAAGCGGCTGGGGACCCAGGCAACGAGCTGTGAATGGGCAAGAGCCCTTTGGCGACCGGCAACACCAGCCAGGGGATGGCCGGTCACCGCAAGGCTCTGCGGCACCTGAGGAACAGCGAGGAGACCCCAGACCAAAACTCACCACTGGACCAAGAGCTGTGTGAAGTGCGGGTGCACAGACCGTGAGGGAACAAAACTCCTGTGATCTTTTTTGGAGAGGGTCCTTCCCCTGAGGCACCCAGCTGCAGCACGATTAAATCACTTAGAGGTTAACAGCGCGCCTGGGACTCTGCTGTTACTCAAAGAGCAGGCAGTAACATTGCCAGGAGCATCGGCCGGCTATAACCTGTAATGGTAGTTCGGCAGAACAATGGCTGTCACAAGGCACTTTTTGATCTACACAAATTAACTTTCCTGCGGCAATGTCTGGAAAATGGATTCCCAGATCACATGGATTATTGTTATGTTTGGAACAGCAGTGCATGGATGAGAAGTCAGCAGAGGGAAGCCGAACACTGGCGGGGGCAGGGGCTGAGCTCCAAAGCAGGAACCCTGGCGTTCTGCCTGCATCGGACCGCCCTGCCGGATCGCGGGGATTAATCTCCAAAGCACGACTCCTGGCGCTCCTTCTGCCTCGGCACCGCCCTGTCCTTTTAGTCCTTCAACACCATCTAACTTCCCTCCTGTGGGGCTACTCCAAGTGTTTACCAAACACTCGTGGAGTCCTAGTGATTTGGCATTATAGGGAAGTGAGATGCCAAGCTGAGGGCAGATAGCAAGAAATGTGCTTAGGTGTAATACATGTACTGGACGTGACTCACGCTGGGGGGGACATGCAGGTGCTTCTGAAAGAACTGTTCTGGCCAGGTGAAAGGGGGAAAAATAATTAATAGCAAAGCAAAACTGGCACAGCAAGCAGAAGGAAACAGGAACCCCTGGCCAATGAATGACTAGAATTGGAATGATAATACCACGGAGGACAGACTTGCATGTCAGACAAGAGTTCAAAACCTGGTTGAAGAAATATTATGATGGGGAATGAAAGGTTAATTAAAATAATGGAATGTAGACAGAGGATGGACAACAATCCTAGAGATTTTTGGGGCTGCCTCCAACAGGTTTTGCTAAAATATGGGGGAATGTCTTCACAAAATTTAATTGGTACACTTGCAGTTACTGTCTTTGTAGGTCAGGCAGCATCAGACAGCCAAAAGTATTTTAAGGAGCATATGCCAGAGTGACAGGGAGTAAAACTACAGAAAATTCATGTGTTGCAGTATTCTTGTGTGATGGGTGAAAGAAAAAAACAGGGCAGAGCAAGTAGAGGAGAAAAGGGAAATTGGAGAAAGTGGGAAATCTGATGGCTATTGCCTTGACAGGAAATCTCCAGGGGAGAAAATGAAAGAGAGGAAGACCAAATACAATTAGTGGACCTAAAACAGAAAGCAGAAAGAGACAGAGAAGGAATGTGGAAATGGAGTGTTACTATTGTGGAAATTTAGGACATAGTCAAAGAGAATGGCCTTTCCAACCAAGTAGGGGAATAATTATGCAAAGATAGATTGTCACAATGACTAGAGGCCAGCAATTCTACTGAATTTGAGGGAGCCATACAATTAGAAATACACAATTTGTGGAAAACACCCAGATGAACAGGGACATATAGTTTGTGGGGAGTGGGTGTCATTGAATTTCTGGTAGGTACAGGAGTCACATTTTCCCTCTAAAACTTTGCCCCAAGAGATTCAATAACAGACAAAGTATTCATACATGGAGCCACTGGGCAGGGAAAAAATTAAGTAAATCTGTATTTGCAATGATAGGAAATAAGAGTGTGCAGGGAAGATTCCTCAGTGTGCTTGTTAGGGAGACACTTTCTAAAGGCCTTAGATGCAGAATTGCATGTGTCACCAGAAGGAATGGATTTAAAAATGGCACTGAGTGTGATTACTGAGACCTTCAAAAATTAACAGAAGATACTAGAAATATTGAAAGCTGTATTATCAGAATTCTGGGGTAAGACCACTACTGATGGGGAGCTGTTGGTTCCAGCACAGCCCATGGGCATTAAAACCAAGGCAGACATGCCACCCTCTGTGAGACAGTATCCTATTCCTCTGGCAGCTGGGAAAAGTATCCAAAACCAGATAGACCAATACTTAGACAAAGGAATTTTAAAGCATGTGTGTCTGCATATAATACTTCTATATTGCCTGTAAACCAGGTTAGATGAAGACCCTGAGTACTTGTGCAGGATCTGTGGATGATTAACCAATATCCAGTGACCCCTCACCCAGTGGTGCCAGGCCCCTTGACTATACTTTTGCAAATACCACTTAAAGATGGCTATTTTATTGTAAATAATTTAACAGCTTGCTTTTTCAGCATCCCATCCCAAGATTAAGTCAACTTTTGTTTTCCTTCAAACTGTAGTGTTGACACAGTATATTTTATAGATACAAAAAGAGTATGTAAGAGCAGAAAAAAGTATGTTCAATGGTATCAGCACACGTAATCTGAAATACTGGTATAGAATACATAGCCTGGAGATGAAGTTTTGATTAAGGTATTCTCCAGAAAATCCAAGTTAGCACCAAAATGAGAAGGCCATATACTTTCCTACTGTGTCCTTATTTTGCTGTTTTAAGTTTTGCTGTTTAAGTTTTAGGTATGGAAAACTGGATACACTACTTCTCACATCAAATGAAGAGTGGACTATCAATCAGTGGATAAGTAAAAGACTTCTGAGAATCCTTGGTGATTTTGTATTTGTAATAATTTGAGTATTTGTGCACAGGAATCTATGAATTTGTATTCTGCATTATGGTAATCTTGGTAGCCTTAATTTTGTTATGTTTGCTACCTGTAATAATGCTGTATGTAAAGGCAGTGGTTAAATGCCTTAGAAGTTTTTTCTTTTCTTTTCAGTATAGCAGGAGGACTGTTGAGCAATACACCCAGTTCAGGTTGCTTGGTGTGTGACGTGCTCACTGCTGGAGCCACAAGCAAGGAGCCATGAAGGAGCACTGACCTTTTGCCTGACAAAGGGCATGTGGACCTGCAACACCAGCCAGGCAGGGATGATCCGTCACCCAGAGACTCTGCAGGACCCAGTGAACAACAAGAAGACCCCAGACCAAAACCCACCATTGGATCAAGAGGTGCTTGAATCACGGGTGCACAGACTGTGAGGGTATAAAGCCCCAGTGATCTTTTCATTGGGGATCCTTCCCCAGAGGTACCCAGCTCTGTAAGTTGCTGCATCACAATTAAATTACTTAAAATGAAGAGGACATCTGGGACTCTGCTATGGGAAACCTGAGGTCAAGCTCATGAGGGGAACTTAGGTCTGAGTCAAACCTCTCAGGTCACTGGATCTACTTGCTGCAAAGGGGCTTCTGTCCCAGCATTAAAATCTGGAGTGGTGCAAGTAGGACTCCCAGACCACTGCATCAGAATGGTCAAATGTGAGTGTTTCCTTAACATATAACCTTCTACATTTCTGTGGCTTTTTTTTTTTTCAGAATGTTAGAAATCACAGCAAAGTTAAAAAAAAATTCCTCTTTTTACCAGACAAGACACTATAATTAGATATTCAGACATATGACACACACTGTCTTTCAAGCAGGCTGAGCTCTTCTGTGTTTTAGGAGACTACAGCCTTAAAATTAAAATTCATTAAGCTTCATTAAAAAAAGGCAGCTGAGGTTCCTTCCCTCCAGCAGAACTATCTCCAGTCAAAGGGTAGTCACTACAGGGATCCAGTGACATTTCTGCAGTGACCACTGTTTTTAGTGCAGGCTTCTGCTGTATCTTTAGGAGTAACCCAAAAGAGTATAGAATAAATACCAACAACCAAATAAATACCTCAAGTCACCAAATGGACAGTGCTGGGTTTATTAAAGCTAGCTTCATTAAACAACCCTTAATATAACTGAACTCAAATTTACACAGGAGTGGAGATTTTAGTGCACACTAAGTATAAGTATTTAGTGCACACATGTGTGAGAACAGCAGTACCATAAATGCTGGGCAGGCCACACTGCACAGCCAGCTATGGATGAGTTTCCTCTGCTGCCGTGAAACCTGGAATAAATGGAAGCTATTAAGAAGAGCACTTCTGTTGTTAGCAGCAGGCCACAGGCTCAGTGCCCCAGTTCTGGCCTTCGGCGCTTGTTATCAGCCTGTGGTGAGAGCCTGTCCTGGGAACTGGAGCTTTGTGCCAAGACGGCTGTTATGAGCTGGAGTTTAACGTGGGATAACAGCAAAGGCCTTGAAAACACTGAAAACAGAGGACCCAGCATTATAAACTAACTGATATCAAATTACTGCCTGAAAACAACCCACATCACAAGTTATGGAGATGACTGCTTTGAGCCTATCAAAGGGAAGCAGCAGCTGAGCTAGAGAGGATCAATGAAGCAACAGGAGGAGGCATTTGCTGGGACCTGAGAAAATGACACTCTCCGGTATTGCCAAGTGTGAGTATGGCCTAGGGGGTGGAGACCAAAGGCTGCTGGCTGATCAGAAATCCTCTTATAAAAGGAGAAAAACCCTGAATTTGGGGAAACTGCCATAGCGGGGACCTGCAGTCAAGACGTCTCTGTGGGACTGCCAGGGCAGCATGTGTGCCACCTTCTCTCCCTGCCTGTGCCTGCCCTTGCGCCAGGGGCCCTCCCTGTTCTTGCCTGCTAGGATCCCTGGTTCTTCAGGGGCCTCTTGATCTGCCAGCTCATCAGCTCATCAGCATTTTCCCCTCCACAAATTCTGGTTTTCCTCTCTGATAGTCCTACATCACCTTGCTTGAGCCTTCCTGCATTTAAGCTCAGCTTATCTAGTTCCTGAGTAGAAAGGGTGGTTTAACAGATAAGGTCATAATGAAACATAATGGTTAGAAGTTGAAAGGAAAAAAAGAGAACTGCAATCTGAGGTAACCAACTGTGAAGCACTTTATCTAGGATCTGATAGGTTTGCTGTCACACAGGTCTTTAAATCAAAACTGAAATACTTCCTATGGATTTGTGTTAGCCCATATCTAAGTTACAGACTTCATGCAAGCAGCATTTACTGACTTTCAGAATCCAAAGCAGTCTGAGTGGATGACTATAATGGCCCTTTCTGGTATTAAAATTTATGACTTCATTAATCCTTTCTGTAGGGATTTGAGCCTCCCATTGAAATCAGTGATAGCTGTAAGATGCTCTGTACTAAGCACAGTCTGTCTTATACACTGACAAAATTGAAACTTTCAGAATTAAGAGGTACTTTTGCAATGTGACTGAATATTGTCAAGTTAGTCACTGAAGGCAATAACTTCATACCTGTGATATCAGCTGATTTGGACAGTGAATTAACCAGCTGCTGTGTTCACTTTCTTTCATATTGGTTTTCTGGGGAGGAAAATATGCTTGGATATTTAAAGTACTGCACTTTGACATCCTTTCTAGTATTGTTCTCCCAGTGGTGTCACAGTATTTAGTAACATCTGAACTTCAGGAAGGTTGTTTGTTCATTTATAAGTAAGCTGGGGAGGGAGGGACCCCTGCTACTTCCGTTACTCTCCAAAAATCTTGATTTTATTTCTTCAATTGCAAAGCCAATAAGCTGTTTGGCAGACAGTTTTCATGACAACAGTCAAGACTACCCAAATCTTACTCAGCTAAATGATATAAAACATTGGTCAAGCAAAGAAGCTGTCTTACTGCTTTTACACCAGCGTGTATCTCATTTCCCTCTATTATCTACAAGATGTTTCCTTCAGAGAATTAAAGTGAATTATAGGCTGGTTACAGCTATACATGAAACTGTTGAAATGGCTCTGTTGTTTCACTAAGGCTTTGTTGAGAGTTTTCTGATTTACATGCTATATAATCAGTGAATCTGGGTCACCTGAGCCCAGATACTGATGCAAAAGTAGTTAAATACTCATTTTCTTTATGCCCTAAAATTGGCTGGCAGTAAGGTTTGCAATTAGTCTACATGAATGAAGTATACATGACCTTGCAATGAAGCCTCCCACAGAACATAAAGCTCAATATGGCAAGTGCTGTTAGGCTCCTAAAATCTCCCAGCATGGTATATATACTGCAGACTTTCTGAAAGCTCACTTAAACCAGTAAATGAACTAGCTGAGATTTTCCTTTTGTTTATGTTTACTGGAAACAGTGCTATCAGATTTCTGCAGCAGGACATCTGGAGTGGAGATCCCTCATCTGTGAAACTTTTCTAGTAATTTTTCAACACAAATCTGACAAGAGTCAGGACCTAACGTATATACAATCACTTAACAAAATCTGAAATGAGTCATTTATCAGTTAAACAAAATAGTGGGGCTTATTTCTGAATTTGATATTTTTGAACTTACAAAGACCAATGTATTTATCTTTTCTATTTGTAAAATCAGAAGTTGTAAAAAAATCTTAGGTTTCTGTTAATGCAAATAGATTCAGGGTCACTCATTCACAGCTGTCTTACTAATGCTGAGATACAGAGAAACTGTGGCTGTTACGTAGAGATGTCCTTGGTTTCTGTGAAGATTGCTTTTGAGAAATGTGTCTGTTAGATTAGTGCTAGCACGTTTTCACCAACCTCAGCAGACATATTGTGAGCATTGCAGTGTTTTGTTTTCTTAAATTTTAGCAAGCTAGAATGGTGAGATGTCATAAAACCCCACAAGTCTGGATTTTTAAGCAGTTTCCATGGCTGTATGATTGATCTTTGACAAGAGGTGACTTGAATGCATTCTAGATGCTCAGAAACAATAAGCAAAAAGTAAAAGCCCAGCTGCAGCTCTTTACACTGCTTTCCAGGAGGAAAAAATATTTAAAATTGGACATTTGGGGTTTCCAGTATGTAAGTACAGTTCCTTGATGCATTCTGCGGACACTATCAGTCAAGTTTCACAGGGCTAGCACTGGATGTCATCACATTTTGCTGGTGTAGGAAAGAATCTTGGCCAATAATCCAGGCTCTGCTAAACGCCTGTCATTTACAGGTGAAGCTGCTGTCATTTTCACTAGGCTCTTTTATTTTCACTATGCTCTTTATTTACTTTGTACACTGTGGATTTGCCAACCATAGCTCATCTTATTGTTGTAAAACAAGGAAAGAGAGTGTCACATGTTAAGCAGACTCTTTTTTTGCCAGGTAATCTTTTCATATCTCATGATAATGAAAGAAAAGAACGAGGAACCCTAGGTACTTAAACTTCTGAAATGAGTAACAGGACAGTTACTGCAATCTCTGACACTCTCAAAGTAGCATTCAATAGTAAGCATTCCAGCTAAAATTGCATTTTCCTTGTACATAGACTTCAAGACAGATATATGACTAAGTATTTGCACTGTGATTTGTGCACCATAAATTCTTATATCAATAAAATACAGTTATACCTTTGTGTAATTTTTCAGCATACAGACATCTCTCTGTCATTTTTAGCACACATAATCTCTGTCACAGCTCAACCAAAAATACTTCTCTGTGTCAGACAACCTACTGGCCAGGGATGAAGTACCAATCTAGGCCTATCCTCTAATCCCAACCCTGGACTGCCAGTACTCTCCATAGGGCTGGGTCCTGGAGCCCTCCTCTCCTGCTCTCATCTGCTGGGTACCCTGAGGAGGGAAGACAGGAATATGCCTGAGTGCCCTAGGACAAGGAAAAGACAAGCAGAAGATTCAGAAAAAGAGTCTGGTGACCCTGGCACAGGGAAAGGAAAGGGAAAACTTTGACTGAGAGCTCTTAAAGGAACCATAGAGGTGACTGTTGGAGAGAGATATAATTGCTTTAACAAGAGGAAGGAATGTCTGGACCCAACAGAGAAAATTGTAGACGTAATTGGAGAAAGCATGTTTGACAAAGGGAGAAGAATTTGAGGGTGGTAAAACACTGACAGAAGTTGCCCTGAGAGGTGGTAGATGGCCCATCCCTGGAAACATTCAAGGCCACGTTGGACAAGGCTCTGAGCAATCTGATCTAGCAAGCCATGTCCCTCCTCATTGCAGGGGGTTGGACTATATGACTTTTAAAGATCCTTTCCAACCCAAACTATTCTATGATCCTCTGAATTCAAAAACTGGGGGATGAGCAATGGGATTAGGAGTAGTCAGAGAAGGAGGCAAAGAATCATTGATCCCTATTATAGCTAGGTGGATTTAGGAGATATCTCTGGCAAGAAGCAAGGCTGCAAGAGAAAATTGGGGTAAGCTGAGTGAGAAACCAGAGAGGAGGACAAAGCAAGAGAGAAACCAGGGTATTGACTTGGAGTTGTAAATAAGAGTACTGGGCCAATGAAATGGTTGAAAGTGATTAACAAAACAGATGGACCAAACTCCAAAATTCTGCAGTGCAATCCCAAAGTGAGTGGGCACCACAAATATTTGGACTGACATGCAGAGACACACATACACTCCAAAGAAACCAATCAGACCAGCTCCAGCATTTACAAACAAAGAGCAAATTAAGTGAGTTTGACAACAGACATTCCTCACATGGAGTGATTTACAAGTGAATTGTGGAGAGGGATGAGATGGAGTAAGACAATTGGTTTGAAATGAGAAAATTGGATTATTTCAAAAGGCGCAGAACATGTAGAGGATACAGCCCTTGGTAAATGAAGAAGGAATAAACTGTACATTAAAACTACAGGGCTGTAGGTAAAAAAGCACTACTTTTAATGTTTCAAACCAGTGTTGGTACTTAACATCAGCCATCATTCTATTCTTCTCTCAAACTGCTTCATGAATTTTTATCTCCAGATTGACAGTATCTATTCATAAGCAACCAGCCAGGCCTTTCTATACCTTTGCAGTGTATCATCTAGATGAAAAGAAAATCCAACAGTTTCTTCAAATCCAAGGCAACAAAACCCCAAAGCTGATATGTATTCCCATTCATCTTATTAAGCAGTTCACAAAAATATTTTTCCACACTTACAAGCAAGTGATGCTTACAGAAACAAATGGATTGTTCCTTCTGAGTCAATTTATTTGGTTGTAGTTTGGTTTTGGGTTTGTGGGGGTTTTTTTTTTTTGTTTTGGTTTGGTTTGGTTTGGTTTTGGGTTTTTTTTGTTTTGTTTTGTTTTTTGTTTTTAGGGGGAAAGAAAGCTGCTTCTAGAGCTTGAATCTGTGGCAGAACTGAATCTTCCATTTCCTTGGAAATGCTAACCCAGTGCTTTTGTACTCTCAATTCGTCAATTTCCTATATATATTCCCCAAAAATATGTTGGAGAATTGTGTTAATTCTTGCTCTGTCATGTGTTACATTAATGTGCCCAGAGATTTAGATCACTGTTAAATGACAAGGACCTATCAAAGGACATAGAAATGATACATTTCTTACAGAAGCTATTTGGTTTCTTTGTGATCTATAATAGATAGCATACTAGGGACCTCAAATGGCACAGCAAGTCATCTGGGAGGGGTTGTGGAAGGAAAGCAGACCTGGAATTGTAACAGCTGCCTGCAGGAAATAAGGGAAGTGGAATCTCTCCAAACTGCTGTATGCACATTAAATAGGAGCACAATTCAAGATCTTCCAGCTCTACAAGGAGAGAGCAAAATATGATAATTTAAGTGAGTAAACTTGATAGCAAGAGCAAAAAAAAAACAATTATCATTGGCTTACAAAACTGATGCACATCAAAATAGAATTTGCAGTGCAGCAACTAAGTCTCATTTCTTTTCCCCAGCTAAAAAGATCACAGGAATCCTATTTCAAGCATTATGTGCTAACAATGTGCAGACTCCATATTTATTTGCTCTTCCTTGGGGGACCTGCTGATAAAGATACTGCAGTGGGATGAAATACACTCATTTCATTGCACCTTTTTCAACTCCATGGGTCATGAAAGTTGTTTGTAGTAGTGGTGAAGGTTGTTTTGGGTTTTTTTCTATTCAGTTGCTACCCTAATTGCCCTATTTTGCATTCTTTATCCCTGTCATTAGGACCTGCATCTTTTCCTGACAGCCTTAAGATTGATCAGTTCATAAGGATAAGCAAATCGTGGCTCTGTTTTAACCTTTCCCAGAAGGATATTGGGTTTTGTATCAAAAAGCTGTAATACTCTTCTGATGAAGCTCACAATAAGTATTGGTATGATTCTCACATCTTTTCCATCAAAAGGAGAATAATATTTGTTTCTGCTTTTCCCTTTACAATCTATGTACTGATAAGATCTAGATAAAGGCAAAATACAGACAAAAAAAAAAGTTTAATTATTTCTATTCTTACAGCAGAAAATTCAGCTTTCCACTAGCTGCAGACCCTCCAGGCCTCTAATTTGTCTGGTTTCTCATTGCTACAATGTTTTGTGGTTAATTACAAGTTCTTCTTTACTGGTGGCTGTGATTAGACTAGCTGTTGCCACCATTGCATTCCATGCTGAGAGGCACACAATAAGACTCTGTATCTGTAAAACTAAATTATTTCTTTATGAAAAGCATCCATTGAAGAGATTCTGCAGGTACAGCCAATATTTAGATGCAAACATGCAAACTGCTTAATTTCTCAGTATGTACAGTAAACTCATTCTGCGTCAAACTCTTTTTTTTGCCATCTGGTTATGTGGAGCTTTTCTAACTCACAGAAGCCTTGCAGAACCCCAAGCCATTGTGGAGATGAGCTCAGGGCACCCAACACTCTAAGAATTTAATTCAGACTTCTGACATCTGCACATTCTTTCTGCAGCAGTATCTTTCTTGGCAGCTGCCAGTAGAAAAGCTTACCTTGGAGACAGGCCATCACCAAGATTTTCACTCCCCCAGTCTGATCTCAAATGTTTACTTCCGAAGTGCTGGTGATTCAAAGATCATACAGTTCAGTATGGCTGCTCTTGATCACATTTAATAAAATCAGAATCACAAAATACGCTGAGTTAGAAGAAAACCACAAGAATCACTGAAGTCCAGCTCTTAGACCTGCACAGGACAGCACCAAGAGTCACACCATATGCCTGACAGCGTTGTCTAAATGCTCCTTGAACTCCATCAGGCTTGGTGCTGTGACCACTTCCATGGGGAGCCTGTTCCAGTGACCAACCACCCTCTGGGTGAAGAACTTTTTCCTCATATGTAACGTAAATCTTCCATGACACACATTGATGCTGTTCCCTTGGGTCCTGTCCCTGGGCACCACGGAGCAGAGATCAGTGCCTGCCCCTCCTCTTCCCCTCATGAAGGAGTTGCAGACTGCAATGAGGTTTCCCCTCAGTCTCCTCCAGGCTGAACAGACCAAGAGACCTCAGCTGCTCCTTTTCAGCTTCCCCTCTTGGACCCTCACCATCTTTGTGTCCCTCCTCCAAACACTCTATGTACCATGTTAACAAATGCATCTATATTTAAAAAGGAGCACTGTGCCACTTCAATCCACACCATCCAGATCTGTGTGGAACAGCCTTTGCATTTACACCATTTACAGTGTTGTCATAAATCTACTAAGCATTATCATCAAGGATGCTACTTATCTGAAATAGAGATTGGTGCTCACATAAGATAACTAGAGTGACAGGCCTTGTTACTCTTTCTTATTGTCCTGAAAAAATCATGAACTGTATGTTTATCACTTCATCCATTTCTGAAATGGAGCTACACTTTAATGAACAAGTTGCATGAAATGAGTTCCAGTTGAAATTGAAGAAGGCTGCTCATTGAGACTGAAATGGCAAAGAGAATTCAAGTCAGACACTTAATTATCCAAATTGCAGTTTGACCAAGATACTGCTCTTCTTGTGATATGTGTCATGGGATAGCTCGTGATCAAAAGCTGCTGTAACCTTGACTTGAATTTGGAGCTTCCTTCTTTATACTTAGTGTCCACCAGGTGCCAGGAGGGTACAGCAGCTCCGTTCTTCTTTAAAGCAAACAGTGCTGACTAGTAAAGCACCACAAGTTACTTCAGATCCTTACCTGCTTTTCTTCAATGTATCTTATCCAGGTATGGACTGAGCCTGATACTGCTTGCTTTCATGACCAAGCAATGACTCAGAAGTGTTTCTGGCTAAAAAGTAACTCCACTGGAAACTGGAAAAAAAAAAAAAAAGCTCAAATTAAAAGTGTAAGACAATATTTTCCTCATTCCCCTCAAACTGCCCCTCAAAAATCAGAGATGAAATTAACTTGTATATGATGCCAACATTTAGAATTGTCTAACATTTAAAACTACCTATCTCTATAATATTAATCCATTCAATAATAGAAAATAAAGTTAAAGAAAAGGAATTAAAAGTTTATTCAAATACCATTTGACTGACATTAGTAAACAAATGGAATGATTTTACAGAAGAAAGGAATCTACATATTTATATATAGATATTTAATAATAATATAATACTTATTGGGTAGCAACCTCTGACAGATAACAAAGGCAAGAATCTTGAGTATATGTAATGTGATTAAGAGGAGATTAATATATTAAATAAAGAATTTAGAAAGCTGATGTTGTCTTCAAGATGACCAAGAAATTGTTTAGCTGTTATGGTAACACATAGAGATGGAGCTGGAACGTAAAGGAATTTAAAACCCAGAAACAATTTTCCTGCCAATAAGGATTATATTTTCCAGTGTGAACTGCTTCTTAATTGAGAATTTATTTTATTCTAAAAATAAGGTTAACTGGAAATAGCACCAATACTGTAAAAGAAATGACAGATGTGCAATCAGGAAAAGATGATAACATGAATAAGCTTTACAAGAACTGCAATTCCAGTTACAAATAACAGACGATGCCTCCCTTTGTGTAAATGAAGACTTCTTTACCATTATAATTTCTGTCTGTCATAATCTACTGTAGTAAAATTAATGCAGTCCAGGAAATTGCAGCTTTGTAACAGCAGCAGCCCTACATACATTTGCATGAGTACTCTGTAGTGACAGGAATAGAATATATGGCATAAAAAAAAGTTACTAAAAATAGACTTGTCTAGTCACTGGCCAAATGCTACCCGCTGCTTTTCAGAACAGAGGGTCGACAGGAGAGGCTGTCAGTGCAGCGAGCGTGACCCTTCCCGCAGCTCTGGTGTTCTCCTGCCTCCCTAGCCCTGCAGGTGGGAAGGAGTGGGTTGGAAGAACGACCACTTTCTGCAACATTAGGTGCTGTCAGCCTCCTAAGTCATCACTGAATAACATAATGTTCCTTGTCTGTGTTTCGCCAGTGGGAGGGTGACATTACACAACTGTAACGGGATGAGCAGTGTTGGTAGGACTAAAGGTAAAATTCTTCTGCAGATAAGAGGTTCATATTTAATTCCTGTGCTCTGTAGATCTACTGTCTATTTCTGCAGAGAAAAAAAGCCCTTTCCCAAGTAAAAATATATATGGAATTGTATCATGTTCCCATTTTCATGGTGCTTGTATACTTTTGCATGTGAATAAATTACAGACACATACAGAAAAAAGGAAAGGAAAGGAAAGGAAAGGAAAGGAAAGGAAAGGAAAGGAAAGGAAAGGAAAGGAAAGGAAAGGAAAGGAAAGGAAAGGAAAGGAAAGGAAAGGAAAGGAAAGGAAAGGAAAGGAAAGGAAAGGAAAGGAAAGGAAAGGAAAGGAAAGGAAAGGAAAGGAAAGGAAAGGAAAGNGAGCTTACCACATGGTTGTGCATATCAATGCCAAGTCCTGATCCTATCTGGAACTGCAAGCCTGCACTAGGTTGTGGCATGAACTGAGAAGTATTTTCAAAAGCCTTGCCTATCTTTCAAAATATGCTCTGAAATACTATTCTGGATGCTGTATCATAGTTATTATATTAGTTTACATTGCATTACCTTACCTGAAACCACATATTCAAATCTATAGTTATTTTTATAACCGGTACAGGATTATTATATCCTACATCTCATGCTATACACAGTGATGTAATTACATTTCTCAGACTATCCATAGTATGAAATTTTATCTTGTATGAAACTTGATCTTGCAATACAGGCTAGCTTTGCAAATGATAATCTTAAAAGAATTCTGTGCGCATTGTATATGCTGCTCCTCTGCACCTCTCTGTATTACAGTTTTAAAAAATAAGCCGGGTCTTGTGTTAGCTTACTGTGCCTTTCCCAATGTAATGAATCTGGGAAAATGTAATAATAAGGTCTTTTCTTGCTATTTTTATTACACGTACTTGCCATGAGGAAGAAACTTGGTTTAGCAAACAGTCCCTTGACCATACTCTAATTCTTACATTGTGAGTGAGAAGTTATGGGAATTTGCATAACCTGTATTATGTCTGAATTTTTTTTTTTGGTCTTTTAAGCAATCAGTGTATCTCTCTGTGTCTTTGAACAGCTCCTATAACAGTCAGTTTAGGCTTGCAGACTATAAGCATTATTATGAAACTAAAAAATAATAGATAAAAATTATTATTGGAGGTTATTTGTTTTTAAATATAACACAGAAAATTACAATTTCAGGTACAATGGTACCTGAAAAAGTCTGCACAATACAAACAGACTGTCTGAGATTTTTTTTTACACTTACTACCTATTAAAGAGGCAAGATTAACGAAGAATTGTAGTTGTTTTAATATTGATACACAAATACTTTTGCACTTGACAATGAGCTTCCACATTTTCACTGGTTGGTCTCATTCAAAAGTTAAGATTCTTTTATCTAGGGAAAATAAAAAAAAATCAATGAGAATGATAATTTTAGAATGAAGAAACACTAAACTTGAGCATTACCGAGCTTCTCAAAAGGTCTCTCTAAGCATGGGACATTAGTAAGAATAGAGGAAGAAAATATGTTGTACCCTTTTCATTTTATCTCTCTGCTAAATGTAAGCCTTGTCAGTAACCAATGTGCTGCCCTGCTCAGCTCTCATTGATTTGGTACAGAAATTTATATGAAAAAATGGGACTGGGGCAGGACAGAGGGGTACATGTGTGATTCTGTTCTGTGACACAGGTGCAGACACCTTGAGCACCCTTCTGTAGGGCTGTTCTCAGAGGTATAGTTGGTTCATTTGCCTGTGTCATTCTCAAAGCTGCACAGTAGCGTGTTTTCAGTAGGAGGCATTTCCCATGGAGGCACGTGCTTGGATTTGTAGTCTGTATCATTCAGCCTTCAGTGCTGGGAAGCCAGAAGATGCCTTGGCAGCACAACCAAGTACCACAGTGAAGGCTGAGGCACACTCAGGGTGTGCTGTGAATCGCCAGTCAAAGGAACTCAGGGGAAACTCAGTGCAGAAAAGCACCTGTACTTGTGCTGTGACACTGAACTCAAGTCATGATGTGTCTTCTGGGTAGCTCAGGCACAAACAGGGCTGCTCAGAGCAGAGCATCCCACCCACCAGAGAAGGCAGGATTTTCATAACAGGAAAACTGCACAGCAGTTTAATTAAACATGTATTATAAGGCAGTTGTGTCCAGAGGAAGAAGAGCAGGAAGAATGCAGCAAGTTCTCACTGCCTAAGCTGTCTGCAGCCTGGCATTATCTCTTGCTTGAATTTTTCCTTTAGAGCCTGACTAGCATCCAAGGAAGGCTTGTTACCAGCCAAGTGCATCCCATAGCGTCCTGGTGCACATTTAGGTACCACCTAGCTTCACGTGGATACAGCAGACAATACTAGCAGATCTACACATCAGGCTGCAATGTTTGAGTTGGAAAGCCCTGTAGACCTTTGACTACTGTTGTAATTCCCTTATTGCTGGAGCCTTCTAGGCTAGCTCAGACACCAGCCAGGTATTCAACAAGGACCAAAGGCAAAAGACAAAGAGGCTCTTTCTCCTCGAGACACAGTCCCACCTTTTTATTGTGAAACTGATTCAGGGGGTCCAGGAAAGGAAAGAGAACGTCTCCACCCCCAGCAGGGGTTTTTAAGCCCTGCCAGAAAGGGGAGGGGGAGAAGGACAATGGCCCATGGGAAGGGACCAGGGGAGAAGGGGGTGTGGAGGGATCAGTTACAGGTATTACCTGAGGAAAGGGGGAGGGGTGCAACTTGATAAGCTATATCTATGTGCAGTTAATTCACAAACCATCAGTGCAATATAATAACAAAATAATCTAACTATATAGTGCAACACAATAGACTACCTTTAAACGCATGTACATGAAATACTGAACAGCAGAGGCAGATGACTGAACTATTACCTAATTTCTGCTATTAAGACTATAGCAGCTCAGGTGACTAGGGTTTAAAGAACTCTGAAAAGTCAAGTCAAGGAGCTATAGGAATGCTTACTTTTTTTTTAATCCCAAATGGATTCTTACTTAGATGACAGTCATACTTCCAAGAATAAGGTCAGCACACTGGGATGCTTAATAACAATAATTCTCAGCTGTATGTGCAGGCTTGAGCAGTCAGACTGAGTTTTGACATAGCTTTCCCTGCAGGTCCCTGGGAGGGAATTTGAAGTTTACAAGTCAGAAGAGCAGTTCAGAGGAGAAGGAGGTCCCACACAGACAATTTGCTGTAATTGCTGCAGGATGGACCAGGCATTGGTGGAACTCAGTGCAGCCTAGTTGGCAGCTTTAACAGTGTATGAAATCTTTTCTGTCTTTTCCCATACAAGAAAAATAATAAAGAAATCTGGTTGCAACTGCCAGTTCCTGCAACAGGACTCCAAGTGAAAGCCTACAGCTCTCTTCTTGTTGAAAACTGGTTATGTGATAGCAAAATCATGTGATAAAGATACAACCTTACTGGTAATATTTATGACCTACATTTGACCTGCCAAGGTTGGCTTCATGGTACCTTATCAAGAGGGTGTTTGGGGCACAAAACACCTTGAGCCTTAGAAATCCTTAAAAGAATAAAAAGCTGTTAAGTATTGATTTGAGCTTGAGAGTCATTTTGAACCTGACTGACCACCAAAAGCTCAGTATAATTTATACTAAAAAGGCATCTTGCAGGTTAGTTATCACATTTTCTGATAGAAAAGCAGTTTTCCATAGCATTAGTGCATTTCATATGTGATGAAGATGGCTGTCATCACAGCCAGCTGCCTTGTAGCACGTTATCCCTTATATCAGAGCTCACTCATATTCAGTGTTTATTAATAACTACAGGATAATAATGTTCAAAACCACAATTTTGCACCGAACCAGTAGTTGATTAATCCCATAATACAGTTATTAAAGTAATAATCATTGAAATCTTTGAAAAATAAACATCAGCCCTCATTTAATTTAGTGTTTTGATTATTTCTCATACTCTCAAATACATTGTTTTTGTAAAACAGTTTGATTTTCTAGATTCGAATATGATAAAAAGCTCCCACAGAAGATTTTCTACAAGATGCAAGAAATCCTGTTTTATTTTATAAACTGTATTATTAGAAAAGGAATATGACCAGGTTGTGAACTCTCAGGCCATGATCTCACCTTTACCCAGCTCTTACAAAAACATCTGCCTTCCATGCGAGTCGTTTCAGGGAGCGGCTTGGTTCTGGTTTATCGCATCGCACGGGTGCCGGTGCCGCCTGGCAGCCGTGTCCACTTGTGTACAAAGTGCTTATCTTCTGCTATTGCTGCAGCCTGGCAATCTGACCCACGGACAGCAGGACACGACACAAGGGGGACAAACATCAGTTTTATCTCAGTATGGTCTGAAAAATTAATCAGGGAAGGCTATTTTCCCTCTTCGCCAGAGACTTCCAGATGGTGCCCGAGTGGCAGAAGGAAATTTACTCCTTCCGTCCTGAGAGCTCAGCGGCACCAGGGGACAGACTTCCCCGCTGAGCAGCAGATTTGATGACACGGAGATTTATCTCCTCACGTTTAGAGCGTCCTTGAAGGTTCCCACCACTATCACCTCGGAGAGTGCCGTCTCAGTCCGTCTGCATCCCTGGAGTCCTGGAAGAGGGGACTGGTTCCAGCTAAATCGACTTCCCTAGTACTGATGTCACTATCCAAACACAGACCTTAAAAAAACCTTAACAAAACAAACAAACGCAAACCAGAAAAATCCACACAACTCAACAAATGCACTCTTTTTCGGGAAAAATTTATTTACAGCAGAAGGTTGTTACCTTTCTCTTCCAGACACCGCCCCCGTCCTGCCCCGCTCATTACCCCGTGCCGGGGGCCGGCCGGCCCAGCGCCCGCCCCGCNCCGCCCCGCCCGGCGCCGGTGGGGAACAACAGGTAACGCCGCTCCGTGCCCGGCACAGGCCGCGCTCCCCGCCGCGCTCCGGCCTGAGCGGCTCAGGAGGAAAAATAAAAGAAATTAAAATAATTGTTCGCAGGGGTAGAACAAGCCCGAACCGGTCTGCTTATTATAACTCGCTCGCATGCCGCAGCTTGCGTGGTAATTGTTGGACTTGGGTTTCCCCATTAATTAGGAGCAGGATTAAGTGGAAGATCCGGAGCTGAGAACAGCTCAGCTGGGAGGGGCGCAGCGCGGGAGCTCCGCGGAGCCGAGCGCGCAGGTCGCCAAGGCCGGTGACCATGGCAGGGCCACAGCCAGAGGTGCCCAGGTGTGGTCAGCGCCTGTCCTGGCAGGCGCGCTGAAATACCGAAGGGACTCGGTGCAATGTGGTAGTTGAAGCCCAAAACCACCAGGATGTCCTTGCAAACACGTTTCAAGGCCATAGCTGGTTTGGCTTTATTTTTAAAGCAAGTCCGATACTGCGGTAGTAGATCTGTAGTCCTGGCATAATTATATGCTATTATCTTTCTTGCACNAGACCCCGCCCCCGTCCTGCCCCGCTCATTCCCCCGTGCCGGGGGCCGGCCGGCCCAGCGCCCGCCCCGCCGTCCCTCCTCCCCGCCCCGCTCTCATTCATTCCCAGCCCCTTCCTCTGCGCTCCTTCCCCTTCCCCGGCGCCGCCGGCCCGGCCGCCTCCCCGCCCCGCGCGCGGCAGCGGGCAGGGCCCTCCGCGCCGCAGCCATGGCCGCCGAGGGGGTGGACGAGCGCTCCCCGCTGCTCTCTGCGCCCGGCTCCGGCAATGTCACCCCGACCGCGCCGCCCTATCTGCCGGACAGCAGTCCCCGAGGTAAGGCGGCCGCCCCGGCGCTGTGCCGGGCAGGGGGGTGGCCCTGGCGCTGCGGCTGCGGCGGTNAGGGGTAGAACAAGCCCGAACCGGTCTGCTTATTATAACTCGCTCGCATGCCGCAGCTTGCGTGGTAATTGTTGGACTTGGGTTTCCCCATTAATTAGGAGCAGGATTAAGTGGAAGATCCGGAGCTGAGAACAGCTCAGCTGGGAGGGGCGCAGCGCGGGAGCTCCGCGGAGCCGAGCGCGCAGGTCGCCAAGGCCGGTGACCATGGCAGGGCCACAGCCAGAGGTGCCCAGGTGTGGTCAGCGCCTGTCCTGGCAGGCGCGCTGAAATACCGAAGGGACTCGGTGCAATGTGGTAGTTGAAGCCCAAAACCACCAGGATGTCCTTGCAAACACGTTTCAAGGCCATAGCTGGTTTGGCTTTATTTTTAAAGCAAGTCCGATACTGCGGTAGTAGATCTGTAGTCCTGGCATAATTATATGCTATTATCTTTCTTGCACAGACTTAGGAAAAAATCGTCTTGTTGATCAGTACTGACTATTTAATTAGTAAGTGGAAAAATTATTTAGAAAATATAAATCAGGATCTTATCAGAGTACATTAGTAGTTGGTTTTTTTTTCTTCTTTTTTTTTTTCAGTTAAACATTTTAGAGCAGAAATTGAGGTGTGGAGCAAGCTAAAGGAATGAAGACTAAATAAGATTTGAGTAGCTTTGCTAGCAGTACCTTTTAAAATGTAAGATTACAATTCTTATTTCAGTAGGTCCAATGTGTTGGTCCTTTCTTAATGATTTCTATTAACTGCATAGATTCATGACATGCATGTAACTAGAATGAGTGAGCATCTGTCTGTTTTGAATGATATTTAAACTCGTGGAAAGCTAGTCCTCTTGTATTGATGTGAAAATGTATTTCAGTTAGGGCTGTAGCTGGTGTTGGCTGTTTACTTTGATTTGAACTGGACAAAGGAATATTGGCTTAAAAAACAGCAGAGGTTGGAGGCATTGGCTTTTTATTTGGGGTTTATTTGCCACCAATTTTTTAGTATTGGCATTATCCCCTAAGTAAAAAAAAATAAAAATTCATATATATATATACACCTTAGTTTACATTCTGGTGTTTGATGTTTTTATTCTTAGTGATCATTATCCTGTAACCATTATTTTTGCGTACGTTTCAATCTGGTTTTTTGGTGGTGTTTTTGTTTGGTTTTTTCTTTTAAGTCTTTATAAATTTAAAAAGTAATGAAAATGCATTAGATTAGTGACTCTTGTTTGACCACAGGGTAAAACTCATGACCTGGAAATGAGCTGGGTCCTAAATGCTCGTTTTAGTTGGTAGCCATGTCCTCCTGTGCCTTCAGTGGGCATCTGTTACTTGAAATAATGTATCTCAAGCACCACATCCCAGCACAGGTGGGCACCTGTGGTGGGATGTGGTGCTTGAGATAAATGGCCTTTCCCCAAAAATGAGGAGGAACCAACATAGAGCTTTCTTGAGTGTCAAATATCTCTTTTTTTGATCAGTCCATGAGCAAACATACTAGGTAGCACTTCAGAGTTGCTCTGCAAAACTTGCAGAAGGATAGCTGTGGAACAGAATTTTGCAGAGCTGTGACATAGGCCCAGTAGCTCTACTTCTCTTGCTCTGTCGGCTTGCCTTAGTGAAAGGATCTGTGCAAGCTAAACCGCCTTTCTAGCTGACTGGCAGTCTTTATCTCTCCCTAGCACAAGGCTAGACTTAGAGGGAAGAAGCATTCCTGTGGAAAAATTGGGTTTGCTTCCAAAGGAAACTCCTTCTTCAGAGCTTTCCTGATTAACATCACCTGAATAGTGTGGAGTGGCACGGGAAGGAGGAAGAAGCCCTTTGTGTCAAAACTACCACCTGAATGTACATTAATAGGCTATCCCTGTAGTTATCTACTGGGCCCAATATATTGTCCTGAACTTTAAATTAGAGAGATGATGGTTTGAAGGTAGCCTTCTCTTCCCTTGCTGAGCTGCAGCTGAGACCCAGACCCAGCTGACCCTTCCCTGTGTAAACTGGTGAGTGATTGCCTCCTGGTTATGGCTCGGTGTTTGTTCTTAATGATGGAAGCAAGCAAGAAAAAATCTTTTCAGTGTGGACGCAGGCCACAGTATTTAAGAAATTTTTCACAACATTGACAAAAGGTGAAACTATCAATTCTGTTCCCTGTAGTTGGATGGTTAGTCAGTGGTTTTTTGTTTGTTTCTTTTAGGTTTCTTGGGCTTTTTCCAGGCTTTCTTAGTTCTTAACAACCTATCTCTGATATCTATCACTTTTTCCCTTACCCCCCCATCCCAGGTCGTGATAAATAATGATTTAGAGAATGATAAAGAGTGATTTTTTTTTCATAAAATAAAACTCATTTTTGTTTGACTCAGTAGGCTGCAGGTGGTTCTCTGTGGTTTCCACCCTTCAACTACCAAGGGAGGAAAGTGCATAAGCACCACAAGGAATTTCTCAGGTTGCAAATGGGATATGTTCCATTGCATTTCTGTTCTGTAGGGGTGAGGAGGGAGTCAGATGTACTGCATGGTAGGGCACTTTGCTAATATTGCTGAACTAATTACTGTTTGGGGGTTTTTTTGGAGGAGGGGGTTGTTTTTTGTTTTGTTTGGTTTTTTTCTTTTTTTTTCTGACAAAATTTGATAATATAGCTGTAAACTGGTATGTCAGCAGCAGGGAATTCAGTATCTCATTGAATGTCTCCTGGTGTGTATGTGAAACTTGCCTACCACTCAGTCATGTCCAGCATGACAGACTGACAGACCTTTATGAGCTGATTCTAGATATTATAGTTAGCCTGAAATTCAAGCTGTCAAGAAAAAAAAAAAAAAAGGAAAAAAGTAATTCCCAAGTATGCTGATGTGCTTTGAAACCTTTTTATTAAGGGGTAATGAGCAGCTAACTCTGAGACAATGTCTTTATTTTCCTTTTCACCATCCCCCGCCCCCTTACCCTCCCCCAATATACTTTTCTTTACATTTAATTTTGGTGGCTTCTGCTGGTTTGATTTTTGGAGCTTTTCAAAATGCATGTTTCCTTTGAGCATGAAGGTTGCAGTGCCAAGATACCTCATGCTTTCTGCTCCATAGCAAATGTTATTTGCTGCAGCACGGCTCTGAAAAGCAGCCATTATTCGCTTGCTATCAGATATCTGCTGAGCCAGCAGGACAGGAACAGCGAGGCTGCTTACCTGGGAGCCAAGCAGCTCCAGTGTGAGGCTGGAGAAGTGGCTGGCGCTGTGTGTAGGGGCTCACACACCTCGGTTAACCAGCTTTCAGTCTCGTAAGAGTTATCACTTGGAAACGGGTTATAGAAAATTAAATGCCTAGAAGGAATGGTTGTCAGTTTTTAAAGTATTCCAGGATCATGGAAAGCTGAGATGTTGGTGGCTGTGTCTCTTCACTTTCTGGTACCCTTAAAGATATTGCTTGCCTTAGTACAGCCAGCCTATTCCCAGCTCATGGAATTGAGCTGTCGCACTTCCAATGGAGAGGACAAAGTCAAGAACTTTTGTATAATTGTTGCTTTTCAGAAATGCAGCCTGGAAGCTGGGAGTGAATTGGGAGTGAAGGTG
Source organism: Nicator chloris (assembly GCA_013400495.1). Classification (NCBI taxonomy): domain Eukaryota; kingdom Metazoa; phylum Chordata; class Aves; order Passeriformes; family Pycnonotidae; genus Nicator; species Nicator chloris. Next base: position 37,012 of record WAAE01020784.1, read on the forward strand.
TCTTGAGAGAGAGTTTGGTATTTAGTCTTTGGAACATGCCTTTTGTTTTCTGGCTGCCTGTTTCCCTAGCCAGAAAGTGTCAGCTGCTCACTGCAGGAGCGGTTAAGCAGCCTGCTGACTGCCAAAACCCCCTTGCAGCAGCCTTGACTTTGCCACGGTGGTTAAGGCACTGCTGTCCCCATCATCTAAATCCCTAACCTGATTTCTGGAGTACTATGGTAGGCTTGAGCTTGTTTCTACTTGCCAGTGTGTGGGTTGGGGGTTTTGTCTTGTGTGTGTTTGTTTTTAAAGTCTTGTAATGTCTCATGTCCTGTATGTGCCAGCTTTACGTGAAATGGGGTATCACAGTACAGAAAAATATTGATATTTAATATTTTTGCTGCGTTTTTTCAGAATGTGTTTCCTCAGAAACCGAAGAAATAACAGTACTGTTACCTGATCTTTCTTAAGGATGTTGTTTTCTGTAACCAGTGTATCAGAGCTGAAGGTGTGAAACTCACTTCCTCAAGAAATAGACCATCAGTTAGTTTTATCAGTTCAGAATTGTATTGCTGCATATAAGTTAATTGTGTTTCTCATCTGAAATAATTCAAATATATTGGATGTGATTCTGAGACTCTGAAGGTATCTTTTTCCTGCTGTCTCTGTGAGTTAAAATCCAGCACAGGTCTGGGTCATATATAGACCAAGTAGCAAAGAGAGATAGCAGCATGGCTGTTCAGCATGCACTTCAAAGGTGTGTGGTGACTTTTGGATCTGAAGGGCAGGCAGGGTTTCTTATATCCCTCCAGCTTATGACATTCACTTCAAGACAGAGTGAAGGAGTGATGAGTTCTTTCCTACAGGCTTAAATGTAATACTCGGGCTTGTCAGCTTTGATAGCAGCCTGTGATTTCCCTCACCACTTTCCAGCAGATACTGCTCTGTTCAATGCTCTTGGTGAATGGGAAGTAGACTGATCTCTCATTGCTTCTCTGAAGATTTTGTTAGCTGCTTGAATGTAATTTTTGAAAAAGTTATTGAAGCCCAAGGCTGCAGAGCATTTCAAACTACTAGTTTTTAAAAAAGCTAAATATGAACTACTGAATATGCCTGTTTTGCTTACCTGAAAAGCCCTGAACTTCTTGATGAAATAAAAGTCAGTGCTATCATGTGCCAGAGAATTGTCGGGATAAGCTTGTGAGAGATTGCTGTGTTGAATTTTTTTTGGTTCCATGGATTCTTAAGCCTCGGAGAACCTTCAGTGTTTCCTCCCTGTTTTGTTGTGGGCTCAAGACTGACAAAGCCCAAGTCTGAAGTCTGCTCTTCACTGGAGGCCTGAGGCCATTAAATCCTTCCTTGTGTTAGCCTCTCCAAAGCAACTGAAGACCTTCTTGTGCATTGGTATTTTGGCTCCTGGACAAGAAAACTGTCTGGAACCCTTAAAAGCAGAAACTCTGAGACTTCAGGGTTTTCTCTTCAAGATAGCATGAATTTCCTGTTGTACTCAAAAAAGAAGTGTTTCATGCCACTTCTTATCCGAGAGCTGTTTTCTTAACAGGACTTCGTGTTTTTACCTGTAGTATCTTCTAGTATATGATAAACACTTGTCTGTATTTCAGTCTTTTTAGATATTTGTGAATGCTGTTTATGACTCTTCCTACCTGTGTCTTGTTTTATTTTCTGGAGTCTTTTTCTTCAAAAGCCAGTCTCTGCTAATCTGTAGTAGGTCTGGGGTTTTTTAGTGTTTTTTCTCCATGTATTTTCTAAGGACTGCAAAAAGCTGGTTTGAAATAAAGTTACATAGATGAGTTTTGTTGGATCCAGATTTCTGGGGTGATTTACTGTGTGTTTGTGTTGCTGGTTTGCTTTACCTACCACTATGGATGGTGTTTGTGTACACAGAAGTTGTAGAGAAGGGGAAAGGAAACTTAGTTTTGTTCTGTGCTTATACTAAACACTGACTTTGATGTTTGGGGGTTGGTTTTTTTTTTTGAGCCTGTGACTGCTAGAAACTATACTTGTTGGAAACCTTTTAGGATCCTCTGGTTTTTCAGCTGAGATTTCCTTGTTTCTTGCAGCAGAGCTGCCCCCTCCATACACTGCCATTGCAAGTCCAGATGCCAGCAATGTTCCTGTGATAAACTGCCGTGTGTGCCAGTCACTCATCAATTTGGATGGCAAGCTACACCAACATGTGGTTAAATGCACAGTCTGCAATGAAGCTACGGTAAAATGGATTTTTAGCGTTTTTCTTGTTGTGGGCGGCACTGGGGGTAGAATTCATGTCCTCACCTGGACAGGGTGGTTCCCTTCCTGCCACCCCTAGGGAAAAGGACGAGCCAGCCCTGTTGGCTGCCAGTGTGGCTGGCGTGCAAGCTGGAGGTGTGCTGGCATGGGGATGGTCATAAGCAGTTAGAATAAATCTTCATGCGGTCGAGCTGGCTTTGCAGGATGTCTCCTTCTGAGGAGGATAAAAAAACAAAGATGTCATTTAAGTAATTACTCTTCTGGAAAGAAGGATAAAATTGGTTTTGATGGGCTGAAGAGCAGTGTAGAACTGAGTTATTCTAAGAGTGGGAGAAACAGAGTAATGAACCCACACCTCTCCCTGGATTAATGCCTTTCTCCTGAAATACTCTTCAGTCACTTGGTTAGCTGTAATAGACCACAATAAAACAACTTTGAAATGTTTAAGTCCCAGGTTCTTTTCCACTGATCACAGACCTATTTGTTTCTTCTCCTCTTAATTCAAGTCTTCACTGTTTGGCCTCCAGCTTTTATTTTTTTCCTCCTGCCAGTTTTAGTTTTGGGATGTGATACTGCAGTGCTCCACAGCTACTGCAAGCGTTTGTATGAAAAACACTGGATTAGATTTATTATATCGATTTACTATATATTTGTTATATGAAAATAACTTAAAATTATGTCCTGAAAACAGGAGGATTTTTTTTTCCACTTAAAAGAGAGAGTAGTGAACCTGCCACTGATAGTCACTTTCCTGTCCAATATATAATGTTTCGAACCAAACAAAGTATTGTACACCTTTTGATTTGCTGCATGAAAGGGACATTGAAACTTGACTTTCAGGTTGGAGAAAGATAGCTTCAGTACAGTTTAAAATAAGATTACAGTTTGGTGATGCTTTCGTATTCTCTTAGTGACCAAGAAACAGACTATGATCCTTTCACTGTTGAATAAAGCCATTGTACCAGGCAAGAAGGGTTGTTTCATGTTTTGGGTCGGGTTTTTTGTTTTTTTTTTTTAAATATATCACTACTTAAGCTCACATTTAAAAAAATAACTGAACTGAAGCCTTGAATTATCATTGCTAAAATATGAATGTTTTTTCCATGAGTTTGCAGAATTTGTTCTAATAAGGAAATTTTCACTTCTTAAGAACCTAAAAAATTTCTAATTTTGTGTTGACTCTGAAGTTTCCTCTATAAGAGGAAGTGTATTTCTCTGTTAGCAAGAACTTTTCACTGAAGTTGTTCTGCTTTGTCATTCTTCTATGTGGAAAAAAGTGAATTGCTATGACTTCTGATGTGTGTTCTCTGGTGGTTGTGGTTCTTTTTTTTTTGTTTAGCCAATCAAAAACCCTCCTTCAGGGAAGAAGTATGTTAGATGTCAATGTAACTGTCTCCTTATCTGTAAGGATACTTCTCGGAAAATAGGCTGTCCAAGACCAAACTGGTAAGAATAAAATACTCAGTGCCTTGCGATGGTTTTCTTTAAAGCAACTGTTGTCTTTGTGTGGAGTATTTAAAACAGAGAGGTTCAAGCCTCCGTCTCTTACCTGGACATTTACAGAGCATTACTGAATTGCTGCAGACACAGGTAGTGCTAGTGTCCATTTTGAATTATTTTTTAAGATTAAAGAGGAAAAAAGTTTCTTGTTTTTCTTGTGGTCTCAGATGTGTATGTCCCATTATATAACTATTTTATAAGTCAAAAATAATGAAAGAACAATAGAAGAAAGTCTACTTCTCATTTTTGGGACTTAACATTCATAATTTCTTGGAGACTTAGTTATTGTAACCACACAGAATACTCAGCTAAGTTCAAAGCAGGGATTCAGAGTGAAATGGGAGATGGAGTAGTAGCTTGGCTTCCGTCTCCTTGTTAGTTATGCTGAGTTGTCATTCTCCTCTCAGCTCTCAACTTCAATGTACACACTCGTTATAAAAGAAGCAATTGTGATTGCTGTAGTGATTATTCTTACTGATGGGCTTAAGGTGTTAAAAATTCCACTGAGATAGGAGGAGTTTGATTTTAAGTGGTGCAGCTCTAACAGGAGAAATGGAGAGGAAGGCTGAGTCTGCAGATCCATGAAGAGGGGTTCTACTCCACCAAGTGCCCTAGTCACCAGTTTATTGGCTGTTCTTGTTTTGAAACATAGTTTGAGACTTGTGGGATTTACTGTTTGTTACTAATGCTCTCTTGGGTAGGACTTCGAAACATTCCAAACATTTTCTCAGAGAGCAAAAATGTTCATGGGATAGTTCAGTTATAATATATCACATGATTGGTAACTAAACTAAATCAGAAGTTCCTTAATTTTATTTAAAAAAATCTCAAAAGCATACATCTAAGCAATTTTCCTAAGGTAGTCTATGTATTTGTCTTGCTAGAAACTGAGCAAAGTCGGTGTAGTGTACTTAGAAAGGAGAGAGTTGGGAGTATGCCCTAAATGGAAGACTCCAGATTGAAGGAAAGCGATTCAGAATACAAGTTTGGTTGTATATGGAAGAAATGTAATGCAAATTAAGTATTGCTTTAATTTTCCTCTTCATTTTTTTCATTCTGAGAAGTCTCATCCTTATTCTGAGTTGGTTAATTGGGGTGCTGTCATTTTGGACTGATAAATTGTGTAATTAAACTGGAAACACATTGAATGTAAAAGCAAATACTTTAAAGTAAATTGATTTCATTTAGGGTGATTTTCCTTTTTTGTTTACTCAATTTGAATGGAATTTTTACTGTGCAAGTATGGATATGCTTCTTATATTGACATGGTTGTCAATTGTATTGGAAGGAGAACTAGGTTATGGGAGATCCTTACTCTTTCTACATGTTTCACGTGGGTATGTACATTTCAGGTCTCAAGCTTGCTCAGCCTGGGTATGAAGTTTTCACTTTTCTGAGGAGCGTGTCTGTCATATGCTTGCAAGTCATTGATCTCTATAGGGTTTAGGCTTGTATGGCTGATCTTGTTGGGAAACAGAATATTTTTAAAACTGAAAACACTTTGGAGAGTGACCGAAACCAGGTGCATCAGCTGTTTAACAAGTAGATTATAGTTTAGAAGTGTAAAAATATTTGGTAGTGACTGAGCTAATTGCTTGAACGCATTGTCTTTCTCTTTTGCTAGCTAAATTACATGTGTATCTAATGTTCTTAACACAGTAGACGCATCATTACTCTTGGTCCAGTAATGCTGATTCCAGAAGAGCAGCCAGCTCAGCCTGCCTTGCCAGTTCCACCAGATGGAACCAGAGTGGTGTGTGGGCACTGTGGAAATACGTTCCTTGTAAGTAAAGCATCAGATTCTCCTCGCCTCACCGTGCTATTCCTCGAGCTGTTTGTCGTAAGCAGTTTTTAGAGTGCATTTCCTCACTCTCTGGCATCATTGAGGAACTAAAACTTCTTCTGTACTCCTTATTATGAATGTATGGTCTGTATTCAGTTATCTTTGTGTTTCAAGAAAACTTTTAAGATCTTTCTGTACGTGGATAGACACAGCCCGAAGTCTTACTGTTCTGTGATGTGAGAGTGCACAGTGCTGGAAGAGGAAGTTGGCCTTCCAGGTTCTGTTTAGGCTTGCGGTGGTGGCTGTGTTCTGCAGTGGCCAAGAGAGCAGTTCTGTCACTGCCATACGAGCCCTGGCAAGCTGTGAGTGTGGCACTTGCCATTTGCATGTCTGTAGGTTGTTGGAGAGCTGGAGGTTTTGGTTTATATCTGAGAGTGACAGTTGATCCCATTTTTGAAGTGGAAGGATGCACAAATGCTCTTCTGCTGTTGAACTCTCTTTAGCCTTCTAAATGGGCAAGGTGCTGCCCCACTTGAATTTTGATTGCAACACACAAGTAAGCTAGCTTTGGCTTCATCATCCAGCAGTGACTGAATCTCTTTCAGGTTTGTGACTTGTAGGAAATGACTAGATGAGGGGTACATTTAAAGAAAACAGTCATGAGAGAAGTGGCATATTCCTGAAACAAAGGATTGTAAGAGACATAAAGATCAGAGAATACTCAAGGGCTTGTTGTGCAAGGAAAAAGGAAGCTTACGGGGTGCTGCTCCATGTTGGCTTGTACCTGCAGAGAGAGAAGGGTTGCCTTGTGATAGGCTCTGTAATGGAATAGGCCTGTGTTTTTAGGTCTGTACTTCAGGTTTATGGATCAGTGAGGTGCTTTCATGGCTTAACTCCAGCCAGCAATTAAAGTACCATGCAGCTGCTTGCTCACTGCAAACACTACCCAGCCCACCTGCCCAGGTGGGGAGGAGAACTGGGAAAAAGGTAAAACTTGTGGGTTGAGATAAAAACAATTTCATGATTGAAACAGAAAAAAAAATACTGCTAATGATGATAATAAGAATAATAATAATAGTAATGAGAAGAGAGAGAGGGATAAAACCCAAGAGAAGTAAGTGGTGCTCATTACAATTGCTCACCACCTGCTGACCCAGCCAGTGTCCCAGCAGTGATCAGCATCTCCCAGCCAACTCCCCCCAGTTTGTGTACCAAACATGATATTCTATGGTATGGAATATCCCTTTGCCCCAGCTCAGCTGTCTTGGCAGCGCTCTCGCTCAGCTTCTTGTGCACCTCTTTGCTGACAGAGCATGGGAAACTGAAAAGTCCTTGACTTAGGGTAAACACAACTTAGCAACAACTAAAACCTTAGCTTGTTGCCAGCATTGTTACTGAATCCAAAAGACAGCATTGTACCAGCTATTAAGAAGAAAATTAATACTCCCAGCTGAATCCAGGACAGGTGTGCTGTAGTGTTTTAACTATTACAGTAGGTGAGGGAGGGAGCAGGAGGTGGCCCTTAAGCTTTTTTTTTTTCCCCAAAGAGAAATAGGAATATGATGAGGAATGTACAAGTAATATGCTAACTGGAAAGCAATC
>WAAE01020785.1:0-46904 GCA_013400495.1 Nicator chloris
AGACTGTGTCCTCTCGTTCTCTTTCACCAGTTGCTGCAGGGTGAAAGAGACCAAGCCCCACCTGGCTACAGCCACCTTTTTGGGAGTTGTAGAGAGGGATCAGGTCACCTCTGAGTCCCCTTTTCTCCAGGCCAAACAACCCCAGCTCCCTCAGCCGTTCCTTGTGCTCCAAGCCCCTCACCAGCCTTGACATGAGAAATACAAGTAAGGATTATGAGCAAGCACATGTTTTAAAACAGCTTGTAGGAGATGTTTAGTAAATTTGCATACATTTTTACATGCATATCAATAGTGGGAAAGGTACTACTGAAGGTAAGCACAACAATTTTGGATCTGTGAATCTTAAGCCACCTGCAAAAATAAAATAGTGACTATACCTACTCCTAAACAAAATATGAATTTATAAAATATCCAGCTTTTTATTCAACAAATATGGGTATTTTGCTATTAAAATTACTATTTATCTAAGAAAAAAAAATTGAAAAAAGTTTAATTTTTTTAACATAGCTTTTCTGCAGCTGTGATGGTGTAAGTATAGACAAGAAACAGCCTGAAGGCGCAGGTAATCTCTTTATTTTCTAATCTTCTATTAGACAAGTTGAGATACCTCGGAAAAGCAGGTAGCTTTCAGATTCAGGCTTGAATGAGACATTTTCCTTGTCAGGGAAGCTAGTGTGAAAAATACCCTATCCCTTTATTGGAACTCCTCACACTGATCACTACTGCACTGAATATGGGCCACAAGGAGCATTTTATCATTGATGTAATCCAGGTTAGAAAAATAGCCCTGTTAAGGAGAGGTGGCTCCTTGTTTGTTAATGCTTTGGGGTTTTTTTTTCTTGGGTTGTTTGGTTTTGTTTTCTTAACTGATTCACTCATATGGTTAAGACGTTGTGTTAACCTCATCCAAGATAATTAGATGAAGCAAAATCTCAGGTTGGAACAGGTCAGACAAATGAGTCCTTTGCTTAAATTAGAATGTTCTTCAGTTACTTGGGTAAGACAGGCAGGTTGCACAATTAAAGGCTAAGAGACTGATAGGCTAAGAGACTTTGTGACAGAGAAGGAGATTTGTTTGGAAACAGAGATTAAGAGAGGTGGCGGCAGAAAGACTCTAAGTAGACATAAAACCAAGGTCTGTGCTGAATCCATTATTTTTCGGTAACCTGGAAAGGTTTGTATTTCACTTCCCAGACTCATTTACTAAAAAACATTTATATGCATCTCACAGTGATGATAGTTGGGTTTAAGCTCAATGGAAGGTTTATCTGGGGGGAATCAGCCTCCAGCAGTAGCAAAGTATTTTTGTTCTTTTTATGTCAGTTGTCTGTGGACAATTAGGTCCATAGGTAGTCATAGTTGATGGTTTTCTAAAATTTCCACGAGGGCATTGAATATGCAAGACACAGCATAACCACTTTGGATTGAGCATATGTAGGACTCATGGATTTTAAACATCCTTTTACAGGGAACATGTGTTCATAGACTTTGGGTTATGGCTCTGCTGGTTTAATTCACTCCATAAACAATTAAAGCAGTTAAAATAAATCTTTAGGCTTCACTGGCTACTGGCAAGACCACCACGTGCCATAGTAGAAGATTACCTGCTTCAGTCATATGAAGTCAACCACCCACCTAAATTTAAGTCATCCTACTCTCACTACTTGCACATTAAGTATGCCTTTTCTTATAATTTGAAATTGCTTTCTGAAAGCATAAATAGACATGGCTCTTGAAGAACTTCCACACAACTGGAGCCCACCAGATCTGACACTGAACTTCTGAGACGTTATCAAAACCACGTAGTGGTGGAGAGACCACAGGCTACCAAAGAAGATCTGCACACACTTGCAGGGTATCCAGCAAGACAAAAACCCTTGTGTGGGAAGACAGGTGAGAAACAAAGGCTTTGCTCAATTCTCATTCCTGTCAAATTGGCATGATGTATAACTATCTGGGAAGAACTAGCAAACAGCCAAAGTGCATGTGAGTTTTAAAACCCCATTTTGAAAACACAGACTTGCACTGCAGACTGAGACTTTACAGGAGGAAGTTTTTCTTTTGGGTTATCTTTTGTTCTCAGTGATTTCAGAACAAAAGTTCTGAAATCACTGAGAGATAATGGAGGCTCATTATGCAATTTTTGAATTACTTTCAGCACAAAACCTCATTGGAATTGGAATCGTGTCTTTAATTAGCTTCTTGATTTGCTATTTGGGATTTCTGTGAATTAGGAGAGAGACTAAGAACTGCTAATACTCTTGCATGTGACCTTCACTCACATTTTACCGGCCTCTCTAAAGGACAGAACAAGAAAATGAGAAGGAATGTTATAAATGTGTTTGTGGAGTTTCTGTTTTATCCTCTGAAGTAACCTTACTCTTTCTACTTACAGTATTTATTTGCTAGTAGTTCCCCATTACAGTTCTAATTTCTAGATACAATGCAACTTTATGTTAGGAAAACAGAACAAGAATGCATGTTCTAGATCACAAAGGTAATGTTAAGAAATCAAATAATGCAATTCCTCCCTCCTCTCCCCCTTCCAAAGGAAGGCTACACTGAAGCTTTTCTGTCTCATCTTCCAGTCTAGTTCCAGCACCCTGGAAATGCCTCACAGGCACAATCCCTCTCTGAAGCAGCTCCTGCTGGGCTGTTCCCCTCTGCAGAAGGACTTACTGCAACATCATCCACGGGCTAGTGAACAGTCCTGAACAGGAAGGAACCACATGAACAAAAATGGGGTTTGCTTTGAATCTAGAATTAATTAAAAAAACAAAACAAAAAACAACAACAAACAAACAAACAAACAAAACCCAAAAAAACCCAAACCAAACCAAACCAAACCAACCAAAACAAAACAAAAAACCAAACAAAAAAACACCAAAAAACAAACAAAAACACCCCCCCCCCAAAAAAAAACTACTCCCAATGCTATGAGAAGGAAGTTCTGTTTCCCATTTCATTCCATTCCCAAGGTGCCGTGGGCAGCACAAATAGTTAAGATGGCTCAAGCAAGTGAAACTAATGTACCACGGACAGCACTGTCTTGCAGGCACAAAGGAAGTTACTTTGTAAACACATTATAAAAATAATACAAAGTTCAATTTTACTAAACTTAAGGTCAAGTAAACTTCTTTTGAACTTTACAAGAACAATTTCCCCCTTTGAAATTCCTGCTCGTTACTCAGCTGTCACATTTAGAAAACCTCCTGGGTAATATGAAAACCTCCTTGTTGTCTCAGCTTCCTCCATGAAGACAAACTGAGCATTTCGCTAAAAGAATAATTTAAGAAAAGCACGATTTTTGTTGGACTGTGAATCAATTTTTTAGACATCTTGAGACCAAACAGTTTTAATTTTTGTTTCCTTCACAAAACAGTAGCAGAGGCTTTACTAAACTCAAGCATGCTAAAAACTTAATACTGGTAGAGATAAAAACAAACCATTAAGTAATTCTATAAAATGACTCATTTCAAAGCTGTTGAAATAATACAGAATTAAAATTTCTACCACAGTTTGCAGCAGACTTTTTTCTGGGGCAATGAATCACTTCCACTCTTCTCTGTCTATGTGATTAATATTTTTCCTCTCATAAAGGAAAAATCTAAAAAAAATATACTGCCAAAGAATCAGAAGTGAGCCAAACTGGCCAGATAGCTCATTAAAAAATTGTACTCTATAAGTAGAGCACAACTCTACTTATGTGTCTTCCATGGAGAATATGCAAGCAAGACACAAATATTTAAAGATAAAATAGGAAAATGCAGGGACTTCACAGGCATACTTTTAATTAAATTTATCTATAAAAAAGATAATATTTTTTAAAGTTATAGATAAGGCTTTCACCTTCAGATCAGTCAAATGTCTGTGGCTTTCCAATTAAGAGAGGTGATCCTAATTCCTCCTCTCCCTAAGGATATATTAATGATTTTTTTTTATTGTGAAGTATCAAAAGCACTCTAAAAATTAAATTATTGGTTCACTAATGATTTTATTTTTTTAAAAATATTGTATACTTCATGTATTTTTCTTCTAATGAAGCATATGTGTTATTTCACTAGCCTTCATTTCTCTGATACATAATAATGTAATGTTACATGTTTGTCTTTCTAGCCCTAAACATTCCAAATTTCCAGGAAACAACCTACTTCCCGTGAAAGTTACTGTTTTCTAAAACATGACCATCACTCCACTATTACTACGGTTGCTAACTAAACTTTGTACTGAATTGAATACCCACAGAATTAACATGTTTATTCATCCCAAATGAAAATGAACATGTCCTTCACCACAGAGTAATTCAAAATTGCAAAAGGGCCAAATATATTTTTATTCCCTGTCTACTGCGAGGTGAAGCTTTTCAATATCCCACTCTTAAGCAAGGCTCTGAACACAATGCTTCACATCAGTTGTTTTTCACTCAGTCACAACTGGTCAAAACACATGAGGATCCCTATTTTCAAAGTAGGATGAACAGTATATACAGCACAAATATAAATGCACATTTATTTAGAGGCAACTTCCCTGGTCACATTCACTGGAAGACTAACCAGTCCCTAGAGTAAGAGGGATTTCTTTAAATCGGCCTAAGTTCTTTAAACTTGTGTTTCTCTAAATATTTTCCTCTTTTTTTTTTTTCCCCTAGAATATTACCAGCTCTCCAGGATTCTCTTAGAAACAGCTTAGCTTTGAGCCTGCTTGTTTTACCACACTACCCACTAAACCAGCATATTCATAGGATGAATACAAATTAAACACAGATGGAGTTCCAAGGAAAGGAACTAATTTTTGACACTGAATCACCAACTGTGTGTTAAATTTAAACAAATATTTTGAAAGTAGAGCATGCAAATACCATATGGAAAACCAAAACAATACAATTAAAAACCTAAACCAGACTAATATTACTTAGTTATATATTCAGAACAATACTTGGACTAGAGAAAAAATTTTCTTCAAATTATTGCTTGAATGCTTGCAATTTCATTGATGTCATCTTAACCCATCCAATGATTACGTACTGGAACATTTAGGTATTCAGAGTGATATTTTGTGTCTCCTCTGGAAGGTGTAGGTAGGAACTAAAACTTTAGACAGGTCATTTATCTGCGAAAGTTCAGTAAGTTTTCTTTTGTCCATACTAATTCTTTATCCAGCAAGGCAGATTTCTAGCGTATTATATTTCACACAGCTACCACAATGTACAGCATTGCTCCTGCTATTACCTACTTTCAACCAATACTCTTTAGGTCGAGATTTCAGCCCTTTCAAGGCATAGAAATAGGTGTAACATACACATAATCACTCATAAAATTCCTGTTCCAGAAATAGCTTACTTTAATATTTCCATAAAACAATAGCTACCCTTGATAAGGATTTTCAACTTAGAAAAAACACTTCTATTTTTTCATATGCTACTCTATGTGATTCTAACCAGAAAAACACATTAAAATGTTTAAAAAAAGAAAGAGGTTTAATTTGTGAAGTAGTGCAAGAAAGTTCTCCGACTACCTGCGACAGGAAGTGACTGCTTTATTGAACACACCATGGAGCAAGGAACTCCTTTTTGTGGAAAGATTTCTGTGTAAAACACCAGTAAGATGCACCACCTTTTCCAGTGGAGAGTAAGCGATAATTTAAACTCACCAAAAAGGATTCCTGACCAGAGTATTTTCATCCTGTCTGTACAGTGTAATACATGAACTGTCCCAGTCCTCAGCCACTCACAGTTTCAGTACAAAAACCCTTTGAAAGCAAAGCTCTGCATGGACTGTAGGGGTCTCAGATCAGAGACAGTATCTACAATACTGAGCAAAGATCCTGAGGGCGATTTTTTTAACATGATTTTCTTTCTTCATACACTCCTGATTGTATTTCACTACATACATGTGGTCCTAACAAATGCATTTTTTCAAGCATAGTATCTTACACTGATTTTGATGCTCTAGGGCAGACTTCTAGTCATATTTACTGAATGGGAGGTTTGGGTTTTTAAGAGAATTAAAGTAAGACTTTATTAACAATCCCTACACCTTGCTGGAGTTTCAGCATTAGGTTCAGCCCCCTTCTCCTGATCTGATGTAGATTAGTGTAATTCATTTTCATTTGATTCTCACTATGGTTCCAAAACAGAGTTTGTTTAAAATCAAGTAAATTTCATCTTGGGAAAACATCCCAGAGGCAGAGGAGAGGAAAAAATTTTAGTTGCAAATGCACAGCATAGTAGGACAAAATACAAGCCCTATCATAAGAGATAAAGGAAATATGAAGACTCTGTCAGCAATTGTGAGGTTTGGGCTGGGTTTTCCCCAAACTGCTGCTCTATGTGGCCTTTGTGTTGTGAGTGAAGGCGAGAAGGCCTGTGGGACCAAGCCTGCACGCCAGCAGAACCCCTCAAGTGAGCTGTGGCAAAACCCAGCAGTGCCACTTCCCCTCTTTAGTTCCCATTGCTTTCAGTCTTCTAACTGCTCTGGTTTACTGGCAGAAGACTGTGATTTACATTCTCTATGGCTTTCACATCCTTGAAAGCCAAACACAGGTTAAATATGAACACAAACGTGCACATTGCCATCAGATGTACTCTCCACAGATGAATTGCATACTGCTTGAGGAATGCATATTGCATTCTTGCCCATCATCATAGGAGCCTATACAGAATTGAACTCCCTAAGAAGTTTTGAGCTCCACTGCTGTGCTGGTTGCCAAAACAGGCACGAACAGAGGCAACACTTCTGACATCACAGAGGTGGAAAAGGAACCATTATGGAAGGCTGGACTTTGACAGCTCTATGAGGAGCTGCAGTACAATCTCAATTGTACAAACAGCAATCCCAAACACATTCCTGCTGTGATGATAAAGGAGGCTGTATGTCCTGATCCATATGAATGAGGGGTATAAAACATCCAGAGTATTCCAGGTCATTGTACTGAAGCAAGACAACCTATAGCAACTGCAAATGTGTAACAGTGAGATACTGGGTTTTGATACTGCTGTTGCCAAGACTGCTTGGAACATTTCACTGGTTCACGACTATAGCTCCCGACTCCTTTTAAGCACAGAAGGATGAAGTAGCATTTTAGCAGACATCCCACTACCAGCTGGATATGCTCCCCAAATGGACAAAACTTTAACTAAAGTAACCACAGTGATGGCAGTTCTCGTGCACTGACCCCAGCCCAGCTGTCCACAGGCTGGGCAGCAACAAATCTGCAACATATAGCAGCAAAAGAAAAGTATGCTGGATCTGGTTGCTCTTTCAAGCTGTTGGGTTCATAGGCCTGCACACAACTGGGCTGTGTCACAGCATGTCACTTTTCCACAGTGCTAAGCTATAAGCAGTAAAAAATTTAGATTCTAGTCCAAACCTGTGGGGACTTTTCCACATTTTTCTGAATTGATTCAGAGAAGGAGCAGTGATGCATAAAAAGAAGAAAAATCACCAGAGTAAATGCAATGGCTATCCCTTGCAATCCCTCCTGGTGTCACTTTCAGGGCACCTTTAGCCAATCTCATTAGAGCTCTCAGAAGTTTCATTCCTATCGACTGAGGAAATGTTCTAAAGACAACTGATTAGGAAAACATATTCAAGAACATCTCCTATAGGAGTGGAGTTATTTCTACTGTGTATTTCTAAGCCCATTTTTCAGCACTAATAGGTTGCACTTTAATATCAGTGTCCAGGCAGCTGAGATGATGTGTAACTGATACAGATGAGACACACAGACTCCAGACATTATTTGTGGGCTGGATGACAGAAACCATGCACTTTTTCACTTCTTCTTCAGTGAGTGACTGTCTGCAGCTACTGTAAGGCTCAGATTTTTCCAGGATGGTATGGCAAGTTTAGACTGTTGTTTTTTTCCCTAAAGGCTGACCATACAGTCACTCAGCAATAGTCTTTCAGCAAGTTTCCTTCCTTGATTTCTTATTATATAAATAATACTATTTATAACATTTATATAATAATTGTTTTATTGTGTTCACCTTCAATATAACAAACAAGTTAAAATAGACTGTACTAGAAAACAAACAATAATTTGTCTGAAATGCAGTATGATGCAGCCTTGACACTAATGGACATAAATGCTGCCCCACTTCAAAGTCTTCTGCTTGCCAAGTTTCTTTCCTAAGATCTCCAAGAATTCAGTCAGGCCAGCTCAGTGCCTGTGTTCAAGCCCCTGCTGCTATGTGGGTACTTTTCCAATGTGAACCACACTGACAGAAATAATGCAGAAAAGGAACTCACACAGCTTTTTCACCATTCAAACCTTTTAATATACAGACCACTAGTTCTACTGCAACCACTAGTCTGAATATTGTTTTTTTAAAGGTCAGCAGTTCTACCTAATACTATTAAGTTCTCCAAAATACACACTCAGATTTGGTGTCTCACCTGATGAAGAACATAGTAAAGACACCACATTTAGATATCACTCTAGCCAATATATTTATAGATAAATCACCCAGCAGATACTGCTTTTCTTGAAGGCTGGCAGATATTATAAACTTCTTTTGTGCCCACATGGAAATAACAGCTTGACTCCCAGCATGGTTTGAATATTCTCAGTAACTGGAAACTCAGTTTTTCCAAAGCATGCTCCTTCCACATTGTGTAATATTGTTCAGAATACCCAGGAAATAGCAAAGTACTTCATAAAAGGTCTGGAAGTAATGCTTCTCTGCCCCTCTCTTTGTGCCTAACTCCAAATACCTGTGGGACCCAGAATCTGTGGTGCTCCTAAGGGTTGTTTTGTCCCCTTTACATACATGAAAAACTGTACAAGGTTCAACTTGGCAAGGCCATGGTTACCTACCATGTTCTGAACTCTTCTTTCTAGATTTAGGTGAACTAAATTTTAAAAGGATCTGGGAAAATGTGTGCAGATCACCTCAAAACTACCCGAATTTAGAGCATTTGCCAGAGCAGGTCACTTGTTTAAACTGACTGAAGAATTGGAAGTGAGGCACCAAGAGGAGTAACATTATCTACCTGTCAGTACATGCCAGATGCTGTAACAAAAGAAAGTTGTGACCTTCCAATCAGAGGTGTCTTTGATCAAAAACAGATATAAAGCAGAAAACAACAGGAAACATAAGACAACTTTCTTCATCTAATAAAGTGAAATTATGACATTTGTGTGCCCAACATTGAATCATGAAGGAGAAAGTGTTATAAGAGAAAAGGGAAGAACTCATACATAGTTTCTTCTCTCAGCTTTTAAAGTTCCTGTGCTACTGCTTAACGTAGGATACAGATTCCTATGTGTGATTTCTCTCTGTCTGTATTTGTAGCCTCACACAAAATATTCCAGTGATGGGAAACTTTCATTTTAATACTACCAAGTATCCTGGAGCTGAGAAGCAACTTTATAGATACAGTAGAGTATAGTATATTCTAGTGCAATATATACAGTACAGGTATCATTGACTGTTAGTGTCTCAAATACAAACTAGCAGGACAACTACAGTTATCTAACAATCAGAGAAACATAGAAGGTCCTGGGTTGGAAGGGACCTTAAAGATCATCCAACCCCCTGCCATGTACAGGGACACCTTCCACTAGACCAGGTGGCTCAAAGCCCCATCCAACCTGGCCTTGACGACTTCCAGGGATGGGGCATCCACAACTTCTCTGGGCAAACTCTTCCTGTGCCTCACCACCTCACAATAAAGAATTTCTTTCTTATATCTAACATAAACCTATCCCCTTTCCATTCGAATTTCATCCCCCTTGTGTCACTACACGCCCTTGTAAAAAGTCCTTTTCATCTTCCTTGTAGGCTCCCTTCAGGTACAGGAAGGCTGCAATTAGGTCACCTCGGTGCCTTCTCTTTTCCAGGCTGAACAATCCCTGTTCTCTCAAACTTTCCTCATTGGAGAGGAGCTCCATCCCTCTAATCAACTTTGTAACTCTCCTCTGGACTCCAACGTGTGCTTCCTGTGCTGGGGGCCCCAGAGCTGGATGCAGGGCTCCAGGTGGGGTCTCACAGAGCAGAGCAGAGGGACAGAATCCCCTCCCTGGCCCTGCTGCCCACGCTGCTTTGGATGCAGCCCAGGACACGTTTGGTCTCTGGGCTGGGAGTGCCCATGGCTGGGTCATGTCCAGCCTCTCATCTCAGCACCCCAAGTCCCTCTCAGCAGGGCAGCTCTCTCTCTTCAGCTCCCAGTTCTGGGGGTTGCTGCAGCCCAGGTGCAGCACCTCGCACTTTTTTAAACTCACCTTGTTAAACCTTTCCCATGGGCCTACTTCTTGAACTTGTTCAGGTCTCTAACTCTTACAAGCACTATCTACATCAGGTTATATAAGAAAAAAATGTTGAAAAATCAAGTTTTTGATCTCAAATGAATGTTACCTTACCTTTTAGCACGCACAACTTAGCAAGACTTGCCAATCCAGCTTTCCCTCCTAAGTGGGCATCACCCGGACTGTTGCAGTCAGATTATTTGTGAGGGTGCCAACACGTGATGTTTGGAATGAATGGTGCACAAACAAGGCTGAGCTGCTGAGCAGACTGTGCTGGTGATTTGAGGGAGACATAAAACTTTGTGGGAGGATGTACCTGAGTGAGGCCTGGGAGTGACCTCATTGCAGAGAAAGAGGAGATTTATAGTGCTGAATGTCAGTAGCGTGTTATGTTATCCATCCTCACTTTAATGTAAATCTAAGATGCCTTATGTTAAGCTAATGGTAACACAATTAATGAAAAATGGCCTAAGAGAGGATCTGGGTAACTTAGTTTTCTACGTTTAGACTTTGTAAAGCCAATGAACTCTTCCTGACTTCAACTTTTGCAGCACTCAGAAAATGTGAGAAAAGGAATTCCGTGCTGTACAGAGATCACCTTATGAGCCATTCTCTTAAGTGACTGCACCTGTTTGCCACTGTCTTGTTTATAACACTTATAAGGGGAACAATAAGCGAGAATTATGCAATTAAGTGTTTGCTTAGGTGTAAATTTCCATCCTTTTTGCCAAAGAGATGGTTCTACGAAATGCAGTTCATATTTCTCAATTAGAACTACTCAACTGAGGGCAATTTGAAGAAGAAGAAAAGCGGAATCAATTTTGAAAAAAAACCCAAAATGACTGAAGGAATGGTACTCTTGGGTTAACCTGGCAGCCGGAAGTTGTGAATGTAACTCCTAAGACATCAGGAGTTACATAAAATGAAAAAAAAATAAAATTAACGTAAAATCACATCGAATTAAAGAGCAGAAACAGGTTGCAGAAACTTCATTTCTAAAACCATATATACATGACTATTAACTGTACATGGTAATGGAAGGAGATATGCTAGAATGCCCAAAGAAATAAATAGTTTACAGGGGCTGTAAAAGCAGAAAGAATAAAGATAACAAGGATGATGATGGACTGGACTTGAGCTTTACTTCAAATTAGGAGTACAAGATTTCCTGCTAAATTTGAGGTGAATGCAAGGCAAGATTTGGTCCTTTCTTGGAAAATATTCTGAATTCTCAGTTCCTTAGAATATATTCCCATTCCAATGATCTGTAAGTGCTGTAGCAAACAGGTATTAGTGTAATAAAATAAGTTCTGGCTGCACATCCAGTGCTGTTATCTGCTTACAAATATTTAAATTTATAAAAAGCCCAGAGATCCTGTATCCATATTGATTTAGCTTTGAGCTGCTGCAAAGTGAAACAGCTTGCAAAGCAATGTCCTATTGCCTCTGCTCCCCACACTGCACAGAACAGGATCAGAAATACCTTTGTGTGTTCTTTTATGCATTCTTACACTTCACTTAACCTTTTAATCCTAGGACGTAATGCTAATATTACTGATGACCATTCTTGTAAAGAATTTACATATGCCTTAATTTCAAACAACTACTAGAAGCAATAGGCTAAAAATTACAAGAGATTAGAAGCAATTCCTCTTACTTCAAAGCACATATTCCAAGTATGTCAGCAAAAAAAGAAATCCATCTATAGCAAAGACAGAAGTTGCCAAAACTGTCATGAATTTCAGCTGTGGTCAGGAAAAATATAATCAGTTGAAGATAACAGAAAACAGTGTCTGTTCAGGAGATGAAACTGCAGGAACATATGAACTTTATAAAAGGAGACACACAGCTAGGCTTGGTCCTCTGACGATAATGAGAATAAGAATCTCATCAAAAGTGTTATGATGGAACAGAAGTAAAATTGGACTTGATGTGGACTGCAGACAGAAGAGATGATTTGAGCTCAGAAACAAAGACTGCTCAGCAGCAAGATGCTTTAAAGAAGGGCAAATTGAATTTATCAGCAGCATGGAAATAATCACGTAAGAGACTATTTTTATAATATAAATCAAGACTTTTTTTCATGTGGGAAATTGGAATGTCAGAGGGAAAATACAGCTATATGATTTCAGTTTACTTTTCTCTTATTTTCCTCCTATATTCACTTTGAATGCATTTCTTTTGTACACCACACAGGAAAAAAAAGAACAAAACAAAACAACAAAAAGGTGTATTTCTGTTTCTAGGCATGTTGCATGCTATGTGTCTGCTTCAGTGAAGCCAAGGTAGAACACAGGCATCAAATAACATAGAGGAAAATAGAATTTTTAACGAAATATTTGCAAGAAAGCCCACAACACTTAAGAGAAGGGTATAAACTGATTATGCGAGTTTCCTGGTGTAATCACTTGCATCAGTATTATGATCTTGCTCTGCTCATTTGGCACAAACCTCTTGCATTAGTGTTTGGTAGTCTCTTCTGTCAACAAGTACCTTAGTCACATGCTCTCCATAGAGTCCACAAGTTAAACAAAATCCTATTCCAGTGCCTTTCAGGGATTTGTCTTTATTAACAATAAAAATAGGATAAATTTTAGCTCAAAAATTCTGTTGATGCTGTTTCATTTCATTGAGCCTGTTGCTAAGATGGCAAATTTGGGACTTCTGAGCCCACACCCTAGATTCTATCTTCTCAGGCAGCTACTTCCCCCTCTTACATCCAGAAGTTATGAGTCATCTGCCTCACTGTGCCAAAAAGTGTCTCTTAGCCTTTTTCAGGCCTGAGAGAACAACAGCAGAAGGAGATGTTCAGGCAGATTCTAATAACCTTTAAAATTGGAATAACTGTGTGGGACAAAATTTGGTCTTAAAGGTCTTTCAGAAAACACACGTTAGAAAGTAAATGCTAATTAATATGTCCTTTCAGATAGCATGTCATACTGAAACACTATCTAATGTCAACCAAGGAGAACAGTTTCCGACTCTGTCTAAACCAAGCAAAACAGAGTGAGGGTTCTTAAGCACTGCTGGCAGTGATTTATTCTAGCATGCCGAAACTTCATCATAATTTCGCATTCAGAGTGTGATCTTCCACTCCTCTTCCATAAATAAAGTCAAATCAGTCACCCTGCGGAATCTGTGAAGCCAAATTAAGGCTTTAAACAGAATATGCATTTTAAATTTCCTGAAATGCCTTTATTCTACCTTGCAGAATTTTAGAACATTTCTCATAACCATGTTACTGCTGCTGCAGGAAGCAAGAGCTGCCTTGAGCTGTTCCGTGTGCAGCCAGTCGGGGGCTCTCAAAACATCACAGGCAGGTCCTTTTTCAGACAACCTGACTGACAGGATGTCTGGACAGATGGAAAGTAGCAGAATGCTGGATAGATATTTCCAGTCTGCACAAGAAAGAGTTTTTTTCCCACCAGACAGAAGGCAGGGAAATTTCTATTACTCCACAACACGATACATATCAATGAGAGTAAGAGAATGCTGTCTTCCCACTGAGCATAAATGGAGCTTCAGAAGAAAAGGATATCAAGTAATGAATGGATCCATGGTCTAATCAGTAAGATAGCTACAATACATTAGCTAAAGGAAGCATATTTAGTTCAAAACTGACCAGTCAACAGAGTTAACTGGCAGAAAGGTATGTTACTCTTTTGAGAAAACATACAAAATGTAATAGCAAGCATGTCAACTTGAGAGGAATATGATAGACTCTCATTGGGAAAGCTTAGCTGCCAATTTGCTTTCTTGCATAAGAATATATGGGACATCTATCCTGACCACTTCAGCTACCTTATGTAACCCTAAAATGCTTGGGAACGATTTCATGCTAATTTTATCCCCTTGTTAACACTAAATGTCACACCAAAACTACTGAATAATGAAAGAGAGGTTTCTTTTACACAATAATTATTATGCTCCAGTGATGCCTACAGAATTTTAATCCCTCAAATTCTACAACAATGTCTTTGTCATGGGTGGGACCAATTAAGTAACCTGAACACTGCAGCTGTGTCTGTGACACTCCATAATCCTGTTCTCCTACACCTGTCATTTGGTGTGATTGGTGGCATGTTCGCAAATCTGTCATGATATCCAAAGGCAGGAGTGAGAGGCTATGGGCCTCTTGCATTTCAGCTCACAACATTTTCCATTTCAGAACACTTTCATAACATATCAAACATTTTTTTTTAATTGCACTACTCTAATGGAAAATAACTGGGAGCATTTTTTCTACCTTGGTTCCACCAAAATTCTGGGAGCAAAGTTCTGGCTACCTGGTTTGAAAGAGGCAACAGAGCTATCTCTTTTCTTGGTCTTTCCCCACACGTTCTTTATCTTTTAGGTTTAGTGGATTTATTCCCAGGACAGCAGAGACACAATTCCCTGCAGCCAAAGAAATCCAGAGCAGAAGTTTTGTACTTTTTTCACAGTGCTTCATACTGTTTGTATTTTTAGGGCTAGAATACAGTGTTTTACTTAATGTGTCCTGACAATCAATCAATAAAGGTAATCACTTGGGGGGAAAAAAAAAGTTTTAATGGAATGATCTGCAACATTTAAATACAAATACAAATGCAAACAATAACAAGTTGTAAGCCTGCAAATGCTTGTAAATTTCATAGCTTTAAATTGGTGTTATTAATTGTATGTGTCAAAGTTAAGCACAGGGAGTATTTAAAAACTTACGGGATAAGATGTTTAGACTATTGAACATTACAAAGCGTATTTTTTTCTAACAATTAGAGCATTAGACCAAGACTGAAGATACATAGGTTGCTTTTTGTAAGCCAGTGCCCATCTGCATTATCTGGAGAAAATATTGGCATATTTTGGCACTCTTCAGGTGCCTTATCAATGACATTAGAGTCAAGGACATTCTTCAGCTTTGCAAACTGATATAAAATAGGTAAAAACATAGATGTTTATGTTTTGGTAGTTTAATTGTACAAGACAAACAAGCACAATAACTTCAGAGTGAAAAGATATTTTTTCCTAACTAAAATTATGTGGAGAATGTATTTAAGCAACTACAAAAAAACTAGGATACTTGAACATACATAAATGTTCATTAATGGGAGTGCAGTGAGACTGCTTATGTCTGCTTTTCAGCCCTAGGAGGAAATGGCTCAGAGACAAAACCTTCCTTTGGGAAGTTATGCACCTGACATGCCTTCATTACCGTCCCTTGCTGGATGAGGCACCTGTTCCACAAGCACCTCTCTCTAGGATGTCCACTGGCTGGGACAAGAGGTGACCTTTTACACAGGAAAACACCAGGAACATAAGTTCTAGACTAAATGTCAGTCAGAACAATCATGATACAAATATCTTGGGTATACCTACCATTTTTCAGGCCACCTACATTTATCTTCTCATGTGTATAAGCCACAGAAGACAACTGAACTCCCTAAGGCAATTCTAAGGGAGTTCTAGATGACATTTTATGAATAATCCTTCTCCCACATAACCTGAAACAAGATTTTAACTTTTCTCCCTATGTTTTAAATAAATTAAATACGGAAGAATGCTAGAATCTTAGAGAGCCTATAATATTAACTTATAGATTAAAGTTTCATTCATTTCAATTAAAAGAACCCTATTAATAGCGAAGCTGAAGTATTTGAGAAGGGAAAAGCATTTGGAAGGGGCAGAAGTTTAAAACACATATTTAAAAATATAAGAACTTATATTTTTGGGCTCATTTCTGTACTTGTTAATTAATTTTAAGTGAAAATGGTTTCCACTCAATGCTATCTGTATTTTAGTTCTTCTGCACCTGATGTTCTTAAACTGTCTTTATTTACCTGCATATACTGTACGCTATGTTGTCACTCTGAAAATCACTGTATCATCTTATTTTTGTCATTTATGGAAAACTTCAATAGTCTAGATTTTTAATTCCGCTTGGAAAAGCCAATCTGTGATTTCTGCTTCAGGAGTGGGCAGCATATCCATCAGTAAGATCTTCCCAACCACTCTGGTTGGTTGGGTGATCATCAGTAGGAAAACTGCATTAACTCCCAAGCATTTTAGACATGACAATTGTGCTGTAGTCCACAGGATTTTCTTTTTAGATAAGAATTGTTTTTTTCTTAGTGAAATCATGATTTCAACTGGACCCAACAACATCACAAGCAACCCTTTGTACTAGTATTCTGAGTAGACTTGCACACGTAATACACACAACATATACAGCCCTATATTCAGGACAGAAATTTATTTTCAAGCTTTCAAGCTTGGTCTTTGATGTTAGAAAACATTTGTGAGGTATGGTGAGTCGTTTGCTTTGGGTGCTTAAAGAGTTGAATAAAGATGGGATTTTTGGTAAACATTAATTTCAGTATTTTCATTAGAACAACACGGCATAATAATGTAGTTTAAAGGAAATTAATGATTTCCCTAGTCTTCACAAAAAAAACTCCAAACAAACTAATACAGGAAGGGAGTTCTGTAATGGCTGAAACTGCAATCATGTTAACAACAGAAGACCAAAAATACAAAAAATGAACACGTGAGACTACCTCGCTGCAAGAGAAGTACTCACACAGGGAACAGCTATGACTAGGACTGTTAATAGAGCACACAGAAGCAAGACTCAGGGCACTCCACAGCATTCTGAGAAGTAGACAGGTGTGGGTAACATGCACATCATGACAATGATGTAGTGCATAAATTCTGCTTCTTTGTTCCGTAAGCAGTACATGCAGCTACTGAGGTATCTCCAAAGGGAGCCATACCAGCTCCTTTATAGTTCAGGTGGGATTAGCCAGAGTTAATTTCACCATAATTTAGAGTACAAAGATGTGCCACATCACAATGGGCTCTCTGTGAGCCCACAGCTCTTCAGTGCTCTGCAAAGGAACATTGAAGGGGGTTTTTTGTTTGTTTTCCTAGCTAGCATTAACAATTCTTAGGGTTTCTGGAATCAGTTTAGTACCTTGATAGATGAAGTCTTCAAATACTTGGGGTAGCATTAAGGAAATTATAAAATCACCCTTGCTTAGGCTTCTCAAAATGTTTCCCTTTAGTTTTCCACCACCATGACAACTTCCAAAAAAACCAGACAATGTATACAGATCGTGCATGTGGTGTAAACATAGCGAGTAGTTTTTCACTGTTTCCTTAAACTCAATTCTAAGCCCATGGGACAGCTTATCTTCTCTTCATTTTCAGTATTTTTACTGTGTTTTCAGAAGAAAGCTCCTTGACAAGTTGCTGAGACTGCCAAAAGAGAAGGCAAGTGAAGTGAACGTGCAGAAGTGAAAGCCATCCAACCAGAACAAGAAAAGTGGCCTGTACTTTGGGCCTCTACTGACTGCTGGATGGTGGCTGATGCCCAATGCAGGTGGCTGCAGCCATGGAAGAATTGGCAAGGCAGGTGTAAATTCACCTGGGTTGCTGCCTTGTGGCCAGACATCACTGCATGGGCAGAAAGTGTGACTCTGAAGGGACCTGACTTAGATGCTCACACACCCAAAAGTCACGCCACTGAAGAACATTGAAACAAACAACAGGTAGGTAAGGTTGTCAAAATTGGAATAGCTCAGACAGGTTTAGACTGGGAGCAGAAGTAGGAGCTCCTTATAGCCTGACGGCTCCGTGAAACACCAGGACATCCAGAAGGAGATGCCATGCACGTGCAGATGCGCCTGTGGTTGAGAGGTAGGTGCCGATTTCATCCAGTGTTTTGGCTGCAGTGAGCACTGCTGGCACAGCATCAGAGATCTCTCTCCAACATTCCACTCCCATCAGTAGGCTGGACACGGGAAAGTCCTGGGAGGGGGCACACCCAGCTGACCCAAAGTGGCCAAGAGGATATTCCATGGGGGGCATTCGTTACTTATAATGTTTGCCCTCCCAAGAAACCACTACACATGCTTCCTCTTTCCAAGGAGTGGACAAATATTGTCTGATGGTGGGGAAATAGAGAGCATTTATTTTTTTTTTTCTCTTTGCTTGTGCATGCACAACCCTTTGCTTTTGCTTTAGTAAACTGCCTTGTCTCAATCTATGAGTTGTCTTTCTTTTCTTCTCTCCTCCTTTGTATTTGGCCCTGTCCCGCCGAGAAGGGGGACTGGTAGGGCAGCTTGGGGGGTACTTGGCATCCAGCCAAGGTCAATCCAGCACACATTGTAGGAATACTAATAATTAAATAACATTCTAGTGGCCAGACAAGATATTCCACCTGATTCAGGGGCAATCTAATGAACTTCAATGAGGTCAAAGTAGTTGGATTCACTTGGCTTAGAATAGCTAGGATATAGATCAGTGTTAAAATTTCAAACCCCCCAAAAAATTAGGATATTAAACTATTTTGCAAAGGGATACATATATATACAGCTACAGTAGACAAAATACAACCAGTAGCTGGGTGAAGAAGCAATTTTCCTTTATGGTACAGTTATAAAACAAGTACATTACAGTTGTTGTTAGATCATTAATCATTTTTACTACAGAAGTGCCTAAAATCATGCAAAAGATGAGCCTCGTAGGATTTTGTAGTATGCAGACACACAGCAAAAGACCATAGCTATCCTGAAGAGTTTATAGACTAGGCAAACAATATAGGTACCTGAGGAGAAAGTGATGCAAAAAACAAGCAGCGTGAACAATGCAATCACAGAAAATGTTAGGTGTGCAATGGGAACGAGCACACAAGATGCTGAGAAGGAATGAAGGGGAACAAGGGGGCACTAAGAAAGGGACAGCTCAAGCAGAAAAGACAAAGAAACACAGGTGAGCAGGACCAGGATGGATACACTTGGGGCAGAGTGAAGTAAAACTGAGGTAAAGGGTGTTGGCAGAGATTCAGGGCAGACATTCACCAAGCAGAGGGGCAGAGGCAAGCCTGTCAAAAGTGCAGAGATAGCTGAAGACCGTAGGTAGCCTGCAACAACAGCTGGGTGGATTCTGTGGACTCTCTATTTTCCCACACGGTTGCCCTAGAGCTGGTGAGAGTTCCTCAATAGGTCTAGAGGTATTTGGAAACAGGTTCTTCTGGATGTATCTGAGACAGATGATACACTGATTTGTTCTTGTATATGCTCTTACATAATTGTGTTTATATATTACCACACCACAGAAAATCTTTTATTTGCCATTTTGGACCACAAAGCTATAAAAATAAAGCACATATGACACCTGCCTTAAAAATTATACTAGCTGTCACTCTTTGATTGAAACGAATCAGCTTTGTAACCAAAACAAAGTGAAATTAGGGACTTCATTCTTAAGCAGATATTACCAGTGTATCTCAAAGAATTAGGATAACTGTCAGTCATAATACAGTTTTGCTCTTCAATATTTACTGATATATTTTCTCTGCCCTAAGCACAGAGTGAGGAGGCAGTGAAAATCAGACTGAACATAAAATCTTTTCAGCAAACAGCAATTACAACTGACAGTGCAAAATTAACAAGAACATTGGAGATAGTGTGGGTTGTTTTTTCTTTCTCTTTGGGGTCACCAGATGAGTTACACAGCAGAGAAGCAAAAAGGCATATTATATATAATGCTGCATGCAAATTCATGGCAAAACACACATGGATACAACTTCCTAGGAAAAAGACTGTTCCTGTGATCAGCTCCCTGAACATCTGATTCCACAGAAGCCCATGGAACTTCTCTGGTGGGGCATTTGGTCTGGAAGTCTCTGGTTTTGTGACCTCCACAAAAAATTATTTTAAAGGTATTCTTTATCTACTGAGCAGGGACTCAACCTAGAAATAGTGAATATAAAGACCTCTTGGTTAAAGCAGACGAAGAGATGTTCCTAGAGCAATCCTTTCATAAAGAAGTATAAGATCAACAAAGCATACGAATAAGGGATGTGTTTGCACACATGTATAGGGAGGAGTTATTTTATCTCTGTGGCTAAAATTGAGAAAACAAGAAAAAAATACATTCCATTCTGATGGCAATATTGTAAAAGAAATAGAAAATTAAGAGTAGCTGCAGAACACAGATCTTTTGTTTTTAAACCCTGTACTTTCTCTACCTTACTCAAAAGAAAACTGACCCATAATCTATTTAGTTTATACATTCTATCAAAAAGAGAAAATGCTAAAGCAGTCCTCATTCTGTCAGCGCTGGTGTTAGTGGCCTGGAGTTGAAATAAATGTCTGGAAACAAGCTAAATGCACACATTGTCACGTAGCATGGTCATCCACTACAAAATCCATCAAAATAAGCAACTGATCCTCTGTCACTTGATGTCTTATTTATCATTCAGAAGGTCACTCTTTAATTTACAGCATTTTACATCAACACAAGAATAACTTTGTGAAATCTAATGATTTCTGGATGTTCTGAATGTTTTCTGAACAAAAACATGTGTACTAGGTACAAAACCAAAAAAAAAAATTATATGGATGTACATTAGGAATTACTTCTACCACAGCTGAGGAAAGTTTGGCTTTCTTGCAGCAATCTCACTGATACTTCCCAGCTTTTCCCTGACCTTCCCTTTCAGTTCATCCTCTACCATTTTATTTCTTTTAGCTTCTTTATGGAAGATTCTTCTAACACGACTGGCATACAACTATTTAAGAGTCTCAGTAAACTGTAGCTGAAGCTCAGGAGTCTTCTGATTCTGATTTCTGCCACTCACTTGACTGCTTTGGTAAAACACGTTGCCCCTATGTAGATATCAAGAGTGTTTCTTTCTCTACTTTATTGTTTGTTACCAATAGCTTCATGACCATCTTCAAATTTACCTCTTTCTGTTGAGGCAGAGTGCATAGCCAAGCTGAACAAAGAAACACTGCAGAGTTATGAAAATACATTCTATTTTCTGAATTCAGTGCCAGCTTCTGCGTGTTTGCAGTCACAGCAAACTGCTATCAAACAAAATGTTACAGGTTTTCAGAGAGAGAAAGAAAAGCAATGAAGCTGCTTAGGAGCACTCAAGCAAACAGTAAATGCAATCAAGCAGCTCACCCAGGAAAAACTCCTTGGTCCTGTCCAGTCCACAACACAACTGCCAAGGCAGAGAACAGAGAGATGAGGGAATATCCAACCTTTGAGGTCTTTGGGAAAGGGATGGAGAAAGAAGCATAGTGAACAGTTCAGAGCTTCCAGGGCAATGATCACAAAAGCTGTCAGCTTGACCAGGGATAATAAAAGGAACCTGAAAGCAGGAAGGGTCTTTTCTGCTTATCAGATATGAACTAATAAATGTGGGGGAAAACTTCATTTCTTTCTTACCAGCTTTTGGGAGTAAGTCACATGCACAAAGTCCTATCGTCGTGTGACCTTCTGCTTGCTTTTGAAGGTTAAGTAATAAGTAATGAATTATGAATAATTCATAATTAATGAATAAGTAATGATCCTTTTCAGAGTGACTGGGATTGACTTGCTGATAGCAGTGTTTTGGAAAGAAAAAGACTGCACTGAAAACAGGATCATCCTGTTCAAAGAATGTGAAGAAAAAGACAGATAAAGGCTCTACATAAAACTCTTAACAGAGAGGTAGAGGAAGCCAGGTTTATTTCTAGGAACTGTCTTAGAAGCATCTCTGTGGGAATAGGGGATTAGGTATAATTTCAACCTCCAAACTAAAAAGTAAGCTCTTAAGTATGAAGAAAGAGAAACTCTGTTCCTGTTTTCTTGGAGGGTCTTGAAAAAAGGGAGCTTGCTAAGAATACATGCAGGGAGTGCTGAACAGAGGCAGGTCCCAGTGTGCTGGCAGTGTCTAAGTCTGTGTAGGCTTAGCAATGCCTCAGGCTGGCTACACATGAATTGTACTCAACATCACTGTTTACAGGTTTTATAATTCTGCAGTATTTATCTCCAAACCCAACACTTCAGAGATGATTGATTGCTTTGTATCAATGGTGTAAGGCTAAAGGAACTGCCACTAAACAAATTTCCTCTTCAAGATCAAGGAACTAGGATAAGCATTCCTAGGTCAGATAAATGAGAAAGATATTATCAGTGTAAAATATTTCTTTTCCCTTCCCTGTTCTCTTCCCATTAATTTCCCCTACTCCAATAGTTCTCCTAGATCCCTAGCTCCTGTACTGTGCTCCCTATTACAGCTCTGACGATGTCCACTACCCTTCTTTTGCAATAATCACCTGAATTTTTCATTCAGTTGAAAGCAGATGCCATTTGCCCCTCCAATGGACTGAGATACATTGCTTATCTCACAGACAAGCAGAATGCACTTATGTTCTGGCTAGAAGGTGCCTACACCTTTTGGAAGGAATGCTCATCTGGCCAGGCTTTGCAGGAGACTCAGGACAAACCCTGTGGCCGCTCCACTGACGAACTTTACATCACGTCAGTAGGCCAAGAAGCACTCTGCTCTTCACTGCAGGTGAGCAAAAGCAGGCACAGGCATGAGTTTCATCTAGGGAAAAAAATTCAACAGTCTGCATTTCCGTAACAGGCGTGAGGAAAAGTCCTGGGAGAGAACTTCAGCTTAAAACGTGCCTGATTTACTCCCTGGATTAGTTCTGTCTGTGTGAAAGAGTTAGGATTTTTGAAACACAAATTGACGTGAGTTGGGAAAGGAACTACATTTCTGTAAACTCATGTAACAATATGCTTATTTACTTATCTTACTAACAGTCTAGCCCAGTATCGTGAAAACATGTAGTTATGAAGCTTTATCTGAACAGCATCTCATTGAAGCTGGAGATATTTTGCTCTCCTTGTGGTTCCTCTGCTGCTGAATTCAGTTTCCCTAATTTTTCCATGTGCTTAATGTCATCAGGATGGCCACTGGGTAGTTTGACAAGCAAGGCACTCTGCAGTAGACTCTAGGAAAAATCCACAATCTCACATTTGATAGACCTAAACAACATGAACTCGTGACATATGAAAAATGACAAATAGGTCATGTAGTTAACTGTGAAACAAACTCCACTGAGTATAGTTTCAGCAAAACATCTGCCATGTTTAAAAAAGGTTATGTGCTGAGTTTATTTATACTTTTTTTAGAGAAAAGCACACTCAGTCCAACTTATAAATTGTATGAATTTATTTCACACATGATTTTAATTTTGGATTTATAGATTGCATCAATTTATTTTCTTCACATCAAACAAGGAAAATGAAATATGTATTATGCTAACATGAAACATGTTTCCCTCAAAGCACTTTTTCCTGTCCACAGTAATTAGGGTGGCAGCATCCGTATTGTTTGATGTTCCCACAGCTTCTATTTTCCTATTGAAATCCAAATTTGTTTTTGCTGTTGACTCAATTACTCTAAATAAGTTTCTTTGGAACTTAGTTCCAAGAAATGCTCTTAAAAACATAGCCAGATTAATTTTCATTACCCTGAAGGAGTTAATTCAGAACATTTTTTAAATAGATCGTAATGTGGAGGCATTTTCCCAATTCAGTTTTTTTTTTTTGGTCAGTAAATTTTATGTACTTTAATAGTGTAAGCAACATCAAATATCAGTAACTTTTCCCCAGTGACACAAACAAAAAGGTAAATTTTACTGCAGTCGTCAAGTCTGGATTCCAAACTTTGATAGAAACAGCATTTTATCTTAGCCAAGTACCAAAAGTGCATGCATATGAATATTTACACATATGTCTGTGTATATACAGATATATACATCTGTATATATGAACGTACACATGACACAGAAATTGACTAATCTGTCTATTTAGGATTAATTGCTACCCCAACATCAACCAGTAGCACAACCTGCTAAGAATCTTTTTGTGACCTAAATGTACAGGCTTAGCAAGAAAAAGCAGGATCTAAAACCGAAGTAAGGGGTGAGAGAAGAGGCTCTCTTGGGATATTAAAAACTCTTTTTATTATAAGTAAAGACATATTAAATATTATCTCTTTAGTGTACATAAAAATATTGCATTCACTTTTTCAAAACAAATTCTGAAGCTACATCATTAAACATGTTTATCTCAAATCATCAATTCAGAATACAACAGTATCCACAGCTTTGATATTTCATTAATCGACAATAATCAACAAAGAAATGCATAAAAGATCCAATAAATGAATCTTCATAAAGGTATGTGTCCACTGTATGATAAAACCCTAGGTTTTATTTTTCTCATGAATTCTTATGTATAGGATTTGTCTTTTTTGGCTCCAAATCCATATATTTTGCAGCGTATCTTTATACAATACAGGATAACACAACGTCAACACTCAGAATTAACCTTGTTATTTTTCCATACACACACACACAAAAAAGGTTTTTCACATTAACTGATTCTTTTGTTAGAGAATATGAGCACAAAAAAAATATCTCAATCTCCTCTCTCTGCCAAGAGTACTGCATGCACACCTGGCATACCAGTCCGTGCTGAGAGGGAAGCAGTGATGCTTTCCTCACATCAACACCCTGTGCTCCTGAGAGGACTAAGGGTGCCATGCATCTCTCAGACATTCCACCACACAGTTAGGTATGATGGCCATCACCTCTCAGGGCTGTCATTAAGGTTTGCACGTGTTTACTGATTTGTTTTGCCATCATGTGCACAATAAGTGCTAAAATGCCATCGCTGTGCATTTCTGGCACTTTCTTTCCATATTTCAGATGTAACTGCTGGTCTCATGAGAGCCTTCTGTCTCTGGGTAAAAGTGCTGAGGATGTGTCTCATCCTCTTGCCTGACAGCCAAAAGACACAAATCCCTCTTGCAGAGGTACATCAGTAATTCTTACACAGTAAATCTACGTTAGTCTCACAAACTGTGTTTCACAAAGTGGTGCTGAGCTCACAGGCTGGGGTACGTGGGAAAGCAGCAGCTCATTTTATCAACTAGATGTCAGCTGAAACACATGACTACAACCAAAGAAATGTGAATAAAGGGGTTTGGAATTGATCTCACCATTTTCATGTTTTATTACTGCTTCAATGCAATTCAGTAAGTAACAATCCATCATAAAAAACACAGTAAATATAGTTAATTGACATCTATTTCACTCTTCTAATATAGTGTGCTTCTGTATCTTGAGGAAGCTCCTAGATGATTAATGATTTTTTTCCCCTCTCTCAGACTAACGGATCTAAGGCATTTTACTTTCTGAAGCTCTAAATGATATTGCATGCTGTGCCATAACAGATTCTATCCATAACACTCCACACAGAAGAGATACATCTTTCTCAAAATGTCACCTATATTTTGGAAGATGTGCTAAAATTACTTCTGTCTAGGAAGTATATTGCAGATATTGCCCTAAGTGTCTTTTATCACTCTAAAGAAGGACTAAACTGCCATTTAAGCATTTCTTCTAATAATTCAGAGAATATTTTGGGAGGGTGTTTGGTCTGCTTCACCTGGAATTACCTCATCAGTTTTATGCAGGGTGTTTGATAAAACAAGAGATAAAGTCACACATCAGTAGACAAACTTAATTTATTTAAGACACTAAATTCACTTAAGACACTAACGGTGAAATTCAGGCAGTAAGCGTTGAAGAGGGGGAGATAACCCACACAGAACACTGACACACTAAGCAAAAAGTATACTGTGGTTAGATTAAAAAAAAAAAAGGAACAAAAAAAACCACTGACAATGTGAATCAGAGAGGAGTATCTAGTGTAAATTCCACCTTGTCCTTGTCTGAATGTTAGTCTCACAGTTTAATAGATAATAGTTCCAGGGCTGGAAGCTCCTGAATTGATCTATATGACAATAGTTTAAAACATGTTTATCTTAGAAAATGTATGGAAGAAATATTGATTGCATAAAACTAACAATTCTAAAAATATTTAAAAAGAAGATAGAAGGAATTGACGAGCCCAAATTTCAAAAACTTTTACATCCTTGGAAAGAGGTTACACCGAGAGGGTTGTGAGCTGTGTGGGATTTAACTTCTTCCCCATCTCTTTCTCATGGTAGAAGACCAGAATATCCCTAATAAGAGTGATATAATTAGCAATCTGTGCTGTTTAGTCATTCTTCCTCTGATCTGGTGACTGTCACACAGCTTACATAAAACAAAACAAAGCAAGATTCACTTTTCTCCTGTATTCCAAACTCCATTATATTTCTCTGTAGTTCTAACATGTTAATTGTAGATATTATGTGCAATTTTTTTTTCTTCCCAACCCTGCCTAGACACTGAGTTTTCATTTGAAGCTTCACAAATAACTAAAAGAAGCACAAATAACAGTTAAACAAACTGAAATGTAAGGTAGTTCCAATCATATTAAACTGAGGAAAACAACAAAGCTATTGCCAATAACTGAAAACCCTTTTCAGAACTCCTTTGGCCACAGAGTACTCTTTTTTTTTTCTCAATAATTGACTGACAGTCCTCAAAATTGTTGTTGTTCTAATTTTGATGCTGTTGAATTCTCAACTGAAGGCAATGGATAACTGAACTGAGTTTACTCTTACTTCCATAGGAACCAAAATGGTGTCTCAGAAAAGAAGGAAGAATCCAAAACTTAATAAATAAAAGAAAAAGCTGTATTACTCTTTGGTGTGTTGGTATTCCATACTTATAAGATCATTAAAATATCTTTATTATTAGCAATTTTACATAAAGAAACCACTGAAAACAAACTTCCTTTTCATTTCAACATTTCACAAATAAAAGAAGAAAATTAATAATTAATATGTTAAGAAATCGTTTTTATCTGTCTATGCATTTTTCTGCTAAAAGCTGAAAAGCATTTTGCAAATATTAAGTATCCCTCTAAGGTCACTCTTTCTATTATTGACATATTTAGAAGAATTGAAGCAAGAAAAGTACCAGTGACTGCTGAAAATCAGAATGAATTGGAAAAAAGAGTACTTCAAATTCTAAAGTCCTGATTACCCACCCACAGTCTTCATCACACAATGATGCTCCTCTTTCTCTATGAAGACAAGATGATTTACCACTGCCTTCTCAATAACTGGAATATTCATAAGCAATTATAGCTGTGTTCAAAGAATGTTCTTGGACTTAAGCTCTTGAATAAAATCATTATCAAGCATTAAAAAAAAAAAAAAAGAAACCACATTTTCACAGAAAATAGCACATTTTCACTTTACCAGGGCGTTACAACTCTAGTCATGAAATTCATGAAGTTGTACAGCAAATTTACTACATCTGGTAACACCTATGACAACTTGGATTCCAAATAAAAGTCATTGTTATCCTGTTGATGCAGAGCCACAAGCCTAATTACCTACCAAATTATCTTTCCGGTTATATATAAATCCTGCAATAAGCATCAAGGAAAGAAAAACAACACCTAAAAAATTCTTCAAATTTACCAGAGGAAATATAAACAATTCACAATACCAGAGTGAGTTGAGAGAGTCATAACTTAGAAAGCAGGCAACTTTTCAACTCCAGAAGTTAATCTTTTAAAAAAGCTGTATTTTGTCAGTGCCCCCTCTGGAACAGAAAAACAAGATTTTGCTTATTTTACTTCAATCTAAATGCACAGAACCTCCAAAGGGGTTTCACCAAGTTTCAAACAAGCCCCTGGAAATCTAGAATTGAAAACTGAAATAAAAATAAGTAGAGTAGACAAGCTATTGCTGCCATAGTATCTCTCAGTGCAAACCAGGATGCTCTGTACTGGCGCAGCAGACCCGAGCACCATCCTGCACTAACACAGAGCTGGCATTTCCCTTTAGTGCTTTATCTCGGGCAAAGAGAGACACAGCAGGGCAGCTGTTTGCCAATTCCCCACTCCAGGTCCTGGAGCTGTTAAGTGAACACAGTTCCAGTGTGTCTTGACAATGTCTGGGTGAAAGCAGGGGCACAGGCCAGTGCTTCTGCAGCCACCTACCAGCACAGCTTTTTGCTTTGCAGCAAAGGGAAGCAGGAGCCATCAATGAATGGTTGCTTTCCATACCCAGAGACTGCAGCCTTTATCAAACTAATATGCTTTAAAATTCCACCTACACGAACCTGGCTCTAAAGCAAACCTGGAAGACTTTGTGCCAGTGATCCTCAGGCTGAAAGGATGTAGTTTAAAACTCAGGTGCACACCCTCAGCCTGGAAGCAGCCACAAGACACCTCCCTCCCTGCCAGATGGCTGGGCAGTGCAGTACCCTCACAGCATTCCCAAAAACATGCTGGTGACATCCAGTGAAGTGTGGACACCTGGGGACAGAGCCAGGAGGGATGTGGGCACCACTGCTTCTGGCAAACCTGAAAGCAGCCACTCGTTGGGATGCAGAATTCAGAAAAGGCTGATGCTAAGACCTGGGAGCACAGCAAATTCACTGAAAATTAAAAAAGGGTGACATTCTGCTCCAAAGGATAAGTGGCAAACCCCATCACCATTATCTCTAAAGTCTTCTTACTTTAGGAAAACAAGAGACATGTTGCTTACAAGCAAGTTAAATTGAACTAAACTTTTGTACTAGCAAAAAAGTGAACTTTTTGTGTCCATGGGTGGGCACATACTGATAAACTTTACTATGAAATTACCACTAACACTGCAGAAGGTAACAGGAAATTACAAGACAGCTATACATACACACAGATTCATAAATTGGCATGGATTCTTCCAAAGAAGTTGATGGTGTCTTTTCTCTATTGAGTAAAAATGATGCATTCTTTACAATTAATGACTTTTAAGTGATAGAACCTGATGAAAAAGGACTAGCAGTAGGTTGTCTCTCCAGGTATGTTTATTCTCTGGCAATTTTAGGAAAATTCAGATTTTCTATGTGGATTTATTTCAGATGTTTACAATAATCTGACCTATGGAAAGTATTTCAGATGGGAAATAGAACTTAGTGGTACCTGTTTAATGAAGCAATAGAATTTCTGCTCTCAGGGTCTAAATGCAATAATGGGCTTATTTCTCACCAGAATTTGCTCTTAATAATGAATTGGATAACGGAAGCCACTGAAAGCCATGAAATCCAAATTTCAGCTTCAGTTCAATACGCTTTCCATGTGAATATGCTGTTTTCCACCTAGAATCACATTTTAAAAATCCACAGGTAAATAAAGAGTTTAGCTGTTATGAAAAAAAAAATTGTGATTTATTTCTGGCAAAAAATATAATGCTTTTTAAAATCTATGTGACTTGTGTTTTCCCCTGCAAGCACTGTGTATCCATCATTCTACATATTCTGAAGAATGATGCATTGGAGTGAAGCATCTGCTTACAAGAACCCCTAAGCTGGCAGCTCTGTTTTGCTGACAGACTTTGGGAATTAGATGTTTATCGAGTTCTTGCTGGTGGGTGGGAGCATGGTGCATAATACTGCAGGATAATCTCAGTGGGCTCAAATTTGCAATAAAGCAAGATAGGTTGTGGCTGTAAGTTGTAAGTGACAAATATAGACCCTTCCTAAAATTTCATCATTATGGTGAAGCCATTGGAAGGGGAAAGTACTTGATGCATTTTGAGATATTATATTTTATTAAATTTCATTGCATTTCAGTTTTAGGCAGTTATGATGCTCAGTTTTTTATTTAGGGCTGGATGAGAACGAATAAATGCAACCACCATGAAGCAAAAGGATGTAGAGACAAATCCTTTTAATTTGAACAGAAACACGGGAAGTCCACCTTCCAACTTTTGGCTTGTAAATTACTGTCTTAGAAAACAAATAATCAAATGCAATCAAATAGAGAATTGCTCCAGATTTGGTGGTAATTTGTTGCTATATTAGGAAGCAGTGGAGCAATAAATGTAATACAAAGGAAAATGCCAAACTTTGCAGCACAAGAGAAGAAATGAACTGAAACAAAACTTTCTATGAGGCTACTAAAGAATTCAGCTGATAATTTTCTCCACACTTCAAGGTTTCATTTCCACAGTTCAAACTGCTAAACTCACCTTTGCAATCAATGGAAAAAGTCTGAAGTCTTTGGCAGGACTCTCAACATGTACATTGCTAACCTCCAACTTCTCCATCATCAGCAGAGTCTATTTGCTGAAGAACTGGTCCAATATGTAGTTCAGTTACAGTTAAGTACAATATATGCACAGAAAGGTATGTAAGAGGATATCCGAGGTAAAGGAGAGATGCAAAAGAAGACATGTAATAATTATAACTGCACAAGGTGATGAGTACTTTTACAGCATTGTTCATCCTATTTTTCATCATTTGTTCAATGTATTTGCTCTTCATTTCCTCGTATTTAAGCAATATGTAAAGAGGCTCTTACCCCTAGGGAGTTCAGTTTTGGGAAAGTGACACACACATGCAACCCTGAGAAAAGATAATGAAGAATGAGTCTCAATAGATTGAAAATTCAAATGCAGTTCAATTGAAAAAAGTTGAAAACCAGAGGAAAACATTTTTTTCCAATTATTTCAGCTTCTGCTATAAACAAAGATGAATGTTTCTCAAGTTTTTGCCATTAATAATGTTGCCATAAAGCTCAAGTATGCAAAACAAGATTAGATAAACAGGACTGATTCATCATTACACTCCAGTTGTTTTGCAGTGCTCTGGTGAAGCAGTAAATGCAGAAAAAACATGTTGTTAGACCAACTTTATGGCTGTTCTGCATCACCAAAGTGGCACACAG
This sequence comes from Nicator chloris, assembly GCA_013400495.1. Lineage (NCBI taxonomy): Eukaryota > Metazoa > Chordata > Aves > Passeriformes > Pycnonotidae > Nicator > Nicator chloris. Next base: position 30,700 of record WAAE01020785.1, read on the forward strand.
CAACTTATCACAGACAAGTAAAACAACACAATTTGAAAAACCTCCTTCTTATCCTTCCCATCTCTGTGGTCTCTTGCTTTCCCTAGTACTTGCACAAGACTAAGAAAACCAGTTGCCCTCCTGCTCCTTTGATCCCTTCAGTACTTAAAGCCATATACAATTAGTGTCATGCTGCTACTCACCCCTGAAGCTGCTCCTCAACACAAAGCTGGTGAGCACCGAAGACGATCACTAACCCTGACTCCTGCTCTACAACTGTGCCTGGCTGCAGCCCAGCATAGAGCCAGGGCAGGACTGGGATCACTGAATATAAGCTGTGCAAACAGATGAACAATTCCAACAATGTGTTACTGAGAGCTGTAACTAAAACAGCAGGGGAAAAAAACCCCAAAACACAAAGGCAAAAGGCAAAACCTCTGGGAAATGAACGTGCCTATGATGCACACCTGTAATTTGTAAGACACTGCTCAGCAAAGCACTTACACTGCCATGGCTGATATTGTGCTTCAAGAAGTACTTTAGCACACTTCACTTTTGGATGAAAACTCTTATGAACAATGGCAATTCCTAGGTGGTGAGAAAGGTGCATCCACTTCTGCACTAAGCACCCAGGAGATGAGGAAAGCAGAACATGCAGCAAAGGTGGCAGGGACATGGCAAAGGTACTAAATGCATTTCAGCCCTGTGTCAGGTGTGAGAAATTGATCCACAGCTCCTCAGTTGCAGGGAAGCACTTTCCCTTGATATACTTGTCTGGCTGACTGTCAGCCCATTTCTGAGGTGGGAAGTGAAAGTGAACCTCCTTACCCATTTATTTTCTTTAGAAAAGTGAAAGAACTTATCACCTGTTGTCCAGGCCAGGAGGTAGCAAGGTGACCTCCCCAGCTGCAACTCTGCACTTTCACCAGCACACTCACCCTTTACATTTGTAGCTTCACTGTGGCCCTCTACTTTGGCACTGCTATCCATGGCCAGATCCACAGAGGAAACACAAAGCCTTCCTTACACTGGGATAATTTCTTTTTCAAGTTCAGAACCAATTAAATCCATGTCACCAGCTGAACTAAAAATGGTATTTTCCTGACACGCAGAGAAAAGAAAAAAGTGCTTTGTATATCCTTTATCCCCTTTATTAAAAACAAACAAACAAACAAACAAAAACAGCAGTAAAGTTCCATTCTTATGAAAATCCAGGGGAGATTAAAAGTCATGGAAAAATATGTAGTTAAACAAAGTCCACCTACAACTGCAGCAGGAATAATACCCAGCAAGATTTAGATGCAAATATGATGGTCTAGAAAGCCACAGAAGGAGTTTAAATTCACTGGCATACAGACAAGGAAGACATCCACCATGATTGCTCAGTGAATGATTTTTGAAATCATGTTGGATATATTGACCAACTAACACTTAGGAGATGACAACCACTGACATTTACTGTTTAATATTAGACTACAACTCTGGAATGTTTTACACCTACAGGATAAACTACTGGCTGGAGAATGAAGAATGAAGACAGGTACAGGAATGTACATACAGAGGCTGGTAGTGATGAATTTTGAACAGCCCAGTTCTCACTTACATCACCAAAGCTTGCATTACATGTGCTTGATGCTCCTGGGGATTTCTGACAGTTCCCAGTCCCAGGTTTTACCCACTCAGGCAAGGTTTTCATTAGATTCAATTATAGTTTAATATTGGTATAACTATGGTACAGCCTAAGACACTGATCCGTTCAGTCACTGGCAGCATTTTCAGCTCAACTGGTAGATAAATCTACAGCATTTATAAATCTGAAAAGCACTTATATGGTTTTCAAGAAAATTATGCACACACATTGAATCATTCCCTCCTGACATCTTTTCATTGGCTGTGATCACACTCCTTTGAAATGAGAAAAAATCACAACTGTGCATACATGATTAACTTTAATTAGCAAGCACCTACAAATCAATTATTAGATTGTCACCTAATTAGCTGGAATAGTAAACTGTAAGCAGCTGAGAGAAATTTCAGAGAGGAATGAGAAAAACAGTGCCAAGCACTCATGAATTCAAAGCCAAGTTCAGCACCACTGAAGAGGAACTGAGATGGGGTCTAGGAAGGTCTGACTTGTCTTCCAGTTCAACTAATGAGGGCATTAAATAATTTCTGTAAAACTACACAGGTCCTCACTCTGAGCACGAGAAGCAGCAAACAGAGCTGTACGTAGATGTTGTGTTACAGCACTGCGCTGCTCCACTGCACGCAAGCTGAGGACTTAGGTGATTTTATTTCCTGTGTATTTTAAAAATGTTACATCATCTCAAAGATTATTTTAGCCATACTTTACCAGGCTGCAGAGACAGGAACATGTTTTGCTGTCCTGACCTCTATTTTTTCCCTATTACATCTCCCTTGTAAATCTTGGCTCAGATACAGAAATATCAAGAGGATTTGGTGGGCAGGGCAGCCAAGCTATTAACACAATTGCAGTTTCTTTTGTTGAAATGGATGGGATCCTTGCAAGAATCCCTATGATCACAATTTTGGCTGTAATACCATAATTCACAGGCAATATGATAAAGAAGCTCTGAGCTGCTTCATTGTGACCACAGTTCTTTAATATTAGAGAATGCACATCGTAAGTCACTCTAGTCTGGGATGAAAAGAAATTATTAGAATTTGCATTTCCTGACAAGGTTATTGAATGAGCATATGCATCATATGCCTCTCAAGGTGGAGTGTAGGTGCTGATTTTGGAACTGGGTAGTTGGACACAAGTACCATTCAGGGGATTTGGTCCTGACAGGAACTATGCTGCTCAATTTCTGGAGGGAAAAAAATCCCAGATCACCCCTTTGTGGAACAGGCAGAAAAGGAACTGAACTTACATCTTGCTTTTGAAATAATTTACTCCAGTAAACAACTAATGAAGGGAAAAAACCCACATCCAAACTACTGAACCACCAAATATATTTCCTTTCCTTTCCTTTTGCCTTCCTCAACCTTACAGAGGGATCTTTATTAATCTTTTTTCTCCAATACCACTATTTAAAACATTGTCTTTCTTTATAACAAATGGAAAAGTACTACTCATGTAAGTGGGAGTTCTATAAATTCCAGTGTGTGGTTCCTCTTTATATGAAAAATCCTTTATTTTTTTAATATGCAGTGCATAGAACAATTCCCTTAATAGTGCTTCTGACTTGATACAAATTTGGCTTTCTTCCTCTCTCCTCCTTTTTTTTCATCTAATAAAACTGTATCAGCACAAATGGTATTATGCAATGTACCTTATAATGCTCCTCATGTAAAAGTCTTAGTCTGCTTTCACCAGAAATGTCTGTCTATTCTTTAAAAAAGGTAAATGAAAAGAAAAAAAATTGGAGCATTTGAAAATCTTTGTAAAAAGCTTAATATAGCATGTCTTCATAACAGGGAAAAGTGAAAATACATTTTTAGAAAGTGAGTACTTCAGAATGCTTTGCCTGAAGCACAAGTTTTAAACCAGACCCAAAGCTTGCCAGCCATTGTTCTGAAAACCATCAGGCAGTGAAGACAGCCATGGAAATGGTTGGGGTAGTGAGCTGGCAATTTCAGCACCACTTAGGCTTTCTTCTTGCTGAACTGTACATCAAACCTGGCTTTCAGGTAGAAGAGAAACATTTTATTGTACATCTCACTCTTTCAGAAGGCTATTCAGAAAAGAACAAGAGCTAAATGCTATAATCACCTCAGACTCAGGTACAAGGATTCCTTTGAAAACTGCCAAAGGATTCACAATATGATCTGCATTTCCCATGCTAAGGAGAAGATAAACAACTAGGATCTGTAAAAGGAAATGTTCTCAGTCTTGTAGTGTAAACTAGTGCCCTTTTTTCTGAGAGAGGCTATCACCAGAACAGTAATCATTCATGCAAACAGTGTGCTAAGTTCTGAAACCCATTCCTGACATAAATATCTGACAAGGCATAGGATAAGAAGATCTTTAATTCAAAAGCCAGTTCATTAACTGACTACCTTAGTCTTTAATTGCAAAGGACTGCTGTGTGAATTTCCTGGATGATTCAATGTCTATTTAAGAGCATATGTTTATGCTGTTTTCTACAAGTTGATTTTGCTTATGAAATGATAATTCTTACTGAGGATATAATTTTTTTTTCACAATATGAGAACGATTCATAACCATAATTTTGCCTTGATCAGAATTTATTATTTTTTCTTGATGTATCTTGCACCAGACTGATATGTCAGTCAGCCAGAATGCCTGTCATGCTAGGAAAAAAATATACCCTCCTGTTGTATCGACAATACAAACTTTTCGTTAGAAGAACACATGACCAAGAAAAAAATAAAGCAGGTGGAGAAAAGATTTTTTTTGCTGAAACAAGCAGCTGAAATCCCTTTCAGGCTTATCAGCTTGAACTGAGGATTATCTACTCCTCGTGCAACACTAAATATGATAAAGGAAAACATACTGCCTGTTTCAGCATTCACAGTAAGAGAAAATGCTCCTCTTTGAGCTGAAATAAAAGCACCAAGAACATGCTGCTGCTAAGTACTTTGTACAGGCAAAACCCCTTGATACAAGGAATAAATAGTTCTGCCACATTAGATTATTACATTTCCTGTACTCTAACAGATTTCAAGAAGAACCTGTCAGAGATTTCCTTCTGGATTTAAGAACAGTGAGAACAGCATGTTATCTACACAAAACTAATGTGATGCCATGACAGGCCCACACAGCTGCTCCTTCAAAGCCTTCACAAACTGAGAATGAAAACAGAGATTATCCCCTAATTCCACATAACAGTTATTACATTTTTAATATGCAGAAAGCATTTCCCTCTCTTACCTTTGACAGGCATGTGCTGAAAGGATGCTCCAAGATATTTTTCAGGATACTGGTGATAGAGGAATCCCTGACTTACATAGGTCAGCTGCCATGGCACAATACTAAAAATGTCAGATGAGGTAGTCAGAATTACCCAGTGGCTTGACAAAAATAAGCTTACTTCAGATCTAATCTAGAGACTGTGTACTGATAGGTATGTGTTAGAGAAATGGCAAATATGACAGGTCCAAAAGGACAACTGAGGAACACCCTATGAACTTAGACTGCTATGCCTATTAACCTGACTAGTCTAGAAATGCAGTGTTACTGTTCCTGAGCCTTGTAAAAGAGTACTGTGAAATTTATCATATCCAGAGTTCTCTTTTGAGCAATTCTGCATAATATTTATGTAAATACAATTACAATTATTTTAAAAGGACTGGTATAACTTCCAAAACTGTCTCTCCAGAGAGGCATCTCCCAAATGAGCTTTAGGTTCTCAATATGAAAAAAAAATTCTATCTACTCTTTGCTATTTTACAACCTCTTAGATTTACTAAAATAATGAAAACACCAACCATGAAAAAAGAATTCCAAGAAACGCCTCCATAATACAGCCTGTGGATCAACAAAAACCACAGCATCCCTAATGAATAAACACTGAGATTTTTCCGAAGAGTGAATAATCCAGAAAAATTTCAAGAAGGTTTTGCACATATAGAAGTATGTACATTATCAAGCAAGCCAGTCAGCCCTATTTTCTGCACCTTCCTGCAAAGCCATGAGGCTTCTGCTCCTGGATGCAGGCATGCCTGCTTTGACCTTTTGGACAGTTCCCTTTTTGAGGTAGCAGCACTTTGCATCTGCTATTTCATTTGGAAAATGTTTGCATTTTATGTTCCATTCATACTGCTCTAGTAAAAAAAAAAAAGCTAATATTACTTTCATATCCTGTTGCTGCAATCAGCAACAGTGGGACAATTGGTTTTTTTGTATTATATTAACTGCATTATATATGTCAGCAAAAAGTAATCACAGAACAAAACCTTTTTTTTAAAGAAGTTGTGATGAGCAGTATTTCACAAAATTAAAATTAGGCTTTTGGGTATACAACCATAGGATTTTAGTGTCAACACTTATGGAAATATTACACAAACAAGAATAAACATTTTGCCATCATCTCATGAGAAATAAAGTTTAGCAAAAAGATAACATACATTACAATACAGCTAAATCATGTGTCATGTTTGCATAAATTAATAAAAAGTGAATTCTTATTACAAGTGCTAAGATGCAGCAGTAAAAGATTATCCTGGCACTGGTATAGAGGCACAAGTGATTCTATGTCTGCTCTTTATCACCACTTGTAGCACTGCTAACATCAGTGATTAGGGATAAATAGATACATATGCCTTTATTTAAGAAGTAATCCCTCTGCTAAGTACAAAGAACAAATTCAGAACACAGCAAATACCACAATAAAGTGTTTCATTAAGTAGGCTCTTTCTAGAACAGCTGGAAGGCCCTGGAAGATTGAAATTCTTTCTGCCAACCTGAATACAAATGAAAATGCAAACAGCATAAGCTAACTCAATTCTCAGCCACATGCAAACGTGGGTACTGCTGCACACAGCCATGAGTTTGTGGTACAATCTGCATCACATCCTTGGCAGAGACACAAAACGAAGGAATGTCCTTCCATGGTCTCTGCTGAGGAATCTGGCCGATACTCAGTCTTTATAATTTTTTATTAGTAATCTTATAGCACACAGTAGTTCTGCAGATACTTACTAACCAATACAAAAACGTTGATGAAACCCTGTTTTGGCACTAAGTCTTCTTTTAAACTGAAAATGAAGACAATTTAAATTCTGCCACAGATTTTGTATAAACAAGTCAGGCTCCAAATCCAATCCAGGAGACTGAAGAATTACATGCATTCACAGAAATATATAAATACTCTGAACCTAGTGACACAGCCAGGTGCAATGTAGGTGGTGTAAAACCACCACTTTTACTCCATATTCAGATGTAAACTGATGTTTGTCTCTGGGTTCCATGCAATGATAGAATAATGGTTCTTGTGAAAGCCCAGATCAGTGGTCAACCCAGAGCTTCATTCCTTCATTCAAGCCCAGCACTCAGGATTTATCAGGAACTGAGGATGTTTCATTCTTTCCAGAGTGTGAAAAGAAATGGTGGCACAGCAGTTTATTGCTGTGATGTGTAATATGTCCTGTGCAAGGGATATCTACCTCTACCTTTAGAAAAAAGACAAGGGACAAAGGATGTCACATTACTTTGAGTATTAGAAACAGGGAAGCAGAAGTGGAACTTCTCTTTGGTGGCAGATTGGTTGGTCTGTCTGCTTTCTCCAGTTTCAGAATATAAATTTCTACTGTGGCTGCACAGCAGTTACAATTCCTTTAAATCAAGGACACCATGGGCTTCTGCTTCCTCAAGTCACTAACCTCTGTCACTGTGCCATCACTGACACATCTGTGAACCAAAGGAGAGAACGGGAAACTGATCACTGTTTGTACGATTGCACTGTCTGTACTTGAATGTAAAATGATTCCCAGCCTACTTTTGGATGTTGGCATTAAACATAGTGTAAGCCTTAAAGAGTTGATCTTCAGTTGTATTCCAGGGGAAAAATAAACAAAAACAACAAACAAACAAGGCCACAGGCTCACACAGAAGAGTGGAATGCAGAGAGACTGTGAAAGCAGCGCCCTCCTGAAGAAGAAATGGGACATATCTCTAACGTTGAAAGAGTAGGACAAATCTACCATCCGGGAAGCAACCCAAGTTCCCAATCTGACACCCCAACCATCAGTTTTTCATGGAAGATTTTAGGGCAGTTTAAGAAGCAGCCCTTGCCCATAATGCACATTTTATGGCCTGTAGTTCATAAAATAAACTGTAGGTCGTGAAAACTCTGTGAGCAACTAAAAGTCACTTAAAGAAATAACAACTTAAACATATCTTAAAAACGTAAATTTAGATACAATCTCTAGGGAAAGGGAAGCTCCAGATTTTATAACCCAGTTTAGGGAACACAAGAAGGTGGAAGAGGAAATGCCAACAGCACAGATGTATACACATTAATTCCTTGTGCAGAAAGGATCAAGAAGGGTCTTCAAGCCCCTCGAAGATACACTCTACAATGAAGATACACTACAACTGAGGGACAGGAGAGGGACTGTGCTTTCAGGAGGGTACCTAGAGCAGATGCAGCCCCAGACATGGAGCAGTTTAACTGAAGCAAAGGTTGCTGCAGTCCCCCACCCCTCAGGCCTGAAGCAATTAATATTGTGCCTGGTCAGCCCCTGCAGCCTCCTGTGCTCTCACACACGGTGGCTGCAGAGCAGGGACACAGCACAGGGCTGACCTGGGGCAGGGCAGAGGTCCTGCTGAGACTGCTCCTCCCAGGAGAGCTGCCAGGGCAGGGCAGCTCCGGGCTGAGGATGCCCTCACCACATTCACACGCTCTCTGTGGCAAGTAAGAAAGAGCCTTTGACTTTCTACAGATAACACCATTTTTGGTGAAACTTGCTGAGAGCAGGCTCAGTCTAACCTGAGAGATGGGAGGCACATTACTCCTCAGGAAGAAAGTACTTCTCATAAACAGTGTGCAGGACAAAATCCTTGCAACTTGGAGCAAACCTAGGTTGCTCAGAGAAAAAAAAAACCAAAAAAACAAGCATCTCTAACCAAGCCATGAGTGTAAACAATTGAAAAGGTCAAGTCCCAGCATATAAAGAAATCTCTCAGGTGTGAGCTAAAGCCCTTCTGCCACAGGCAGGTGGATGGAGGCAGCATTAATTTCTGAAATGCTCTCTGGGGATTTGACAGGCTAAAGTATCATCAATCTTAAAAGTCTGCAGAAACAAGAGACTTTTTTGGGAAGCCAAATAAGTGAAATATTGACCATTCCCTAAACAAAACTTCCATCCTATTTACTGAGATTTCAGGTGAGGGTTAGATATAATTTATTGAAGGAATTCAAACTCATGTATTGTGAAGCTTTAGTCACAGGATTTTGGGCTACATCTTTCAGCCCTGTCACTCTCCTCTCTCATTTGTTATGCTGCTGTCACTCCCACTCCTCTTCCTTCTCTGGATTAACGATGTTGCAGAGGGATAATCAGGTCATTTGAAAAGACCTCAGTTTTTACTGAGAGCTGACAAAAAATAAAAAACACTGATATTTGAAAATGAAAAGCTTTAAAAAAAATCCTCAAGGAAAAATAAAACCTTTAAATTATTCTCCTGAAGGCCTCAGAGGATAAAATCCTTTAAATCCATTAATATTTTGGCATCAGTTTGCAGTTATTAAAATCACGCTTGACTGAAGGTTTTTTCATAACACTGAGTATAAAGACACTACACAGAATTCAATAACTTTGCTCGATTATGTGCTACTTAGTTCAAAATGATGCCCTAAAAGAAAGGAAACCCCAAACTCACAAGTCCCCTCAAAACCACATAAAATTGCCCCCTAAAAACCCCAGCCTTCCAAGACATGTAAAGACAGAGCAGCACCGAGCCCTTTCTTTGGTTTCTCTGACACCTTTCCCTGAGGAGTCACCAAAAACATGCAGAATAAAACAGATGATATAAACTGCAGATCTTTGCATTCACCTGAAAATACTCAAGTTATCCAGGAGGGAGGGGAGCCCCTTGCTCCCTGAAGGCCACGATGCTTTAGATCTGTAAGCACTGCTGAGCATTGGTGCTTCAGGCAACGCAGGGCTCTGCTGGCACCACTGCTGGGGAAAACCCAACAATTGTGCTTCAATCCTGTGTTGGGACACTTTTTGGGAGCAGGAAGAATGTGTTCTCTTCAAGCCAAGGATTTTTCTCAAACCTATACTGAAGAGATAGTTTTTTCCTCCAACTAAAGTGAGTGCCAAAGGCTGCTGACTTAATATAGCAGAAAACTCACGACTGAAGATGATGTTTCCTTTTATGTTGTTTCCCTTTAACCTGCATGAAAGATGTGCTACAGATCCCACCTCCCTACTCAGCATTTTCTGGTGGTTCTTTTAGGGAGAGTCTCACACACTGTGACAGCTTTTTAGGTGCCATTTCCTATACACTGTAGAAGGTGCTAGGTTTACAGTTTAAGCTCTCGTAAGAAAGTATAGCAGCCAAGAATACAGCTTCCCAATAGTCAGTGTCCTACACAGAATAGTTGGTTAAGTCTTGACATGTCTAGGGCTTATGGTCTTGCCAAAAGGTTGTAACAGAGCCTGAATTAAAAGTCAAAAGCAACTATCTCATATAAGTTTAACTTTGAGGCAGGAAATATTTTGCACACATATATTTGATATATTTTATGTAGTGGAATTACAAAACATGCAAGATGATTTCATTACTATAGCCTTTAAAATTATTCAATGATTATAAAATAGTTGATCAGACAATAATTTGGTCCTCATAGTCACATCTTTTCTACCCTTGTGATGGATCAAAATACAGAATTAACTATGAAGGATCCATAAATAAGTTACTGTCAAAAACATGTATTTGAAAATATACAAATATGATCCAAATCCATTCAGCTGTACCTGAAAGAACACCAAAAGATACAGTTTTGGGCATTGTCAGATTGATTGTAGCGTCTGGAACATATTAAATATAATTTGATAAATCCCAAGATTAGGGAATTTTTAAACATTCTTATTACAGACTATATATAATTTCAAGAGCTAAGTTTTGGCCTTCTCTTTGTCCATATAAAGCAATACATGTTCAGTTTCAGTAAAATAAGCTTTCATTATAAACACAAGTATTACTTGAGAAACCTACAATAGATTAGTATCTTTATTGCATGTACTCCCTTATACAGTCTTGTCCTGAACGTTCTAGGCAAAAGGAAAGATGAATTTTCCACACTAGGTATATGAATTATTAAAAAATTAAAAGATTTGAGATTGTTGGTTACAATGTTAATTCCTCGCCCTTTGCACATTAAGGACCCTTCCCCCCCCCCAAAAAAGAGTAACAATATTAAACTAATTATCATAAACAAGAGTAGTAAGAGATAATATGAATTGTAACCTCTGCTCTGATTACAAAACCAATGTCTGCTATAAATAAGGGAGACCTACTGTAAACAGCTCATGGAACATCCTATAAAGTAGTTTCAACATGTTTTCTATGTCATGAAATATCTAGAAAAACATAACTTTGTGTCTTGAAACACTTTCTGATGGTGAGTTCTCCAGGCACACCACATAGTTTTGCAAAGCCTACTTTTTTTTTAATATTTCTGTGTTTTCAATCAAGAGCAGATTATTTGAATGCTATCTAAGGAACGGAAACGTGCTGGATTCTTGCACTAGTGTGGATCCAGCAAAATAATGATGTACCAGCCCCATCCTGCAGGAGTGTGTTTTGAACACTGTGCTCATGCCCAGTGCTTTGCTGACACTCACTGCTGACACCTGAGACTGCTTGGTGGTGTTTCTCATCCCCGAGTTGTTTGCTGCCTCTGGATTTCTGATGCCTTCTAGTCAAAACAATGCAGTAACTTAGATGTGTTTATGTAACATCAGCGCACAGTAAGTCCTAACAAACAAAATCAAACGACCAAAAATAAAAAAATGTACTCCAAAAGCAATATTTAGGCCAAGCTCACCTTTCATCAAAGTTCAGCAAAACAAGGGTTTAGTTTTTGGGTTTTTAAGTTTTAAAATGTTGTAATTTTATATGAATACATATGCGTTATTGAATTTGTAATTTGAGATGGAAGAGCAAGAAAGATCAGTAGAAAGAAGATTACTTTACATATCAGTTTTGTTTTGAGACCACAGTTTTCCCTTATTTGCACCCAGAGAGAAATATACAAGTGTTTTATTCCCATTTAATGAGAGTAAAAGGGGCAGTGTGTTCCTCTGAAATGGAAGTTGTAAAGCAAGAGGTTATTTGGTATCAACAAAGGAAGAAGATAGGCTGTATTGATGACACATATGAAAAATGTGAATCTAGAGCTAAGTGTCTTTGAGAATTCTTTAAAAAACCCCCAAAATCTCAAAGAATAAAAACAAAAAGCCAAATAAATCCAATACAGATCCTCTTCTAATTTGAAAAGGGCCATGCAGGAGCTCTCTTTTATGCTGAAGCCAAGTTCAGCACATATTTTATTACTAAATTCTGCTTATATTGTATCATAAGATTACGAGGAGAACTCACAGAGAATTTGCCCATTTGACTGTTGTAAAGAGCTGCATTCATCACAAAGGCAGAGCTGCTTCCAAAGGGCACTAAGTGATGATGTAAAGTTGCAACTTGTGCACACCAACCAGGTATCAAACTGCAGCCCTCATGAGACAGAGAGAAAAGCAACCAGCACGCACATATAGACCAAAAAGCAGGAAAAGAAATGTCTCTGGAAGTAATACCACAGAGCAACTTCCTGCTGCAACACAGTTCTGAATTGTCTCAGTGGGCAAAGCATTTCTGTCATTGCTGCTTAGTTGATTAGCTGGAAAAATCTAGCCTCTGAAGCTTGAAAACTCCAGAAGAGCCATATTTTATTCAGTCAGGGCTTCCTGCTGAAACAACTCAGACAGACTTTCCGTACAGAGACGACAACGTAGCTCGCCTTTTGTAGTTCAAGGTCAAAGACCCTAATTAAAAATGTATTCTGGGTGTGCTTAGAATGTAGATGTATTATAAGAAAAACAAGCATCAGATTTTAGTACATTCCCTGGTCTTGGCTTTTCAGTGCCAACGACAGCCCAAGAGAAGCCTGCAAATATTCCCATGCATTGAGGCGTCACAGAGTAATCGGCATAATTCAAAATCCAACGTGGTCGATGCTAGCATGGTTTGCAGACCACACTGCTTTAAATTCAAAGGAATCCAGTATATTACCATACTAAAGACTCTTAAGGGATGTTTATTCATCTTGCAGCTACCTTTAAGCATAGCTATGAAGTTTGACATTAAGGAAGATATGCAGAAGTATTTTATTATCATTTTCTAATCTCTAGGAGTTCTAATCTCTAAACTGTCTGATTCCATTTGGTCAGAAATCCATTGGCAAGATGGTGAGTGCACAAGCCACCTAAAATCAGTGCAAAGACCATGGCTGATGGTCCATTTCACATTCCCTCCTCAACGAAAACTCTGTGAGTTTAATAGTTTCATAGGCATAGAGACTTTGGCATGATCATCTGAAGGTTAACGACGTCTGCAGCGACGTGCAGCCCAAGGCCAGTTAACACACTGACTGCACATCCTGTCTGAGAAGTTTGGGAGGTATGGATGTAGGCTGCTGACTTGAACTGAACTCTCTAATTACCCCACATCCAGCAACCCTAAGTGAGCCGTGAGGTGTTTATAAGAGGCACATTTTCTCCAGTGATTACACTGTAGCTATAGCCATCAGTTTATCACAGTCTGGTGGAAAAATACTCCACAGCCTATTTTGAAAGCAGACCAATATACATTTTGCAGGACCTTGCACGATGCCACTTAGCTCTTTTCACCTTGCTAACTAAAAGCTAAGAAGGAAAATCTGGTAATTAAAATTTTAAATTTACTTCTGAGATGAAAGACACTTAAGAAAAAAATATCCCTAAACTGCTAGTGTTGCGTAGCAGTTTCATTTTATCAGATCTTAATTTCCAGATTCTTAAAGAAGTATCTTTTCCATTTAATATGTTGGCTTATAATGCTGTGGACCTGGAAATACTAGATTAATGGTTGGACTTGATGATCTTAAAACCTTTTCCAACCTAAACAATTCTATGATCCTATATAATTGTTTTACCAATGCTCTGGTTCTCCTTACCTTAAATACCAATGGTGTAGACCAAGAAGTTTAGCAAAATGGAACCAAATCATCTCTAAACAATGAAGAGACTTAAGGATTTCCTGCAAGGCTGCTGTTTGGTTTTAGCAAACTGTCTTCTACTTACACCTTTTGTATGTGGTCCTTCAATACTATCACTGTAGACACAGATGCATGCTGAAGATTTTTCTGCAATATACAGTGCAGAAAGCAATAAAGCTATTTTTGAGCTGGAAAACTGAGAAATGTTGCTGATATGGGCAACATTTGATTGTTTGTGATTCTTTAGCCTATATAAGAGACGGGACTTTTATCTGACTAAAATGTTTCTTATTTCGCTCTCTGCTAGGCTGACAGCCCAGCCTTGTTATCCCTTTGAAAATACCTATCTTTGAGAATGCACCGCAGTCCAGTATTACAAGTATAGAGACTTACTTTCTTTTAAAAGAAAAGCCTTACCAGCTTCACTTCATAGTTCTTATTATGATGTCTCTAAAAGTCAGGAACACTTGTAGCTCATTTTTTTTAGGTGTATGGCCATGTCAATATAAAAGTTGCACTCATTCCTACAATTCTTTCAGTTTATTCACTGAACAATGTTGACTGTAATCATCAAAAAATATTGGCTACTATTTATGAGAGGGGCAGCCACTTGTTTCCAGTGCTCCCACCAAGGACCTCAAAATTGCTTTCATTCCTCCGAGGAGCTCCATGCAAAGAGCACCACAGGGAATGATTGATTGATTACCTGAACTCTGCTAGGAAACAAGGCTAAAACCAATACTACATACCAGAGAGTCAAAGAAGCCCTTGAAAATGCACACTGGCTTCATGCACTTTGTAGCTGTAGCTGCTTTGTATCAGCAGATGCTGCCCCTTACTCTTCTCCTTCCAGACTTTACAATGCTGCAGGACTTGACGTCCCTCTCGAGATGTGTTTGCACGTGGCAAAAGGCGAGAATTAATTTTCCCTCAATGAAAGACACATACAAAAAAGGATTCAGAGAGAGAACTGCAGCAAAATGATAACAGCAGCCAGTTTCCCTAATTTCTTTAAAGAAAAACATTCGTAGTTTACACTTATGAAATACTAGATTAGTGTAACTTTTACCTATTTAATGGATTTTAAGGAAAAAAAATAAACACCAAAAATTTATAACCGTTTCTTTCTCTAAATAATTAAAAGTAATTCAACAGGAAATAGAACTTTACTACAGAGAACTGAACAGTCACCTGCACAAAAGAACTATTGATAAGGAATACAAGATATGCTGTGCTGGTTCAGACTAGTAGGCATCAAATTGGGCCTTTTTTACTCTGGTAAAAGCCCCCCAGATACCTGCAAACTACACTCCAGTTTCCAGCAAGGTGTCATTTTGTTTCCTCAATGGCTTTGTAGACTCTAGATCTTAAGACATCTTTTGAGTTTCACATGTAAGATACAATTAGTCCAAAAATCTCACAATAGATATAACCAAAATAATTATGCCTTCATCTGAAATCCCAAACAGAAGCCTCAGAAACCAAGATTTGTCTTGGAATTTGGCATATATAATAAATCTACTCCTGCTACCAACAGATGCTGTCCCATAGTATTTCTTCCCATTCTTTCCCACTGTTGGCAATTGCCATTCAAATTTGAAAATGCCATTCACTAACAAATTACAACAAAAGCGGTGGAACACAGGCATAAGGAAAATAAAAACTGTGACTGGCAGCAAACCAAAGAGATAGTCCAAGAAATCAAAAGGATATGGAAGAGAAGGGAACCTTTTTTTTCTTCCCCTAATAGCATACATCACTGCCATTATAAATCAAGGACTTATTTATACTTGTCTGCTTACACTAGCTGTCCCAGCTGCCCACCACATGGAGACCTAGTTCCCACTAAAGTGTTCCTCACTGAATATGTCACTACAGACCCTCAAAGGTATTAAAGCAGCAAATTCCTGAACAGGTTGGTGACAGAAAGGAGAAGCCAAGGCAATCATGTTCATGTGGGCCAAGAAGAAATGAAAATTCTCATTGCTACGAGACAAAAAGTGGATGGGATAGCAGCAACCAGGTTTGAGGAGCAAACCAACTCTCTGTGAGGACTTTTTTTTTCTTCTGGAGTAAAATATATATCTTACCTAGAATTTATGATCAAGTTTTCTTAATTTCTGCAAAACCAGGACGACATTACATTGTCCATAGTATGAGATCATAGATGCTTTCAGCACTTGCTTGTGCTACATAGGGAGAAATCAAGACAGTTCCCCACCTTCCACACACCTCCAAAGTCAGTCCACCCTTGGATCAGCCCTTGGCTCAGCTACTTTGAGGCCATGCTGGCATAATGTATTATTTAGGGAGAAAAAAAATGTCCTAGTCACGAATCAGAAGGTCGACAAACATCACTTAACTGTTATCTAAACCAGATCTAAATCACGCAGGAAATTAATCTGGAAAGAAAAGTATGTGTGATGGGTTAATCTCGACACTGGTGTAACTAGTTTAAACTGAGGTTAAACAGACATATGCTCTTTTGGAAACTGTCTTCTTGTTCCTGGAATAGTTCTGCATGCATAGAAAGGTACA